>OY757909.1:118274673-118409673 GCA_963585895.1 Sepioteuthis lessoniana
GTGGAAATAGATAAAATAACGGAGAAAATATTTGTGAGAAAAAAGAAAGAGGGCAATAAAAAGACGACTGAAATGTCTTTTTCTCCCACATGATAGATCTCAAACACACTTTTAATTTTTCCTAAGCCTATCTAATCAAACCCATACATTGCAAAAATCCCGCAGATTATTAGAATCTGCTGTTATTTCAAAAGCAAACCACATTGAACAACGTCCTGGGTTTTATCGGTTTTCACCCTACTCGGCAGACATCATTTTACACAAAAACAATATTGAAATAGAGAATGGATAAAAAATAAAGCAAAAAATTTAACAAACCTTTTTTAGCAAACTAAGAAATTAGTTTACTCATTACTACCATACTATTGAGGATTCTTTCGTTTTCATTTTCCGTTTTCTTTTTTCTTTCCTTCCTTTCCACTTAAACACTCCATTATAGCCAATGTCTTTGATGAAACGCGATATGGCTGAACCCCTCACCCAGCATCCTTTCCCTTTCTTTCTCTCTTTCTTTTTTCTAACTGAAATTAATTCTCTTCCATCTGATCAAATATCTGATGAAACCTGATACATTTGACTCCACCAAGCTCCAGCATACACCCACGCAGTTACAGTCAAAACCAATAGCCCCGACCACCATTACTTAAATCCACATCTACCCGCTCCCGATTTCTTCCCTTATCTGCCTGCTGTCTTTGGACCATCTCCTCCCCGCCTTTTACCTTTATTTTCTCCGCTGTTTTTTCTATTTCCTCAATTGCTTAAATGTAGAATTTTTTTAAAATTCTTGAATAAAAAATGTAACATTACTACTAAGCCCTTTGTGTGAGAGTCTGATTTATCTATTTTTTCTACTTATTTTTATCATCTTGTCAGATTAATTAAAATCTATCAATTTTCGTTAGTCTAATGAGAGAAAAAAGTTAAAAAATTTCCCGAACAATGAACTCGAACTGGACATTTACAGACACAAAACTTGGAATTAAAACAGAACCACAACCCTATCAGAACAGTTGTCACCATGAAAACCAAAGAGAACATTCAAACAAACCATTTACTTTCTGAAATCGAATTTAAACGTCAGAGACACGTGTTGAAGAAAAAATAGCCTAAAAGCAAATTCACTTGTGGACCGATTAAAAACTATTAAAGAAGCAGAATACGCTGATGACCTGGTGTCGGATATCAACCTGTCAATCGGAGATTTATCTGTACAGGATGCACCTGTTTAATGAAACGGAAGCAGATATGTGGTTGAGCGGAAATATGTGGGTGTTCTGAAATTTTATATGTAGATGCCCCTGCGAGATACCGGCAGTCACAGTATTGTGTTAGCCTCCGATTGCAGCTAGAAGAGATACGGTCAGTAATGAGTAGCGCCCCGTATTGGCAGCTTCCTATAGGGCAGTCAACAGAGGGCCTCCAGTTAAGTACCACCGGCCGAGAAGCAGAAGTGTCTAGTGGGGCCTTGAATATAACATAACGTGGAATGGTCAAGAGAAGTTATGGCTCAACGTGGCAGTCGGTCTTCTTCTCTTTCCATCTCCCTTTGTCTCCGTCTACCTCTCTCACACCACAGAAGCTTTGACTAAATGAAATAATAAAGAAACATTCTTATAACGAAGTGCTGTGGTTACCTCCGTCATCACGATTATATAAAACTTGCACTTTTCGCAAAAGCACCATCTCAAGCAGAATATCTACTGTATAGACTGGAACAAGCAGAGGTGTAACATACCAACACTATATGGATGTGTGAAATAGACATAGGGAATCCGAAATACACAGCATTCACAAAATTGGTTCTGGTACGAAACTTTATTACCTTTGAGTTAAGAGTTTTTCGACATGAGGAGAGAGAGACACAATCGTTCTATGCTGACTGCTTTTACATCGTCAGCTCTCAACCCAACCAACACGTCGCCCGTAGCGCACAGATTCGTCTGGCCTCATCCAGCACAGAATCTCGACTCTCTCGTTCGGCAGCAAAAACTCAACTCTCTGCTTTTCTCAAATCCCAAAATCCTCAGCCCATGCTTCCGGTGCATGACGTCACTCACACCCCCTGGTCTCATTTCTATCTGGGGTTTTATTTTGACATCTGTGAATGAGGCATCCTCCCCGCGCGCGCGTGAACACCTGCGCCAATGTTTGCACCTAACTAACCCATGTAGTGAGCCGAAAGTTTCTCATCCTAACTAAACCGAAAGGCAAGATATACAAAACGAAATCCCTCCGCAATTATATTACAGAGGGGATAAATGTGTTTCAAATGAGAAGAAGACACTCCACTTTGAAGGGCAACCTTCTAAAATTAGTAGACCAGTTCAGATACCTTGGCATCAATCTCATCTACTGAAAGTGATCTCAACATTCACTTAGCGAAGACGTAGAATGTTATTGACAGGCTATTGATGATACCGAAATCTAATTCATCCGATAAAATATGTCGAGATTTCTTCCAAGCAGTAGCTGTATCCATACTAATATTTGGGTGCACCACATAGACACTAAAAAAACACGTAGACAAAAAGCTTGGTTGTAAGTACACAAGAATGCTGCGTGTTGTCTTGACCAAACGCTAGGAGTAATACCTAAAAAAACAGCAGTTGTACCGCTACCTACTTCCCATCTCACAAACCATGCAAGACGAAGAAAATATACGAGGCTTTGCTGGTACAGCAAAGACGAATTCATTAGTTACGTCCCCATATTGACTCCTGCACATGGGCAGGTCAGTGTTGACTGAGAATGCAACCCAGAAGCGATGGATGATAGGGACGAATGGCGAGAGAGTCAGGAAATTCCGTGGTGTCTGCGTAATTTGATGATGATCATCATCATCATCTTCCGAATTATAATATCTTTTTTTTTTTTAGATAAGAAAGCTTTTAACATTCTATTTCTGTTAGTTGTCTTCTGTTTTAAAATTGTGCGATGTGATAAGTGTTCGAAATTGATTTTAAAGGCGTTACGTATTTCCTTAAAAAATTTCAAAATATATGTATATTTATATCGAACTATCTCGTCTATCTTTCTCTATTTCTTTCTTTTCGTTTTCTTCACTTCATACTAATGTATTTCCTTAAGCCCCCCCCCGCCACATATATATATATATATATATATATATATATATTCAAAGAGAGAGAAAGAGGGAGAGAGAGAGAAAAATTGTGGATTTTGAAAATCCAACGAAGATGAAGAAAAATAAATGGAAAGGGGGATAAACCTAAACACTGACAACAGATTCCAATTGATATTTCGTCTTTATTTCAGATAGATTTCTGCAGAATGATTGGGGTTTTCTAATGTTCAACATACGAGGAAATAGATAATTAAGAATAAAATAAAATAAAAGAAGAGAGGGTCATAAGAAGGACGCTCCTCCCTCCTTTTATTCTATTTTCGACCATTTCGCTATTCATCTTCGTGGGTCATGTTAGATCGTTTGTTCCTGTGAGTTTTATATTTATTTGGAGTGGTTTTTATTTATATTAGTTTTTTTTTTATAAATAAAACTATAAAAAAAGATAAAAACAGTATTAATAAAATAGCTTTCACCACAAGTATAAATATATTAAACGTATTCAATAACTAACCACATATCCTAACTGAATGAACCAACCCCATCTATAGTTTATATATGTAATTTTTTAAAAAGGCAACTCCAAATAGATATATAACTCACAGCAACAAACGATCTAACACGGCCCCCGAAGATGTCCAGAGAAAGGGTCGAGAGCTCCTGTGCTAATATAGGGTTCTTTCTTTATTAAATTGACCCAGATGTAAGAAGACGAGTGATAAGACATGAACATGTTTACCTAAAGATTTTAAAAAAGAAATAATCCGCGGTATAAAACCAAACCTGTTTAGCTAATGAGTTCCTGCCTAAGTATGCAATTTCTTTTTTCATCATAAAATGTGTGAAAGCACGTGCGATACCCAGCCCTCATCAGCCGCCAACCATTGGTGATAACACAGATTCGGTAGCTCAAGGCGGTATTGCCACTCCTGGCGCTACCAAGCTGTTTTGCCACTGGACAGGGTATTTAAAAGATTTATATATATATGTATATACGCCAGATCAACTAAAAGCAGAGATTACATTGTACGTTCATCATTTTTAGCGCAGTTTGTAATTTTTTTTTAAATCACAAACTGAAGATAATGATTTACGGCCTTAGTATGCAATATATATATATATATATATATATATATATATATATATATATATATATGTGTGTGTGTGTGTGTGTGTGTGTGTGTGTGTGTGTGTGAGAGAGAGAGAGAGAAAGAAAGAGAGAGAGAGAGTGTGTGTCTGTGTGTGAGAGAGAGAGAAAGAGAGGAAATATTCTATGCACGTGTGTGTATTTTACACACGTGAATGTATTTGTTATGAAGCGCGGGACTGTTAACGATTTTCAGCATAGCACATGAAACCAAATCGTTAAATCAAAATTTCTTTCAATATGAAGTTGTTAAAGTGCACGTTGCATGAAAGGCGTTTAGAAAATCCAGCACCAATATCCACATGCACTTGTATTCGTCAGCAGAGAGTGTCCAAAATTTGTTGTCATCGATACGAGCAGTGATGCTGAAGACAATAGGTAGACGATCTTTTAAGCAAATCAATCACCCGTTCATATGACACGTGTCCAAAAAGAAGCGAGTGAGTGTTCGAGGGATTCAAAGAGAAAGACGAAGACAGAGATAGAAACAGTGAAACAGATTAAGAGTAACGGACGTGGGTATTTTTCATGCACAAAATTGTATATATATATATATGTGTGTGTGTGTGTGTGTGTGTGTGGTGTGTAATATATAAAATGTGTATAATATATATTTGATGCGTGTGTTTAATATGCAAATATTTGAAAATATATTATACAACATGTGTATAATATACATATATGGCCCAGCGGTTAGAGTGTTCGCCAATGGCCCGGGAGACCTGGGTTCAATCCCAGGTCGAGTCATACCAAAGACTTTAAAAATGGTACTTGATACCACCTTGCTTAACACTCAGCATTATAAGGTACGGTTCAAGGGTAAAGTGGAGCAATCCTGGGAATGGAGTAGCGCCCTCCCCTACACCTTGGTGTAGTAGCTATCGAAAAAGGAGCCTTCGGGTCACCCTCTACTATGGTCGCTAACTTTACTTTACTTACTTATATATATGATTGATTTGATTGATTGAATTAAAATTTAACGGCCTATCGACCTCCAAAGGGTCATTTAAGGCCAGAAACATATTTTCTTTGGACATGGTTGGTCTTTGGGAAGAGGGTTAAAATGACTTGTGTGACGAGTTTCCACTCGTATTTTTAATTTTTTTCGAGATATGGACGGAGTCCTATGTTACGTATACAGGGACTACGGACGAAACGGGAGGGTTTCAAGGTTAAAGAGGTCAACGTGATATGAATGGATACGTGGGGATTTCTGAACCGGACAAACAATATAACGCGGAGTTGGTTTTTTTCCTTTTCTTTATATATGTATCATTCATATATTTTTTTCATTTAAAAGAAAGCACAACTGTGACAACAGACAAACAAAGAACAAAACGAATGCAACAAAAAAAAAAATATACAGAAATGTGGAGGACAATTCGCTCCCAATAGTGTCTGACTAGGTCCTTCCAATAAGACAAAGTATTTTTTTTTCTTCTTTCACCGAAGAACATGAGTCTCTCCTCTTCGTCTTTATGGATGTACAAATTTTAACCAAATAGGTTTTCCGCCGAAACTAGCTGCTGATGAACAGCCTCAAAAATGTTTCTTTAGAACTGTCTTGATTCGGACCTTTATTTAGGTTACGTATATTATCCTTGATAAAAATTTTGAATAACCTTTTTTCTTTTTTTTATCTTTCTTTTCTTTTGTTAATTTTTTTCTTATATTCGTTAATCTCCTATTAACGAGTCGCAAGGCACCAGTTTTGTTTTTTTTTGTTTTCCTTTTCTTTTACGTTGGGCCTCAGGTTTTTACCCAACGGAGCAAAATGCTTCTATATGCCATTTTGGGACCAGGATTTCTCTTTTCACCGGACCCGTGAAAAGGCAACCTTTCTCTTCCGTGGCGAAGCTCGAAAACTGACTTTTTGGCGGTAAAGCGCCCTCCCTGTCTCTTCTAGGCTGCTTCTCCCCCTGTTGCTAGGGCTCGAAGACTCGCCAATCGCCTTCCCCCACTTCCGGTCCACATAGTAGTTCTTGCAGTATAATCCTACCGTGTCCGGTGGCCGTAACACTTGTTTAAGGAGGTTTTACCGGAAAATTGCTGCAGGGGATAATTTGGATGGAATCAGATTAGTAAGTTGTTGTTTTTTTAATTTTCTTATAGAGATCACTTTATTTGATGAAATTAAGTTATTTGGGTTGATGGTTTTAAAAAGATTTTTTCAAGTGTCTGATTTGTAGTATTGATTTAGGTATATATATATATATATATATATATATATATCAATGTGTGTGATTCCCAAAAACATGTGTGCTATATATATATATATATATATATATATAATGTGGTTGTTGAATATATATGTATATATATATATATATATATAGTTATGTATAAAATGTACATATTTTATTTGTAGGGATGTGTTTGATGTTTATAATATGTGTACGATATATATATATATATATATATATATATATATATATTAGATATTTATGTTTGGTATACATACATTCACATATGCATATATATACAATGTACGTATTATATATATAGATATAGATATAATGTTAGAGTTTAGTATTTTATATTCATATAAAGCTTTTTTAATATATGTATTCTGTGTTTGATATACATGTACACACGCACACACGCACACACACGCACATGTATATATATATATTTGTTTATGTGATGTTTACATAATAATTATATGTGTGTGTGCGTGCTCACGCGTAAATTTATGAAGAAGCATAAGTAATCAGTAAGGATTACCGCGTAGTGTGGCAAGTGGTCATTGTTCCTCATTGATTTTGATATGCAAAACCGAATTAAATGTATTCCCAAGGCATGATTTTATGCCTGAAAATGAATAATTACTGTTCCCAATCGATACATAGACACTAGAGAGATTTAAATGTTTTTATATGCAAAAATATATACATGATATTACCTTTCATTGATCTATTGAGGGTCCAGCAATTCAGTTAACGATGTGTACGGTTGAGATACCTGCGCATGTTGTTTTTATCGTCGTGTAGGTTTGCATGGAACCATTTACACATTTTGGATAAGACAGATGATGCACAAATTGTCCAGTTCAACACTCCTCCACTTTTGAAATCAGAGATGTTCCTTCTCTTAGACTGATTGCCTTATAAAGACCTGAGAGCTTTGTCAGCCGAATGGTGATACAACGAAACAGTCAGTCTTCTGGTAGCAATATATATGCTCCCCGCACCAATCTCGTGAAAAAATTACCGGTTGCCACTCGCATAATACAAAGCCCTTCTAACGAATTGAGCATTCGATTGCCATTAAGCATTTATATATAAACAAAAGAAAAATAATATGTATGCGTTAAAACTCCTCTGTTAACGTTTAGTTTACTGATGGCTGTGCGGCAAGATATCCAATTGGCGCACAGTCAGTCTGGTTTCGATCCCAGCATGAAGCATTTTGCAGGTCTTGCCGCACTAACGAGTTATGAAACAATATATCTGAGGATGTTGTTATATATACATATACGTGGTGCATTCAATAAGTTTTCAGACTTTTTTATACAGGCTCTTAAATTTGTCGTCGACCCTTTAAAAATCAGTATCTTAATGCTATACATCTTATGAGATGACTGACTAATTTTTTATGATTTCAGGTTCAAATGAACAGCTACAGCAGAAATTGGAATACACCCTAGATAAACCCGATCGTCACAGCTGGTGAATTTCAAAAATGCAATCTGGACGTGAGGACACATTAGAAGAACGATTTGCAATAAAATTCTGTTTTAACAATGCTATCACCCCTGGGTAGAGGCTGATGAAGACAGTGTATTGCACGAGCAAGCGCGTGTTGTATGCAGAAAAAATATATCAGTGTGTGTGTACTTGCGTGTCCCTAATGATCGCATGAATTATGGATCGATAGATCAATAGATAGATAGAATGATCTGTTAGTATATTTCTTTCTTTTTATCAGGTTCTTTTTCTTTTTTCTCTTTTTTTTCTGTTTCCATCTCTCTCTCGCCATCTCTCTCTCTATATATATATATGTTTATGTTATATATATATATAGTTATGTTTTTTATATATATATATATATATATATATATATATATATATTTATATATTTATTCTCTCTTACCATTCAGTTTGTGAGTTATTTTCTCTATCTTGAGTATCTTCTTAAAATTTCAACCGTTGCCACGCTCTTGATTTTTCTCCCTGTTCAGCCAGCTCAGGTGGTAAAATACGTTGACTGTATCTCTGCAGAGAAGTAAAACCTCCACCGCAACGAGTTGGTAAGCTAGTTGGATCATTTAACACCGAATTAAATTTTAAACAGTTCAGATTAATAAAAGTATAGTTTTTGTTTCCAAAAAGTTCAATGTCAAAACAGTTCAGTTTAGCATAAGTACAGTTTAGTTCTTTTTGACCCATAGATAAGACTCTATCAGGTGCTACCTCTCCAGGCCTTGGAGCGATGGCAATGAAGGGGTACTCCGCATTCCCCAAGGCTCCAGCATTACTAGAACCTCAACATCAGATTATTTGGTATCATATCCAGGATACTCGTTAGGGAACGGTCTTAACCCTCTCCAGAGAAGCAGTCGGTGTTTTCTACAGCCCTAGCAGATTGGGGAAACCCAACGATTATCCTAGATAAGAAATTAAACTGCATCTAATGATGATAATACTGTCCTCGAGTTTTAAGGAATGTAGATTACACCTTCATTACCATCACTCCCAGGTCCAATGTGACCCGGTGTAGAAGTACCTTTGAGGTTATCACCTATAGGTCAAATAGAAATATTTTATCCTTTTCTATACTTGAAACTAATTAACTGTGTGCAAACAAATGACTGAAGTTAATCATTAGAATTTGATAGCAATACTTGAAATCATTTAACAAAGTATTCGTTTCCAAATCATATATATTGAATTTAGATTTATTTTACTTAGTTGGAGTTAGGCTTCCTGATGATCCGATAAGGTGAAACTTTAGTAGAAGATTTCCAACTCGCGATTTAAGTTAATTTTATAATTGGCTCCACTTGTGTTGAGCACTTTTGCAATTGTAGCATTGCAGGATTCGCGGAAGGTTTTTTGTTTTCTTTTGACCAACTGACTGCGTATCCATTGATTTTTTTCAAGGGGTCGGACGAGGTTGGCCTTTTCTTTCTTTTTGACCTATAATTTTTTCTTTTTCCCCCGGGCAGTGATTCGAGATAATTTTATCTCTTGTTCCTGACGTGTTTTTTTGGGGGGTTTTTTTCTGGTACCGTGAATGCTGGTCGATATTAGATTAGTAAATATTCAATTTAGATGTATGTATATAGTATTTCAGAAAAAAATAACCCTACGAGGGTGATCTGCCATAAAATCAATTAACCAACATTTTTCCCACATATTTAGCCCTTTCTTCTCTTTCAATTTCTTACTATTTTCGTTTTAATCTCTCTCTCTCTCTCCTTCCCTCTCTCTCTCTATTTCTCTCTCTCTCTCCCTCCCCTCTCTCTCTATTTCTCTCTCTCCTTCCCTCTCTCTCCCTCCCTTCTCTTTCTCTCTATTTCTCTCTCTCTCTCTGCGTCTCTGTCTGTCCATCTGTTAGTCTCTTTATCTTTTTCTCTCTTTATGTCTTTGTCTATCTTTCCGTCTTTCTCTATCTCCCTCCCTCTTTCTCTCTCTATTTCTCTCTCTCTCTCTGCGTCTCTGTCTGTCCATCTGTTAGTCTTTTTCTCTTTCTCTCTCTTTGTGTCTTTGTCTATCTTTCCGTCTGTCTCTCTCTCCCTCCCTCTCTCTCTCTCTATTTCTCTCTCTCTCTGCGTCTCTGTCTGTCCATCTGTTAGTCTTTTTCTCTTTCTCTCTCTTTGTGTCTTTGTCTATCTTTCCATCTGTCTCTCTCTCCCTCCCTCTCTCTCTCTCTCTATTTCTCTCTCTCTCTGCGTCTCTGTCTGTCCATCTGTTAGTCTCTTTCTCTTTCTCTCTCTTTATGTCTTTGTCTATCTTTCCGTCTGTCTCTCTCTCTCCCTCCCTCTCTCTCTCTCTATTTCTCTCTCTCTCTGCGTCTCTGTCTGTCCATCTGTTAGTCTTTTTCTCTTTCTCTCTCTTTGTGTCTTTGTCTATCTTTCCATCTGTCTCTCTCTCCCTCCCTCTCTCTCTCTCTCTATTTGTCTCTCTCTCTGCGTCTCTGTCTGTCCATCTGTTAGTCTCTTTCTCTTTCTCTCTCTTTATGTCTTTGTCTATCTTTCCGTCTCTCTCTCTCTCCCTCCCTCTCTCTCTCTCTCTATTTCTCTCTCTCTCTGCGTCTCTGTCTGTCCATCTGTTAGTCTCTTTCTCTTTCTCTCTCTTTGTGTCTTTGTCTATCTTTCCGTCTGTCTCTATCTCCCTCCCTCTCTCTCTCTCTCTATTTCTCTCTCTCTCTGCGTCTCTGTCTGTCCATCTGTTAGTCTCTTTCTCTTTCTCTCACTTTGTGTCTTTGTCTATCTTTCCGTCTGTCTCTATCTCCCTCCCTCTCTCTCTCTATTTCTCTCTCTCTCTCTGCGTCTCTGTCTGTCCATCTGTTAGTCTCTTTCTCTTTCTCTCTCTTTATGTCTTTGTCTATCTTTCCGTCTGTCTCTCTCTCCCTCCCTCTTTCTCTCGTTCTTTCTCCAGGATCAAATGTTCATTCGGTCAGGATTTACCCCAGTTAATTATCTATCTCATTCTCTTCTCCATTTAATTTATTTCAAATCAATCTCTGTCTTTCATAGTTTATTTACCTTTATCTTGATACAGTATACAATTATCGATCTCAACCTGTTCATATATATATATACTGAGTGACCCAAAAAAACAGAACCCATATTACTTCTACAAAAATATATGGGTTCTGTTTTTGGGGTCACCCTGTATATATATATATATATATATATATTCCAGATACATGTAAGGAGGAACTCGTAAATGACATTTCCCAATATACTTGTACTCAGTTTACGTGGGTCGATTGACAAGCTGGGACTTATATAAATCAGCTCTGTGTGGACAATGGAAGCATTCTAGAGAACCTGCCGGGAACGATGAACCATCGGTAGGGATGGAGAGAGTGTCAGAGAACTCCGAGCTATTATCATGACTTGATACATACATACATATATATATATATATAGTTGTGTGTGTGTGTGTGTGTGTGCGTGCGCGCGGGGAAACTTAATATAAATCCAATGGTATGAAAATTTACAAAAATGACTAGCCCAAATTCTTCTCAAGATTATTTTACCTATTGAATTATTTGCCAACTTTGAAAGTTTCCGGGTTTTAAACCTTCATCAAGGCGCGTGTAAATGAAACTAAAAAGATTAGAAAGTTTTAAAATATTCTAGTTCCCTATAACCATATTACCCATCCGCCCCGATGAAAGTCTAAAAATCCCGAAAATTTTAAATTCTAATAAATAAAATCGTCCTTTGAATACTTTTTTATTTTCATTTCTATACACTTTCATATATATATATATATATATATCATGTCGTGCCATCAACACGGATATCTCTGATCCTCTCTCGCCACCCTTCTCTATCGTCCATTGCTTCCGGCTGGTCTTCAGGATTACATCCCGTATTGGCACAGAGCTGTTATGTGTAGGTTGGTGCTGGTCGTCCTGCCTTTGATCGTCCATATGAAGGGGTCCACAGGAGTACATCACTTAAGAGTTCGTCCTTACTTCTCCATCACTGTCTCGCAGGCCTGATTCGTCTAACACTGATAGATTTCGTGATGGGTGGTAGGTGTCCGTACAGCTGCTGTTTTGTGGGGTACTGCTTCCATGACTTGTTCAATATTGCTCGCAGCATTCTTGTGTAATTGCCGTCAAGCTTTTTCTCCATAGGTTTAGTTAGCGTCCATGTAGTGCATCCATACAGCAGTATCGACGCGACCGTTGCTTGGACGAAGCTGCGTTTTATTTTTTCGGTCAAGTCTGACTTCCATATGACCGATAGTCTTCCGATAGCTGTCTATGTCTTTGCTAGTCACGTATTGATGTCTGTCTCGGTTGATGAGACAGTGTTTCCGAGGGAGGTAAACTTGTCTATTATTTTCAGAGAGCTACCGCCTAGTGTGGAAATGTCGCCTGTTTGATTAAAGTACATATATTCCGTCTTGTGTGGATTGACATGGAGGTCTATGCCAGCAACTGCTCGTTCCAGGCTATGTAGCGAGGTTTCAGCCTGGGCGGGTACATTAAATGCTATGGCATCGGCATAGTCGGCGTCCGTAATTGTTTGTGCAGGGTACCTTCTGCTTCTTATGTGTGCGCGTTTGATATAGAATATGTGTATTATATTTTTTTAATGTGTGTGTTTAATATGCAAATATGTGAATATATCTAAATACGTTTGTATAATATACATAACTAATATTTATTTGATTGATTGAATTGAAATTCAACGGCCTATCGACCTCCAAAGGGTCATTTAAGCTCAGAAATGTATTTTCTTCGGACATGGTTGGTCTTTGGGAATAGGGTTTAAATGGCTTATTTAAGGAGCTTTTACTGGAAAATTATTGTAGGTTTTGATGGAGTCAGATTAGTACGTTTTTTTTAAAATTTTCTTATAGATGTCAATTTCTTTGATGAAATTAATTATGTTATTTTGTTTGATATTTTTGAAAACATTTTTTAAAGTGCCTGATTTGTAGTATATATATATATATATATATATATATATTACTATGGATATATTCACATATATGCAATGTGCGCATGATATTTTATTTTCATTTCTGCACATTTTCGTATATATATATATATATATATATATATATGTGTGTGTGTGTGTGTGTGTGTGTGTGTGTGTGTTCACTTCTCTCTTCTTTATTCTAGCATATTCAAATAACCACTCTGTGTTCTAATCTTTGCTTCTCTTCGTTACTTTCCCAGACGGTTGACCCCACTCCAACGAGTGATCTGGATATGATGCTAAAAATTCTAATTGTAAGGTTCCAGTAATGTTGGATCTTTAGGGAATGCAGAGTGCCCTTTCGTTGACATCGCTCCCAGGACCACTCTGGTTCGAAGTAGTAGCACCTGATAGAGTCCTATCTATGCTTGAAACAGAAGTAAACTACTTACTCAGCTGAATTATTTGAAATAAAACTGTTTATATGTATAAAAATTCATATGGCATTAAATAAGTTCCAATGGTTGATGTGCCATAAAACCAAACCAAACATTCTCTTCGTTTCTATCATTAGCTGTCTCTCTTCGATCACTCTATTATTTAAGGATTTTTAAACTTCTGGTGTTGTTAATTGATTCTGAAAGCAGAATTGAGAGGATACACGATTAAAACACACACACACAGTATTTGAGAGGAAGTGTAAAAGAGAAAAAGAGAGAGAGAGAGAGAGAGAGAGAGAGAAGGAGAATCAACAAACTCAAGCAAAATCCAACGCATGAGATACAGATTCAGTTTGTTCCAAAAATGGCTTTCTTTTTTTTCTTTTTTCATAACACGGCATGTCAACTGATAAGTAAAATCACGCCGATGTCATCGACCCCAATCACATGCAATTCAGAAATGTATCTTCATCTTAAAAAGATAAACACCTTATTTCAAACAAATTGATTTGACCTATAGATGGTACCGTAACTACTCCCGATCAGAGTCGACCTGGGAGTAATGGTAACCCAGAGGTGACTCTAAAAACGTTTAAAATATAGGACACGAATCTCTCGCTCTCTCTCTCTCTCTCACACACACACACACACACACATATATATATATATAAACTGGATAGGCATTAAATATCACAAGGGTAGATACGTCATTAAACATTAACCCACCAACAAATCTAACATGATACAAAAGAGAATAGAACTAAACGAACCTTGGAAGAGTACCTGTGGAGTAATGGTTATAGTCTTGGACTGTGGCCTCGAAGTAAACGAGTTCGAATTTCAGTGCCGCTATTACCTTCACTTTCGGACTAATCCATATTTACCAACACCTCCGTTCGGGCAGGATATGACACAAGGTCAATTTTTAAACGGAGTTTAACAGGTTTGAATTCAGAGTTTTCCTTCTCCTAGACTAGTTGCCTCACCAAGGCTGAAGAACCCAGTCTGTCCTACTATTTACCCATAGCTGGAGGGAGAAGAGTTGGATTCATACCTTTCCCAAGGGTATCAGTGCAACAGTGAAATGCAATCAGTCTCGTCCAGGGTTTGAAGTGTCACTGTGTCCATTTCCCACGACGATAATCGTTACACCGCGGGTACCTCCTTCACTTTCGGACTAATACTCTTGAAAAAGGTATTCGACCACTTTATCCACAACCCCTTCTATTGATTAAATAGTATCGATGCTGTTATATATATATCAGCCCCCTTATCCTCCGAGCTATAGTCTAAAAAGCATCACGGCTGTTCTTCTTGAAGGTTGGCTTTGGCATTCAATTACCCACGAAGGCTGATAGGCCATGAAACAAGGAAACCTAACTCGTGTACATTATTTGTAAGCGATTAGTTTGTCCGTAACTTAATATTTAAACGAGATATGAAAGCTCATTTGGTTGGACATAGTTAAATTCCTTTCTATCACTAATAAGTTTATTTAATATTAATCATTTTTAGCAGAGTTAAATGGTTTCAATTATTGCTATTTAATATTATTAATTCTATTCGAGTATTCCTACGTAACATTAATTTTCACTCAGCTCTATGTTTTCCAATAACTAATAATAATAATAATACTCTTTAGTTAATGATTGAACAGTTCTATTTGAGCCATTGGTGGGACCTTAATCTATACAATCACACCGAGTCTAAGTGGACCTGGAAGTAATGGCAATAAAGTGGTACTCTACTTTCCCTAAATCTTGGTACTCTACTTTCCCTAGGGCTGGTCTCATCAAATGCAGTTTAGTGTTATATCTGAGATACTCATTGATTGGGTGTCTCACCTCCTTACAGAGATGCAGTCGATGTATTCTACTGCCCTAGCTTACAAGGCAAAATGTTCATTTTCTTGAGAAGCTACGTATGATGATTAAGTATTTGCTGGTGAATGAAATTAATGTCTTCGAACGTATTTTGTTGTTCCTCTTTTTCTAAGAAAGAAATCCTCGAACGAATATTTTTGTCAGTTATGGTAATATATCCTGATGGATTTTGAACCAAAGTACATCAAGTTTTGCGAAACAATTTGGCATTAGATATTAAAAGTTGCCGCTGTGAAGGGATACCTGATATTTTTGTGTAGGATGTACAAATACCGATTTCGTGTTATTCTGAAGATTGAAAAGGGGCAGTTACCACCTGATGCTAGGAATGCATTTAAGACCTCGGATCAGATGTCTTGTTTTGTTGTTGTTGTTGTTGTTTTGTTTTTTCACAAGAAGTAGAATTTTCCTTCTGGTGTAAGTGGAAGACGTGATACACCTTGTTAAATTATGAGAAAGGGTCTGTTGTTTGGGTGTGACGTGGGTCAGGGAATATTTTTGTACTATCTGAAATCGATTGTTGTCTGTAATTGCGATTGTTTGTTCTTGTATTATTCGTGACATAAGGTAGAAAGTACATTGTAAGCAAGTGGTAGCAAGGAGCTAATATGTTATGAAAAAAGCCAGCGGCCAATGGAAAAACAAGTTGTCAGAGTTCAAAATCTCATCGAGTGTGCTAGGTGTAAAAAGATAAGCTTGATCTTGCACCTTGCATTGAGTCACCAGCAATCTCTATCTAAGAGGTAACAAGCACTAGTCGAAATATTTCACCAACCTTAGGTGCAAGTGGGAATGTTCTGTTCTGTGAACCTCAATATATATATATATATGTATATATGCGTGAGTGTGTGTGTGTGTGTGTGTGTGTGTGTGTCCAAAGAAGTTTCTGGACTTCAGGTTGAATACAATCGAGAAGCAAGGCATTAAAAACTTAGCAGCTATAGCAGTGTTATGCCCGTGTAGTTCTTAATGATTCCGAGGTCACCTTATATAGGGAACAGAAGGACGCTGCCTTTCGTCCATTTCTCTGTTGTGTTTTGTTTATAGATAGCGTTGCATATTTGATAACGAATCAAAATTCCATGTCTTCCATACTTCGTGATGTATTTCGTCGAGGCCTACAGTTTACCTGCGTATATTTTTTTTAGTATTGCCCCAAGTTCTTCCTCCACAAACTATTCTAATTTAATACCGGCCTGGATTTCATATTTTTTCGGTAGTTTAACCCGTGATTTCAAGGGGATGTCTAAATTAATTCTTAAAATTTTTTTCCACTTCTGAAGTCTTTCTTCTTGACTGACAGCTTATAGTTTTGCTTTCGAGGTGGTTTTCTTTCCGCTTACTTCATTTACTGACTTCCGTGCTTATTGTGATTGTCTATCTCCTACGGAAATTTCCGATTTTATTGATTTGGCACTGAATGTAATCTAGTTTTTCTTTTTCGCATTATTTAATTAGTTCTCTCTGGTTTTTCTTAAGAGGTGCCTTTGATAAGTTTCCAGACATTTTTGTACAGGCAGTTGAAATTGTCGTATACTCTTGAATATTCATTATGTTATTGCTATACATCTTATGAGATGACTGACCAATTTTTATGATTTCAGATTCAAATCAACAGCTACAGCAGCAATTGGAATACACACTACTAAGTCCTGATTGTCACAGCTGGTGAATTTCAAAAATGCAATCTGGACTTGAGGACACTTTAGAAGAACGATATGCAATAAAATTCTATTTTAAACTTGGAAAAAATGCCATGGAAACGTATGGATAATTCAGACTGCTTTTGGACCCACTTGCATGAATCGAATATCAGTTTTTGAGTGGCATAAGAGATTCAAGGAAGACAGGGAGTCTGTGAGGGATGATGAGAGGTGTTGGGGGAGTAAGAAAGTCAGAACACCAGAGTTGATTGGCCAAATAAAGAATTTCAAGCATAAGCGCCGTCGTGTGTCTATAGAGACAATAAGTGCACAGTTTGATGTCAGTGTGGGGACTGTACTCACAATTATTCACGAGGAACCGAAGATGCGGAAGATTTGCGAGAGGTTTGTCCCAAGGGTGCTCTGAGAAGATTAGAAAGAAAGATGTCACAAAAGCAGGGAGATGGTCAGATCCCGCAGTTCTTGCTTTTCTGGTGACCTGCGATGAAAGCTGGATCTACTGTTATGACCCAGAGACCAAGAGACAGAGTTCCCAGAGGAAGCACGCTGCCTCTCCCTGACCCAAGAAGGCCAGACAGAGCAAATCTACCCACAAACATTTGACAGCACTGGCATGATCTACATGCACTAGGTTCCCTCTTGACAGACAGTCAACAAGGAATACTATGTTGAGTTTTTAAGGCAGTTCAGGAAGAGATTCCGTCGGAAGAGGCAAGCACTCTTGAAATTGGGTCAGTGGCATTTCCACCAGGACAATGCACCAGTCCACAACTCCATCCTTGTCACAGACTATTTGTCCAAGATGGGCGTCAAGACAGTTCCTCAGCCTCCCTATAGTCGAGACCTTGCTCCCTGTGACTTTTGGTTATTCCCTAAGCTCAGTGGCTGTCGTTATGAGACAATTGAGAAGATGAAAGAGACTGTGACGAAGGTCATTGACATGCAAAAGGACTTCCATGGGACCTTCGAGAAGTTGTTTGAACGGTACAACAAGTGCATTGCAGCCGGAGGATATTACTTCGAAGGGTTCTAGTGTTTCATGAGTGAACTATCAATAAAAGTGCCCATAGGAAAAAAGTCTGGAAACTTATTGAAAGCAGCTTGTAAGTTTCTGTACATTGGCATTTGTTGGGTTTCTTTTATTAACAAAGGATTTTTTTTATGTAGCCTCGTTTTTTCTTAACTTCTATTCACTCCCAGATAACTTTATATTTTCGTCTTAATTTTTTTAGCATGCTCACAGCTTATGCTTTTCCGTGGGTGATTACAAAGATTTTACATGATTCATATTCTTTTAGATGTCTCCTGGAAAGTATCAAACTTCAGTCTCAGAGTTACTTTATATTGATTGCTTATTTTACAATTGTCAAATGAGCACTAGTAATATGCTGTCGCTTTATCTGTTTGTTTCGGCCTAGACTCACTCAAATCTTTGCCGAGACGATTTTGTGATTGGTAAAATACTCTTGCAAGAGAGTATGCCTCCCTGTTCAAAAATCCCTTCTTGTTGATGTTCAAAAATCTTTTTAACTCCCTTCTTGTTGATGAATGAATAACCAAATGTATTGCTGGTGTAGCAAATCCCTTTGTCCGAAGAATGTTGTCTAATCTAAGTATTTTTAATTAGTTTTATTTATTTGTTGTATTGTGAGAACACCTGTTTAAATGTATTTTGATTTGGTTTGGACGGAATGTTTTTTAACTAACCGTCACGTGATCAGCTTGTTTGTTTATATGAACTTTTTCCCTGTGTTATTTTCGAGGGATGGCCTTTCAAATCAGCAGATAATTATTGGCAGTTTTATTTCTTTGCATCCGTGTTTATTGTCATCAAATTTTTGTTGTTTACAGGTCGGATGATTAAGTTTCATATGAAATCTAAATGCAACATTTCTTTTCAAACTCTTCCGTTTACCTTCTTTTTCAAATTTTGATTTCATGCTAATATCTGTTTTAATACATTGTATGATAATGAATTAAGCATGTCTGTTGAAATCGTAACCATTTATGCAAAAGTATTGTATAAAAACTTATTTTAAAGAAAAAAATCAAGCCGACTACGTGCTGCACTTGATTTGGCCTGAGTGAAAAAAGGAAAAGTTATCCCAGACAATACGGCACCAAAAAGCAACCTCCCACTATTTGTCGAGAACTACTACTGGGATGCTCAGTACGAATTCGGGGACCAAACTGAAGACAGGATAAATAACCAGAAGGGTTTCGTCACTCGCTTCTTGATTAGCCGATAAGTATTTCCAGTTGTAAAGGCAAGAATCTTCCCAAGAAATAAAACCAAAATTGAACGAAAGTACAAATTCGGGGACCAAACTTGAAGGCAGGAAAAATAGCCAGTAGATGGGTTCGTCACTCGCTTCTTGAATAGCCAATAAATATTTTAAACTAGCAAGAAGCTTCCAAAGAAATAAAACCAAAATTAAACGAAAGTACAAATTCGGTGACCAAATGTAAAGGCACGAAAAATTTCAAATTGTAAAGGTAGGAAGCTTCTCAAGAAATAAAAGTAAGATAAAACCAAAGTCGACAACTGAAATTCTACCAAGTAAAACGACTGAAAGAAAATTCAACCTAGAATTCTGCCGAAAAGAACTTTAAAGAAGACTCGAAATTAAATGATAAACTGAAACATTTCGACAAAACTAGAAAGAAAAGAAAAATAATCAAATTCAAAGAACTTTGTTTCCCGAACATTCTCACAGATAAATTCCCGCAAATTGCACAAAATTTGCAACACTTTATCTTTTCTATCCCTTTCTTTCTTCTTTCTTTGTATAAAATTCCTTTTTAAAAAATTTTTTGTCTGTGTTATTTTTCAAATAATATTTTTTGGGAGGTGCCCGTGGTGTAATGGTTATCGTCGCAGGAATTGGACATGGCGACGCGAGTTCAAATCCTGGACTGATTGCATTTCACATAGCCCTAATACCCTTGGGAAAGGTATGAATCCAATTATTCTCCCTCCAGCTATGGGTAAATAGTAGGGCAGACTGGTTTCTTCAGCCTTGGTGAGGCAACTAGTATAGGATAAGGAAAACTCTGAATTGAAACCTGTTAAACTCCGCTTAAAAAATTGACCTTGTGTCATATCCTGTCCGAGCGGAGGGTTTGGGTAAATATGGTGTTATTTTTCAAATCAGTATCCGAACTAGAAAGCTGCAGAACAGACCGTTTGACCTTATTGTTTGAACTTCCCGTTCGAATTTACTGTTTAAAATCACACACTGAAGCCCCCTAAAAACATTATCCAGTTAAATACTAAACTTGGCTTTAGTGTCATTTCCTTCGTATCAAATTTTATTCCCTTTAAATTTCTTTAATTGTTCGACTAATATTAGACTGTTCTCATCCATAGATTTGATCCTGTGTCTGAAGTTATGTAATCTAAAGTAAAACAGCCATTTTGATTTTCAACATTTTGTTTTCGGCAGCGTGGGAATTCAAATAAATAAATTACATTTTTGCTTCTGCAATTTGACTACTGAGAAATTTTGAAAATATTTTTGTTGTGATAATAGTGTATGAATTCGTTGATATGAGGTGTTCGTTGCATAGGTTTTTTAGATATTGCATACTCAGCAAAATCTAGTGGATTTTAAGAACTACTTTTCGTTTACCAGCTCATTAGCATAATGGTTAGAATGTTCACCAATGGTCCGAAAGACAGAGCTTCAATTCCAGGTCAAGTCATACTAAAGACTAAAAAAAAACGGTACTTGATGCCTCCTTGCTTAACACTTAGTATTATACGGTATGGATAAAGGGTAAGTGGAGTAATCCGGGGAAAGGAGTAGTACCCTACCCTACATCTCAATGTAGTAGCTATTGAAAAGGGAGCCCTCGGGTCACCCTTGACTACGGTCAGCCAACTTACTTATTTTTTAGTATCTTACTGCCACCAGTCATTTGTCTAATGTTATTTATTTAACGATAGATTAAAATGCCTAGTTTATGAAAAATATATTTTAAATTGAGGTTTACATCCAAAATATTCATACGGTTTTTAATTATCTGGGTTACAAAGGTATCAATACTTTTGGTGTTAGTTTTCGGATGTCTTGTCTCAGAATGGCTTCGGTTGTCTGGTTTTCCATTAATATATGACGATATCCTAATGCGGAGAATCGTTTATTTAAGTTTATCACTTTGTGTTTTTAATTTGTTGTCGTCTGTGCAGATTCTTCTGAGCATAATCGATTTTGGATAGAGAAGGTTGCCTTAGAGGTGTTTGGGGATGAGGTTTGATTTGGTTTAGTTTAGTTTGGTTTCGTTTATGTCATATCAACTATTGTAGATTATTTAATGCCAAATCCATTTTTATATATATAAACAGTTCTATTTCAAACAACTCAGTTTAGGATAAGTACACAGTTTAAATGTCAAAACAGTTCTATTTCAACCAATTCAGTTTAGTTGCGGTACGCAGTTTAAATATCAAAACAGTTCTATTTCAAACAATTCAGTTTAATATAAGTACACAACTTAAATTTCAAAACAGTCCTATTTCAAACAATTCCGTTTAGCATAAACACACATTTAATTTTATTTTAGCCAGGGATAGGACCCTACTAGATGTTATCGCTCCGGGCTAGAGAGGACCTAGGAGCTATCTAATACCAAAGCAATACTTATAGAAGAACAGCAGTGACGATATTTAACCCATAGCTGGGAGAATAAGGGGATTCATTCCTTTCCCAAGGGTATTTGTTCGAAAACGAACGTAATAGCGCGACTGGAGTTCGAACTCGCTTTGTATGATTCCACACTTTAAACATTAGGGCACTCCCTTGTAGTTTTCTGTTCTTATCAAAATATATTAGGGTATCTAAAAATGCGATTGTACGTGTCTTTCTTCATAATTCGGTTAGAAAATAATTCAGATAATAATCTGGAGGTTGCAGATCCAATCTTGACAGTAGGCAAGTAACAATAATAGCTTGGACTGTAGAATACACCGATTGCATCTCTGCAGAGTAGTAGGACCCCCACCCGAATGAGTGTCCTGGATAAGATACTAAACAATCTGATGTGAGGCTTCAATAATGCTCGAACTTTGGGGAATGTGGAGTCCTCTTTCATTGCCAACGCTACCATGTTCACTTTGGCTCTGAGAGGAAGCACCTAATAGGGACCGATCTATAGGTCAAATTGAACTAAACTACGTACTTATGCTAAACTGAAATGTATGAAACAGAACAATTTTTGACATTGAAACTTTACTATGCTTAACTGAATTGTTCGAAATAGAACAGTTTTGACATTTATCTGTGTGTAAACAAAAACTACATTAATACTAAACTAAATTGTTTGAATTAGAACTGTTTGATTAAACTGAATAGCTTGAAATAGAAATGTTTTTGACAAACTGTGTACTTATGCTAAACTAAATTGTTTGAAATAGAACTGTTTATTTGAATAAAAATGGACTGGCATTAAATAACCTACAAAGGTTGATATGCCATAAATCCCAAACAACCATCGCCCAATCAACCTGTGTATATGATGAATATGACATAAATGTATCTTGCGTGGAAGAGGCAGTCATTCTTAATTTCTTGGTAGATGTTCATGTTTACAAATGTGTCCATTTAGATATTTGCGTATGAAGGAGCTGCAGCGGTACCCGTGGCGCATCCTTTTGTTTGTATGAAGTGACGACTATTAAAGTTGAAGTTATTTAATGGCATCAGAAATGTTTTTACTTCTACGAGAGGAGTTTTTTGCTATTCTCTTTTTGAGGTGTTTCTTTAAAGCTAAAAGTCCCTCAATATTTTAATATGGGAATAAATAGAACTAATATCCATTGTGACTAGAATCGCGTCTTGTGGTATGGTTTAAATGTCGTTGATTTTGTTTAGGAAGTCAGTCATATCACGTGTGAAGGGTTTTATTTCAGTAAGCAGTGGCTGTATAGGGTGATTGATGTATTTGGATTGTATGTTTGTGTGACAGTAAATTAAGGAAATTACTAATCTTCCTGGGTTGTTCATTTTATGTTTTTGGCTACAGACAGAAATGGGCGGTTCTTGTTTGGCTGAGTTTTAATATCCCTGAAGTTTCTTTGTCAATAATATTTTTTATTATAAAGTCTTGATGATCTTCGATAGGGTCAACTGGAAGTTCGTGGTTGAATTGTTTATTAATCAGCCGGTTGACGATTTATTTTAGATATTCATCAATCCGCCAGATGACTGTTCCTCCCTTTTGCCAACCTGTGCTATGATCAGGTTTTCTTTTGTTGAGAGTTCCATTACATGGTTTGGTTGGTGGGGTTTTATAGCATTTCAACCCTTGTAAGTTATTTAAAGCCAAATCCTCTTTATATACATATGATTTATAAACACATTTTGTAGGTAGACGAACCAGAAATGCAGGACACTGCTGGAGAAGCAGGGACGAGCTCATAAGTGATGTACTCGTATGGACCCCCACATATGGCCGAGCAAAAGCAGGACGACCACCTCGAACATACATACAGCAGCTCTGTGAAGATACGGGATGTAGCCCTGAAGAGCTGCCAGAGGCGATGAACGATAGGGGGAAGTAGCGAGAGAGGGTCAGGGATATCCATGCTGGCGGTACGAGATGATGTTGATGATGATGTATGTAAAATTATTAAACAAGCTTGCACTCGTTTTTAGCTCACAGTTAAATGGTTTCACTTATCTCGATCTTATACGAAGGAATAGTTCTATTTACTATTAATCATTTATTTACACACAGTGAAATACTTACAAGTATTGCTATTTAACACTAGTAATTCTGTTAAACACTTTCATTCGTTTGCGAACAGTTAAATTGTTCCAAGTATTGCTGTGTATCACTAATAAATTAATTAGATATCATTCATTTGTTTAATCACCGTGAAATGATCAAATAGTTATATTTTGAACTATTCGATTTAGCATAAGTTATTTAAATGTCAAACAGTTCTATTTGACCCGTAGATAAGACCCTATCAGGTACATCCACCCCAGGTAAGAGTAGACCTGGGAGCAATGAAGGGATACTCAACCTTTCTGAAAACTGGACCCTCACCATCAGAAGGTTTAATGTCGTTTTTTATCATTAAGGATTTTCGGACTATTGTCTTCCTCTTTATTGTTATTTACACAATGTTATTTCAACCGATATGTCCTTGGCCTTCTCCAGGTGTTTTTCGAACTCGGGAACCTTCATGGAACTTTGAACTACGTCCTTTATTGAATCCACGGAGGTCGCCAGTTCTGATTCCGTTAGCCATAACCAGGTACATGTGTTGAGTATTCCTGTATTGTAACTTTCCTGCAGTCAAGATTGAACCTGCAATCTCCAGATGATTGTCTCCTTAGAAGCTTAGAGAACCAACGCCTATAACCGTTACGCTATGTGTCCTGCAGAGTGAATTTTTTGGGACTAATAAACTTAATGTTCTTACTTGACTAAGATTACTACTATTATGTATGATTTTTTAAGAGTGCTCATAATCTAATTTTTTTTTTCATTTTAATTATCGATTCCCATATTGTATTCAACTCTATACTTGGTCTACTCAGCAGTCTTCCAATGTTCAGCCCAATCAATTATTTCAACTTTATCCCTTAAGGGCAGATGGTTTCCCTTTTCCTTACATATATGGTCCGCCATACCCGACTTTTCAATCTCACCTCGTACTACTGCCTTCCGATGTTCTTCTAGCCTTACTTTTAGAGGGTGACACGTTTCACCTTGGTATATTTTACCATAACTGCAAGGGATGGAGTAAACATGTTCTTGATCATGTTGAATTCCGTCGGTAGCTTGACCCGGAAGAGATATCTCTGGAGAGTTGAAGCACTTGTGAATGCTGTCCCGACGTCATATGGACTACATATCTTTTGGATCCTTTCGGCTAGTCCTTTGACGTAGGGCAGACATACTGTGGTGAGTTTTCAAGTATCCTCTAATCTAGGCTTCTTGGAATCGATGTTATGCACTCTGGGTAGCTGTGACGATGGATGTTGTGTCTCAGTCTAATTATTTCTTCTTGATATGCATCAGTATCGCTACTAACAGTTTTTGCTCGATGTTGTAAGCAACAGACTATTCCTTTCTTTACTGTACATGGATGATGGGAATTGAAATGTAGGTACTGTCCGGTGAAGGTGGGCTTACGGTACACAGATTACCTAAATCCTTGCTCTACGTATCTAAGCCACATAGATGACTTTAGTGATGTAGATCCTAATGCCATTTCTTCGAAGTATTCCTTGTATATGTTCGCCATCACTGGTGACAATGGTGAACCCATAGCCAGTCCTTTTTGTCGGTATATATCAGATCCACTTCCAAAGTAGGTTGTCTCCACACAGAAAGTCAACATTTCCATTAGATTATCTATCGGGATACAAGTGCGTTCTTCCAGCAAGGAGCCTGCAGCCAGTTTATCCCGTACTAGAGAAATTATCTCATCAGTTGGCACCTTTGTGAACAGACTCACTACATCCAAACTCACCATCTGATTAGAATGAATGGGGGAATCACTGATTCTCTTCGTAAAGTGGGCTGAGTTCTTAACATAGGATGAGGACTTACCAGTTAGCGGGCTGATGATCTCCACAAGGAAACGACTCAATGGGTGACATGCTGAACCTTGGTTGCTGACAATGGGTTTCAATGGAATACCATCCTTATAAATACCATCCTTATAAATTTTTGGAAGGCCATATATGTGTGATAACTTACTGTAATGTTGATTAGCTGTCTGTATTTTGTTTGTCGTATGAGATCTTGTGGAAATATCAATAAAGATGAAGACAATAGTCCGAAAACACTTAATGATAAAAATCATCAAGCTTCGACTCAGAAATTTAGACAACGTTTAATGTCGTATACAGGACAATCATTGGTGGGGTTTTGCCCCTCTGCAGAGATGCAGTCGGTCTATTCTACAATCATAGCTGCCTGGGTTAACTTCTGTTCAAGCTTCACGTCATTTTTTAAAGTTATGTGATAACTGTCGTTTTGTTTATGGTTTTTGATTGCAATTTCAAAAATTTGGATTGTTACCTCTGTATTGTTGGGATTGAATGTATAATTGGGTGTTTTCTTTCTTTCTTTGAGCGAATCTAAAATGGTCAATTCGTGATCTGATAGTTCAAAATGTCAATTTTTTCTAAAAAAAAAAATGGTCTTAAATCGTTTTTCAATATGTAGTAATTAAAGTGTATTAAAAATTACGAAAAATTGAGGCTTGTTCAGTTGTTAAATACATTTATATTAAATTTATATTAAATTTGTACCTGCTTTCATTTATTTCACGCCCATAAGGGTCATTTTTAAATCAGCAAATCTTTCGCAGCTAATACGCAAAATATCGAAAGTTTCTATTGTTGTCAAAACGTTTTGTATCCACCCTCCCAAGTGCATTAGTTAGGCCGATCCTTGGATTTTTGAGTGGCCATATATATATACATATATGAGGGAGTAAGCGTAACGCAGTGACTAACGTTCTGTGAATTATGACATCAAGTAAGTGGGTTCAAACTCAAGTCACGCAATTACGTTCCCTTGCGGACTAATGCCCTTTGGAAAATATGAGCCTCCAAATACCTCTTAACTATTATATAGCATCGTTATTGTTCTAGAAGGATGGTTTTAGCATTAAATAACTCACGCAGCTTACTATGTGTGTGTGATTATTCCTCGCTACTGGTAAGAAGCAACGCACACTCTTGATTTGCTCTCAGATTATCGAATGTATATATATATATATATATGAAATTACCCGATGCCATCAACATGATGCGACACAAGATAAATTTACCCGAAGAGTAGATCTTGTTTTGAATTCAGAGTTTTCTTTTATCTAAAACAATCATTGTTCCAAAACTAAAGGACATAGTCTGCCCTACTATTTACCCCTAGATGGGTTATGGGAGAACAGAGGGCTTCTTATCTTTCCTAATGGCATCAACGTGTGGCGAAATGAAAACAACTTCGTCCAGAATTTGAACGGCTCGTCAACTCCATTTCCGAAAGCGATAACCGTTACGCCATATACGTCCATATGTATGCATGTATGTTTGTGAAAAAGCTTCTCTTCATATGCCAGTTAGAGTAGCCAAATTTGAGACATTTTTGGCACCAATATTTCAAGTGTGGACGATGATGTCTGCCTAGAAAATGACTAATAGATTTTTATATATAAGGCCGCCTTTGTTATTTCTGAAGCCATATCTATATTGTTTGTGTGGCTAAATTTTACAAGACGCAACTCGTTTATGAGTAAGAACAAATATAACTTGTGATTACCCAGCCTTTTAGAAACCAGTAAAGACTTATCTATATCCTTGACAAATTCTGTATGGATATTTTTGTTGAAATTATAGGAACACTTAACGGACGTCAGTTTATGATTAATAACAAAAGAAACTTATGATGTTTGAATTCTATTTCCACTGGAGACGTTGTTGTAATGTAATATCTCCCTCTCAGAGGTCATATCAGTATACTTTGACCCCGTGAACGTGACAGTCTGATGGAAACGATGGGTCTTATACTTAGGTGTCGGATAACCGGAGAGTATACGTCAAAATCTGAATTAACGACACAGACTTTTAGGGACAAATTTATTTACCACAGAAGACGCTGTATGCAAATACATTTATAAACACTTCCACTGAGTTACTGACACTTTAAAAAACATAAATATTTATGTGTTTGAATATATTTTCACATAAATCTATCTACAGTAGCTATCAAAAGAAAGGGAAGATATATTGAAGTAAAAGATACACACACACACATATATATATATATATATATATATATATATATATATATTCTAAAATATATCCTTATTCTTTCTTGGACCTACGACAACCATCTTTGTAAATATATACTAGTGTGTAGAGTGTTGGCCAATGGTCCGGGAGACCTGGGTTCAATCCCTGGTCGAATCATACTGTTGTATAGTCATCTACAGCATCACAACGACACAATAATTAAACAGACGCAAGGATAAAGACGCAGGAAGGATGACGCAGGAAGACTTCTCTAACAACATATTTACCTCTCACTTTATTGCAAGGGTTCGGAAGTGTTGTTCAAGGTTTGCATGTGAGAGGGTGATGGAGACCGAACATAGACTTCATATTTTGACCCCACTGTTATGACCGTCACGTTGTCTTTCTTGTTCTCCTGATGTTGGGGTCTACTCCATCGGGGTTTTCCGAGAGCCCCCTCGGTCGGGTGTGGCTTTCCCTACCACATCTGGTCTCTAGCTGTCTGGAAGTCTGCTGGCGATTGCTTTGGCACCCAACTCAACTCAATTATACAATAATTCAACGCCCACACGATCGCCCACTGGATCTTTGAAATCGAATGTTTAATCGTCATCAAGCGGAAATAACTGTCATGCAGTTCAGAGGTTACTCTCTTCCGGTGCATCACTGTAGTGGCACAATGGGACCTTCACCTTGTCCCATATCATAAGCCTTAAACCGCCCACGCGATCTCTTTCGATTACTGGCCATTGGAATGTGTCACTTCCTTCCGGTGTATCACCTTGGAATAGCATTTTTGGGTCGGGGCGAGGGTCAAAATATAACAATAGCAAAGACTTTAAAAATGGTACTTGATACTTCCTTGCTTAACACACAGCAATATAAGGTACGTATCAAGGGTAAAGTGGAGCAATACAGTAAAAGGAGTAGCGCCCACCCCTATACCTCGGTGTAGTAGCTATTGTAAAGGGAACCTTCTGGTCGCCCTCGACTATGGTCGCCAACTTTCCTTTATATATATATATATATATATATATATATATATATATATATATATATATATTTCATTAAGAAAAAACACAAACAGGTCACATTATGATTACATTGAGCTTTTTACCTGGAAAATTTAAATGTTCGACTTTGAATAGTTTTCTTGTCCTGATGGAATTACTCCCAACTCCGGTTTAACTGGACCAAATAATACTTATATATATATATATATATATATATATATATATATATATATATTGTGTATGTGTGTTTGTGGGCATTAAGAAAAGGTCTGTGTTTTTTTAACGGTTATCATCCTAAGAAATGAACTCATCAACCCAAGTTCAAATATTGCCTTCAGTACAGGACTAAACTGCATCTGATGATAAGACTCCATTTCCGGAGATCTGGTGATTGTACAATAACCTTCCATTGCCATTACCCCAGGTTCCACTATGACCAGCTGTGATAGTATCTATTAGGGTCTAATAAATCTCTTGAAAATGCATTCCTATTCCATGAGACCGTGTGCCAAAAAGGTACATCTTTATAAAGTAAAATAAGTTGGCCGACCCAAGTCGAGGTCGACCTGAGGGTACCTTTTCCAATAGCTACTACACCAAGGTGTAAGGGAGGGAGCGATTTATTTACCTGGATTGCTCTGCTTTACCCTTGATACGTACCTTTCAACGCTGAGTATTAATCAATACGGCATTAAGTACCATTTTTGAATTCTTGGTATGGCTCGATCTGAGATTGAACTCCAGGTTTCCTGGGCCATTTGCAAGCACCCTACCCTCAAGAGAACTACACAAAAATATAAACGTAAACGTATAATGAACGCAATTCCCTAAACCCTAAGCATAAAACAACCCTTGATGGGTTGACATCCCATTTAGATCAATCAATCTAACCCAGCTAACATAGTTCAAATCCAAAACGATATGATTTGCATTTCATATTGCGCTAATACCCTTTGGAAAGATAGGAATCTACCTATTCCCTCTCAAGCAATGAGCGGATAATATGACAGACTAGGCCTTTTAATTATGGTATGGCTGCTGGTCTTGGAGAAAGAAAGCTTTGAATTGAAATCAATCATAGACCTGGAGAGGGATGGGTACCGCTAAGCTATTGCTTCCCAAGGTATATCCAACGACTGAACTTGTTTAGGGAGTCAGTGAGAGAGTAAATTATCAAGAGTTGTGATTTCTGTAAGTTTCATGGTCCATTGGTAATTACTAATAATGAAAACTACATTCAAATAGTTATCTTATTTTGACTAGTAATATATAGTATAAACATATGATTATTTACCGCATAGCCCCGTCGGTTAGCCTTAGAATACACACAATGATTGTGTATTGATTTGAACAGTCTGTTGAATTGAAATATTGTGCTATTTCTTGTACAGATAGTTTGGAATTATTTTCAGTTGCGCAAAGGGGACTATGATCGTTTAATGAATAATGAGAGGGAATCTTTGAGGTTAAGATTTTTTGACCAAAACTCAGAAAACAACTTTAGGGGTTTTCTGGTTTATAAAAAAATATTTCTGCTATCATTACAGACCGTTTATATGGGTTTGGTTTCTTTATTTAACAGCTTATCAAACTTTGTAGGTTATTTAATGCCAAAGCCATCTTTAGAGAAGAACAGTCGTGACACTATTTAACTAATAGCTGGGTGTGCGGATAAGGTGGTCATATAGGTTTCCTAAGTGTATTTGTTCATTAGTTTACAGAAGAGTGCGTTTGGAATTTGAATTCGCTTACTTCGAGGCTGCAGTTCTGCACTTTAGACATTACGCCACAAGAACTTCCCTCTCTCCACGAATACAACTTATAAACTCTTTGGAATTCATTAAACATACCGTGTTTCAAATGAGTCTCATTCTCAAGCAATCTTAAAAAATCAATCATTATGATATCAAATATCATCAGCATCATCAAGGCGGCCTTATAGCATTAATTTCCCTGGCTCTTTCTCTCTACCTGTCCGTATTATCCATCGCTCCCCGTAGGTCTTCCAAACTACATCATGTGTCCGCATAGACTTGTTGTAGATAAGTCCTTGCTGGTCGTCCAACACTGTTACATCCATATGAAATGGGTCCATAGAAAACGTCACTTAGGAGTTCGTTCTTGCTTCTCCAACAGTGCCTTATTCGTCTTATTTGGATGGTTTTAGAGATGAGATATAAGTAGTCGTACAGCTGTTATTTCGTGGGGTGTTGCTTCCATGTTTTGTCCATTCTTGTGCAGTTCATGCTTGGCTTTTTTCTTTATACGCTTGGACAGCACCCATATAGTGCATCCGTACAAAAGCATTGACACAACCATTGCATAGAAGAAATTACGTTTTATTTCATTGTATAGATCAGACTTCCATATGATTGATGACCAATTGATATTAGTCCAGGTTACAAGTACAATAAACGTCACCCCAAGCCAAAATTATTATGACTTTGTTTGTCCAAACCAGGAATCATTGTGGAACAAGAAAAGTTTTTGTTAACAAGCCGAAATCGCAACTTTTATCAAACATGGATATTTTTACCAGGTCAAAAACACAGTAAGCGTAACTGGAATCCGAACGTTTTTAGACTTTATTCTTCCGAGGCTGGCATTTATGGGGGAACAAGAAGAGTTTGCGCAAAACCCCGGAACTAGAACCTCACCATCAGATATAGTTTAATGCCATACTCGAGACAACCCTTTCTGGAATTTTCTTAGCCCCCTGTTTCGGATACAGTCTGCGCATCTTAAAGCCCATCGATAGAATAGTCTTTTATATGTCTTTTCGTTAAATATTCTCTCAGATACACGTAGAGAATATTTACCGTTCAATATGGTAACAACAAAGTGGAACCGTGCCATTTCCAAGAAGCCTCATAATAATTACAGTCAGATAACAGAAAAATTATATTCTTCACCTCCGAGTCGCCGCTTCTAAAATGATTTCTTCTTTCATCATTTTGATTGGCTACGAGGCGTTTAGAGCCTGCCATTTTGGATATTAACAAGTTAGTTGAAAGAAAATGATCTCAGAGAAAAAGAGGTTTTCGAGAAGTTAGTAAAGATCGCTTGACTTATTTTCAGCAGGTGTCGTTTTTGAAATTGGAATTGCACAAAGAAGTAAAGGTGTGAACAAGAACTGCCGACAAAACCCGTAAAAGAACGTTGAATTCACAGAAGTGAAATCATCTGCGCAGGTGGACGTTAATTACAATGCATAAAAGAACACGTCAATTCGCTTTAACTTCGGTCGGCTGTTTGGAGAAGATGAAAAGGAAAATTGGTATTCATACCTATGTTAAATACAGAAGTAAACTTCCCACCCTCGGTAAAACTAGAGACTGTCAACCATGGTAATTCTCATGGTAAGTACGAGAAAAGGTCAAACAAGAGTTAGGGAGTTTTAAAAAGGGTCAGTCAATCAGTAACCGATAGAAAACAAGCTTAAATTTCGGAGCAAGCGAAACCGACACTTTTCCTTATTGGGTGAAGGCTTCAGTTTATCAAAAAATAGGATCTTTTTTCATCGACTTGGACGTCTCTGTTTGTTGAGACGGTCATGGTATGGGACTGAATCACACTGATAAAATGAGTGGTATTTTTTCTTGGACCATGTATCTGATTCTCTTTCTTCTGTGAATTCATTGTCATCACTTCAGTGGGGGTGTCCTCGTGGTGTAATGGTTAAAGCGCTGGACTGCGGAATCGTAAAAAGCGAGTTCGTATTCTAGTCGCACTATTATATTCACTTTCGGGCAAATACCCTTGGGAAAGGTGTGGACCCCTTATTCTCCCAGCTATGGGTTAAATAGTACCACAACTGTTCTTCTAGCAGAATAGCTTTGGCATTAAATAACCTACAAAGGTTGATATGCCATTAATAAAAAGAAACCAAACCAATCATCACTTCAATTCGCTTGCATCGCTAGCAGCTTTCATTGAGACCCAGCAATGAAACACCCATCAGTTACAACTATTTTTATCCTATTGGTCTAGTTAATAGAAATAAAAGTATGGCATATCTACTGTTAACTAAGAAAGACGATGACCAGAAAAAATATTTCATCAAATTTACTTATATGCACATACAAGACTACAATCCAAAAAAGAAATTCAAGTTGATGTCACAGAAATTATTAGCAGAACGCTCAGTTACTACACCTTCATGTTTAAAGAAATTATGGATAGTGGGATGAACAAGCAAAGAGCAAGTAGGAAAATGTTTAACGCCATATCAACACCTTTATCGGTTATCTAATGCAAAAGTTTTTAATCATAAATACAATTTCATTGTTATCGTGTATTTCGTTTTTAGACTGAAATTTAATTTGTCTAAAGCCTTCCTTTCCATATAGTTATGATAGCAAGTATAAGTTTACTGACTAATAATAACTAATAATATCCGTTTTATTCTGCAGCATATCACAAAGTCTCTTACGATTTTATGGAACAAATTTTGTATAAAAATGTTGGGTTTTTTTTGTTTTGTTTTTATTCTTGGTAATTACTTTGAATTCTTTGTGGAATATAATATCTCTCAAATAATTCATGTGACGTTATTAGTCCAATATGTCTGCTGCAATGGTTAATTGTGCTGATTTTTCTTCATAACACGTCTCAGATTTATCCAATAAAAATGTGTATAGAAGATAATTTATCCAGCTTGAAAGAAAACACTCGATATAAATACCCTTTTAAAAATCTACGTATGTTGAAAAACAAAAATAGACGAAACGAAGTGAAATTTATCTGTTTCTGCCTACACACATTTAACTTTCTTCAATCACAATTCTACATGACAGATGCCTGAGGATTCTGTATCAAAACCAAGTTGACACTCTGAATATATAAATGTCTATGTTTGGTGAGATATAGAGTGGGGGGTCATATATTATAAAATGACGAATTCTGAGGAAAGATACTGTCGTCAATTGAAAATACAACACGATTTTTTGTTGAAAAAGTGAACTTCACTGGTCAACCTGAAAGACGTGTTTCTCTTGTATAAAAAGGTGACGCAATGCGTTTGTCCCTCTCACGTCGAAGAGGATTTCGTGAAGTAATAGCTGAAGGGTTAGACAGTAGTATCGCCGTGAACGAGTTCGAACTCCAGTCGCGCTATAACATTCCCTTTCTGACTAATAAACCCCAGAAAGGCATGAATCTCTTTATTCTTCTAGATAATGAGTAGAGTTTTCGCCAATGGTCCGGGAGACCGGAGTTCAATCCCCCGTCGAGTCATACCAAAGACTCAAAAAATGGTACTAGATGCCGCCTCGCTTAGCACGCAGCACTATAAGGTAAGGATCAAGGGTTGAGTGAAGCAATCCAGGGAATGGAGTGGCGCCCTCCCCTACACCTTGGTATTGTAGTTATTGGAAAGGGAGCCATTGGGTCATCCTCGACTAAGATCACCAAATTTTACTAGTACAGTTCTTCTACAAGGAAAGTTTTGGTATTAGATAACCCACGAAGGTTGATATGTCATTAAACAAACAAAACTAAGGAAGAATTTGATTGATTTTAACGTCGTGACAACCCGTTGTGAGTTATTTTATGCCAAGAGGTTAGGGAATTGCGTACGTTGTACACTCATATTTATGGTTTTATGTTGTTGTTTCTTAAAATTATTTTTAAAACATACATATGATATCGAGTAATACAAATAACTTGTATATAATCGTATGGTTTCAAGTATTCCTATCTAATACTAATAACTATATGATTTCCGATAATTATTTCTATTAAATAATAGTCATTTCTTTACTCACAGTTTCTTGGTCTCGAGTAATTAATATTCATCCTTAGAGCCATCATGGTTAAAGCATGGTGTAATTGCTAAGACGCTGGCCTGCAGAATCGTTGTACGTGTGTCCGAACTCCAGCCACATTATTATGTTCACTTTCAGACATAAAAGCTTTGGAGAGATATGAACCCAACAGGCGACATTTCCACACTAGACGGAACCTCTCTGAAACTGGTAGACAAATTCACCTACCTAGGAAGCAGTGCCTCATCAACCGAAAAAGACATCGACACGCGGCTAACGAAGGCATGGACAGCTATCGATAGCCTATCGATCATATGGAAATCAGACCTAACCGATAAAATGAAACGCAGTTTTTTCCAGCCAGCGGTAGTGTCGATGCTGCTATATGGATGCACTACTTGGACGCTAACTAAACGGCTGGAGAAAAAGCTAGACGGCAATTACACAGGAATGTTGCGAGCAATATTGAACAAGTCCTGGCGGCAACAACCCACAAGGCATCAACTATACGGCCACCTGCCTCCCATCACGAAATTTCTACACAAAACGGAAACCTCTCTGAAACTGGTAGACAAATTCACCAACCTAGGAAGCAGTGCCTCATCAACCGAAAAAGACATCGACACGCGGCTAACAAAGGCATGGACAGCTATCGATAGGCTATCGATCATATGGAAATCAGACCTAACCGATAAAATGAAACGCAGTTTCTTCCAGGCAGCGGTAGTGTCGATGCTGCTATATGGATGCACTACTTGGACGCTAACTAAACGGCTGGAGAAAAAGCTAGACGGCAATTACACAGGAATGTTGCGAGCAATATTGAACAAGTCCTGGCGGCAACAACCCACAAGGCATCAACTATACGGCCACCTACCTCCCATCACGAAAACTATCCAAGTCAGACGAACCAGACATGCAGGACATTGCTGGAGAAGCAAGGCCGAGCTCATAAGTGATGTACTCCTATGGACCCCCACATATGGCCAACTAAAAGCAGGACGACCAGCTCGAACAAACATACTGCAGCTATGTGAGGATATGGGATGTAGACCTGCCGGAGGCGATAAACGATAGGGAGAAGTGGTGAGAGAGGGTCAGGGATATCCGTGCTACCAGCACGACATTATGAGGATGATGATGACTGTCCTTCTAAAAGGATGTATTTGGCCTTGAATAACCAGAGAAGGTTGATATGCCATTAAATAACAAACAAACAAATATTTATCTTTAGTAAACAATCATAGCATCAAGTAATAATGAATCCAAATAATTCACAGTTATATGGTATCAAGAGTCCAAATCAAATACAAATGATTTTCAAACCGATTTATTTTACCCATTGTTGGGACCCTAACAGGTATTATCACTCCAAGTCAGAGTGGACCTGGGAGTAATTACAATGAAAGAGCAATTCAAATTCCTCAGAGTTCAAGAACTAAAAGATGCAGCTTCGTGTCATACGCAGAACACAACTTTCTACGTGTCTTACGTCTCTGCAAGGTATACAGTCAGTATTTGTAATCCCTGCTGAAAGAATACTAGTTTTACATTATCCACTCTACTTTCCTGAACTTAAGCTGCATGATTACTGATCGCCATTTTCTTGAAATATGAAAATGAATATGGTTATAAATCTAAAGAAAACCCTCCAACTATTTATGATAACATTTGAATAATAATAAATAAAGTTCTTATATATGCACTCGTAATAACCGTACCCCTAAGGCTATCGATTATATGGAAATCAGACCTAACCAATAAAATGAAACGCAGTTTCTTCCAGGCAGCGGTCGTGTCGATACTGCTACATGAATGCACTACATGGACTCTAACAAAACGGCTGGAGAAGAAGCTAGACGGCAATTACACAAGAATGCTGCGAGCAATCTTGAACAAGTCCTGGCGGCACCACCCCACAAGACACCAACTGTACGGCCACCTGCCTCCTATCACGAAAACTATTCAAGTTAGGCGAACCAGACATGCAGGACACAGCTGGAGAAGCAGGGACGAACTCATAAGTGATGTGCTCCAATGGACCCCCATACATGGCCGAGCAATAGCAGGACGACCAGCACGAACATACATTCAGCAACTATGAGAGGATACAGGATGTAGTCCAGAAGACCTGCCAGAGGCGATGAACGATAGGGAAAGTGGCGAGAGAGGGTCAGGGATATCCGTGCTAGCAGCACGACATGATGATGATTAATTAATTGAGAGGTAGCTTTTGATAATTTGGTTGTTTAGGTTTTATGGCATATCAACCTTTGTAGTTTATTTAATGCCGAATCCACTTCATACAAATAAACAGTTCTGTTTTTTTTTAAATTCACTTTAGCATAAATACACAGTTTAATTTTCAAAAACACTTCTATTTCAAGCTATTCAGTTCTGTCAAACAGTTCTATTTCAAACAATTCAGTTTAGTATAAGTATAGTTTTTTTTTTGTTTACGTACAGGTAAATGTCAAAACAGTTATATTTCAAACAATTCAGTTTAGTGTAAGTATGCAGTTTAAATGTAAAAACAGTTCTATTTCAAGCAATTCAGTGTAGCATAAGTACACAATTTAGTTCTGTTTGACCGATAGATAGGACCCTATCAGGTGCTACCACTCCGTGCCAGAGTAATCCTGGGAACGATGGCAATGGAACCTCATCATCAGATTGTTTAATGTCATTTTCTGGACACTCGATTGGGGTGGGAGTGGGGGCTTACCCCTCTGCAGAGATGCAGTCGGTGTATTCAACAGCTCCAACCGACAGGGCAAGTAGCTTTTGAGGGAAAGCCAAACAATGTTTCTTATTTTCTTACAAACGCCGATAAGCTGTTAATTTTTGGTGGGGGTTTAAATGTTAAAAACGGACCTTTTTTTTTTTTATTTGATTGTACTTCTGCTTACTTCTGACCTCGTGAATATATTATTGTTTGATGTTCATAGTTGATATCTTGGTGTTTCTTTCATCACTCACACACTCACACACAGAGTCTTCTTGCTGAGGAGGCATAGCATAAGCTGACTGAATCCTCTACAAAGAGTAAAGACAATCATTCCTCTGAAACGAGAGTCCTGTCTATTACTCTGCACTGTATCCGCTAGTGATGATCACGTTCTAGGGCTCCAAGGAGTATAAAGTCACTCTTTTGCTTCTATGATTACAACGTCAACTCTGATTTGATGTGATTGTACAAGTTTGGATCCATCTATGAATAAAAAAAATATGCTTAAAAGTTATACGTATCAAAAAATGTTTCGAGTCAAAAGTATAAATATTATTAACTAGGAATAGTTACTTGTAAAAATTGTTTTTTGGAAATTGTTTAGCATTAAATAAGAATACTAGAAACCTTATAATTGTCTCCACCGGATTAATACTAATAATTACTTGAATCTGTAATCGTTTACAAATGATTACTATTAGTTACCTGAAACTGTATGGAGGCGTTTATAGTGTAACGGTTGTTCGTGGCAAATTTAATCTCTGAACAAAGTTCAAACCCTGGCTGTTTACGCTTATTTAGCGCTGAATTATGACGACTTTTGTTCTGCTCCCATCCATGGATAAATAGTAGGGAAGACTGTTTTCTTTAGTTTTGGTTAGGAGAGAATTAGTAGTAATTTACAAAGCTCTTTGCTTCGATGTGGCACAAGGCCGAATTAATGGGGCGCCCAATGAGATTCGAACTCACTCGTGTAGGTTTACTAGTCTAGCTTGCTAACCGTTACACCACCAGAGGTGCCCTTGGAGAGAATTAGTAATACTTAGTTGAAACCACACGATTACTATCTACAAAATACTAACTTCGGCAATCAACAGGGGCATACTAATGATGAAATCATCATAGACACACGTTGAAGTATTTTCTAGTTTGTCGGATTTGCTTTGCATGACAATATCGAATATGAATAATAGTATGACCGTTTTTTTGTTGTTTTGTTTAGTTTTCTTTGCCGAAGGACTCAACAATTTTATAAGCAAATTATAATTTGAAATTTTAAAGTCTTCTAAGCATAGAGAGTATTTAGATTCATCGGATAAATGGCAGCAAATGTTAAATAGCCCTCTATTACCTTCTTGCGATGGCTGATAATTGTCTGCACTCTGAATGTTGCATTCGATGAAGAGAAAGGTCCAACTCTTTCCTCTGAGGGTCACATGCAAGATCACTATGCAGAAGACATTTCTGGTCAGGAAGAATAAACAGTAATCTACCTTTGGGTTCATCTTAGTTTATCATATCGACATCCTTCTGCCATATTATTCGATGAACTTTCAATGAGTGGTTTTCGGAACGCACGTGGAAAAAATAGGCGCACAGCATTACTAGCACATAGTTCTAGTCAACGCCAGAAAACTAACTAATTTCCTGCTAAAACTATTTTGCCAGTGTTTTCTGGTCCCATGAATTCTCGTCCAGTGATCGCCATGATTTTAAACCACCTCCGGGATCACAGTCTATCATTCATACTGATTGACACACTGCAGTATATTCCCACCCCTTTAATAGTTAGACATCTCTAAATTACCTTCACTAAAAGTCAACTGTAGAACATTAATCTATTTTGTAACACTACGAAATACTTTACAATTACTCATAAGATGCAGGGTGATGGTTTATTCCTTTTTTCTGTTTAAAACTAACGACTTATTTGCTGTCAGACGTACCTGTTTTTACATTGCCGTAGGTTTTTGATGAAAGGAGATTCTGGTACATTTATTAATAAGCTTAGATTAAGCTGCCTCTGAAAGGGTAGAGGCCAGTCACTTAATTTCAGCCAGGATCGCTGGGGAAATTTGTTAAGCCGGTGATGACGTGCTAATATCATATCGAATAATGAGATACAAATGCAAAATGGAATAATGTCATATCGACGAGACAGATTACCTGAGAGCAGCTGAGGAGAGAATAATGTCAGCTCAGCTAAAGGGCACTTCCATTGGTTCGCCAACTATGCTCAAATTTCATGAGCTGAATTCATTTGTAGTTTTAGTAATTGCGATTGTCGACCTCCACCCAGAAAATAGTACCCACTACAAACACATTAATGACATACCCTGAAATGAAGTATGTATTTACCCAACCCCTCCTGCCAAAGGGATGTGAACTGGTTTACTAATTTCAGAAGCTGGCCATTTTATAAGGAGATTGCCCCATCTTGTTTAAAACATAAACTCTGTTTTATCTGCGTTCACGTAGAGACCAATGCTTCTTACTGCCTGCTCCAGGTTATGTAACAGGGATTCGGTTCGGGCAGATATATTTGTTAGAAGCACTAGAACGTCTCCGTAGTCTGATTCTGAAGTAGTTTTTTTGCGGATATCCTTTCATGCCATTTTGAAATTTGAATCCATTTTATTTTATTAGATGTATTGGCATAAAATGCGCCAACTGCACACCCGCAGCGAGTATCCTGGATATGAGATTATATTGTGTCAGGTGGTGAAGCTTCAGTCCTTGAACTTCAAGGAATGGAGAGTACGCCTTTATTGCCATTACTCCCGAGTCCACTCTGACCTGGAGTGTTAGAACCGATTGGAGTTTCATTTATGGGTCAAATAGAACTGTGTAACCATTTAACTGTGTCCAAACAGTCGACTAGTGTTAAAGTGAATTTTTATTATTACATAGTATTAACTGAAAGTATTTAACTGTGTACAAACAATGGATTGTTTCTTTGTGTGAGTTTTATGGCATATCAACTTTTGTAGGCTATTTAATCCCAAATTCCTTTTTATATGGATAAACAGTTCTACTTCAAACAATTCAGTTTTACATGAGTACACAGTTTGTCAAAAAGATTTTTTGCGGTATGTCTTATCCCTCTGCAAAGGTGCAGTCGGTGTATTCTACAGCTCCAGCCGACTGGGCATTCCACTGAGTTTAATGTAAAAACAGTTTTATTTCAGTTTAAACGTCAAAATAGTTCTGTTTCTAGCAATTCAGTTTAGTATGAGTACGCAGTTTAGTTTTATCTTACCCATAGAATGAACCCTATTAGGTACAACCACTACGGATCAAATTGGACCTGGGAGCAAGGACAATGAAGGGGTACTCTGCATTCCCAAAAACTCCAGCATAACTGGAACCTCAACATCAGATTATTTGGTGTCATATCAGGACACTCGTTGGGTGTAACCTATCCCTCTGCAGAGATGCAGTCGGTGTATTCAATAGCCTCAGCTGCCTGGGCCAAATATTACGATTATATAGAATTATTAGTGTTAGATTGCAGTACAGTTTAGCATGAGTGTTAGATTGCAGTTCAGTTTAGCATGAGTACACAGTTTAAGTGTCAAAAACATTTCTATTTCAAAGTATTCAAGCAGTTATATATAACAATTCAGTTTAGTGTAAGTACAGTTTCAATGTCAAAAACAGTTCAATTTCAAATAATTTAGTTAAGCATGAGCACGCAGTTTAAATGTAAGTACGGTTTAATTGTGAAAAACATTTCTATTACAAGCTATTCATTTTAATCAAACAATTCAGTTTAACAAAAGTAAGCCGTTAGTTCTATTAAATCCAGAGATAGGACCCTATAAAGTGCTACCACGTCGGAGTGGACCTAGGAGGAATGGCAATGAAGGGGTGCTCTGTATTCCCTAAAGCCCCAGTATTCATGGAACCTCACCATCCGATTGTTTATAATCATATCCAGGACACTCGCTGGGGGGAGGTCTTATTCCTCTGCAGAGGTGCAGTCGGTGTATTCTACAGCCCCAGCCGACTGGGCAACCATATATTTGATAAACATGTATAAACACTATGTAGTATTAACAAACCCACAAAGATTGAAATCGAGAATTAGCAAATTATTGGTAAATCTGTCAAGATGAGAAAAATAAGTGGAAAAGTGGATAAACCAAAATTGACAACGGATTCAACAATGGTTGTATATTGACCCTCAATCAAGAAATGCACTTGTGTATATAAGCGGAAGAACAGCAGAAGCAGGTGGACAGAAGACAATTATATAACCAGGTGCCACAGACGGCTTGGGTCAGTTCGAGTTGGAGGGAGTCATTTGGGGACAAGATGCCGAATTGAGAGCCAGCAGCAGACAAAGGGCTTTGGGTCCTCAGTGACCCACGGTTGAGCAGCCCAGCCAAAATGAGGAAGAAGTGCTGCTATGGCCAAAAGAACTTTGGGTCAAAATAACAGTCTGTCCTCGTCTCCAACTCACCTCTCACACACAACCAACATCAACCCTTTCGAGAATAAAGTGTGAGAGATATATTTTTATAAAGAAGTGTAATCGTTCGTTCATTGAATTCGTCATTATTGTTGACTATGTCTCCGCATATATTTGTATATGCATATATGTATATGTATATGTATGCAGCTATACAACACAATGATATTTCGTCTTTATTTTAAAAAAGATTTCTTCTGAATGACGCTTTTTTAAAAGTGCAGCATTGAAGGAAATAGATAAATAAAAAGAATAAGAATAAAAAAAATAAAAAGTGGGAGGGGCCATAAGAAGGAGAGACAGAAAAGAAAGAAAAGGAGAGATAGAGATATATGTCAGAGTGATGACGGCAAGGATTATTGGCCGTGAGTGAAAACATTTGGGCAATGGCTTGGTTGATGTGCAATAAAACCCAATCAACTAATCTATTAACGTTCGCAGTATGCAATCTAGGCAGATTATATATAATAAAATAGTTTGGAAATAATTCCTTGGGGAGTCTCCTTGACTGCAGTGTCAATCGAGTTTGAACGGCAATCGCGTAATTACGTTCATTTTCGAACAAAAGAACGGTTTTGGTATTAAATTGTCCACGAAGGTTTATATGCTATTCGACATAGAAACTGAATCAAACCTAAAATAATTCTAAAAGTTATTCATTGATTTATAAATGACGTGTCGACTCATATAGCTGATTCACTAATACATGAATATATACGGTAACTGCAGGGTGCGGAAGCAAAATTAGGAATATTCTAATGTAATACTAAACGACTCTATTATAAAACAAAATTAATTTTAATTAAAAAAAAAAAAAGCAACGAGATAAGAAGAAAGACCTAAAACAGTAAATTTACTCAATATGGCCACCATTTTTTTCAACTGTTGCATCAACACGCTTTCGAAACGATCTGATGTCTTCAAAATAAATTTTTCGGATTTTTTATTCCATTCCTCCTCAAAAGCAGTTTTAAGCGAACCAATATTTGGATGGGAAGTTGCATTTGTTTTATTTTCTAAAATGTCTCATCTGAGTATCATCTGAGCTCAATGGAGCTCATAAAGAAATTCCAATTAGTTCGGAAATCTTTTAGTTGCTTGGTTTTGGCGATAAGCAAATCATAGATTCTTTGTCGTTTCTTTTCTTGCTCTCATTATGGGCTGAATTTTAATGAAAAGTGCTTAAATGAGAGAGCTAATCAGGAAAATCTTATCAATCACGTTTGTTTTCTTCTTCTTTTTTTCAAAAATTAAACTAATCAGAAAAAAAAGTTTTTAATTTCATATTTTGCTTCCGCACCTGGTCAGTCTAATACAAACAGACTCGATTTATTGTGGACTTTGCCGAATAAGGATCGCGTGCGCTTTCTTATTCAACCAATCCCACTAACTTCGTGATTCGGTTATATAACAAGATCGTTGTCAGATAAAGTATATCTGACGATTTTATGCGGCAAATCCCGTTGAAGATTGTAAACGAGTTTAGGTTGGCACGAAATAAGAGGGAGAGGTTTTATTGAGATTCTCTCAATGGGATAGACGGAAAAAATGCTCTTTATATTGTAAGAGAATCCTGAGTAAGACGGCGTCTGTTAAAGAGCGCCATCATAGCGACGTGCCATGGAAATTATCATATCGCTTTATAACGTTTACACTGGTTTAATGAGCGGACTTATGTCTAAATAAATGTGTGACATTTGCTAACTGAGTTAATTATTTTCGAGTCTTTTATTTTCTTATCAACATAAGTGTTTATTTTTGTATCTCAGCTTGCTACCAGCTTTTCTTCTCTTGTTAGAATCATTTTACTAAAACATCACTTTCTGATAGGTCCATGTCAAGTTTAACCATAAGGGTAAATGTTTTTATTTTCTTATTCTTTTTTAAAATAAGCATTATTTGCAAAAGTAAGGTAGTTAAAAGAGTGAAGTTTGCAAGGGAACTTCTTTCTCAATTATGCATTCTGGCATGCCAGTGACTAGAAGTCTACTGAAGATATCTTGCAATGGGAGATAACGGAAGATTAAAGTGGCTTAGAGTGAACTGAAAAAAATAATTGTGTGTTCTGAGTTAATTCCTGTTCTTCGGCGAGGCTTACCATAACTTTATATCCGGCTGAGGAGTAGTCATCATCATCTTCACCTCACATCGCCCGCATGGATCTCCCACAACCTCTCTCACCACTCGTCTCTATCGTCTATCGTTCCCGGTAGGTCTTCTCGGCTATATCCTGTATCGGCCCAGATATATTGTATATAGGTTCTTGTTGGTCGTCCTGCTTTTGTTCGTCCATGTGAAGGGGTCTACAAGAGTATATCGCCCATGTGTTCGAGAGTAATACTCTTCTTTAAAAACAGCGGTCATAGGCATGTTGATGAAATAACTTCGATTCTAAAAGATAAAATAGCGAAATTCATATAATATTAGGACATCTTCCCTTTAGAACAAAAGACACGCCAAAAAGGATCAAATGGTTTCAAAGATTAGCTCCTCATAAACAAGATGATCAGTAAGAATTTCTGTTGATCCCAACAGAAAAATCGATGTATGATTTGGATTGACTACAAAAAAGCTTTTTGATAGCGTTCCCACCGATGGATTCTAAAAGTTCTAAACATTTTAAAGATATCCCCAACTATAATAGCATTCCTAAAATACAATATAGAAAGACAGAATGCTAATCTCTGATTAATCTATGAAAAAGACAGGATTAAAACTACTAATCTGAACATTAACAATGAGGTCTTCCAAAGATGATCCTTTCATCCTCTTCTTTTTTGAATAGATTTAATACCTCTCTCCATAGAACTATAAAAAATGAATAAACCACCTACTCTATGTCAAAGATTTAAAATCATATGCCAAAAATTAGAAGGTCTGCTAAGCACTGTAAAAAGGTTTGGTGACGATATATGGATGCAATTTAGTCAGGAAAAATGTGCGAACATTCCCATTTAAGTATTGCTCGCAAGAGAAGTCCAGAAACATCACTCTTAATATAAATACAAAAATTTCAGAGTTATAATATAGTAAAACCTAAAAATATCTATTGGTGAAATAAATAGTATTAATCATACTATAAATAATGAAAAAACTAAGAAAATAATTCTATGGGAGAATAAAAACCATATTAAGAACAGATTTGAATGCAAAAAAAGTCTTAGAAATTAGCTCCATAGCAATACCAGTAATAACACAAAGGTTTAATATTATTCGCTGGACGTTAGCTGAAATAATAAAGAAATCGAAACTAATGTTTGGAAATTAATAACCTGACACTGAAGTTCGAGGTGCCTGTGGTGTAATGATTATCGGCTAAGTATCTCGAAATTTAAAAACAAGCTCGAATTCGCAGCTTGGGTAATAAATGCAAAAATAAAGTTACAAAAATTACAGTTTCTTGTGCCCATGTCCAGCGCAAAAGAAAAATAAACACTTCTTTAAGTTTATTTTCTTGTCCCCTGGTCGATTTATCTGAGCTCTTCATTTGTTTATTTCAAGAATGGTATCTTTATAATAATCATTTTATTCGTATTCATTTCTTGTTCCTTTATTTACTTGTTTTATTCATTCATCTATTTATAGTCTGATATTTTAGGTGCCCGTGGAGCAATGGTTATCGTTGTAGGAAATGGACACGGCGACCCGAGTTCAAATCCTGGACGAGACTGATTGCATTTCACATAGCACTAATACCCTTACGAAAGGTATGAATCCAATTATTCTCTTTCCAGCTATTGATAAATAGTAGGGCAGACCGGGTTCTTCAGCCTTGAGGAGGCAATTAGTCTAGGATAAGGAAAACTCTGAATTCAAACCTGTTAAACTCCGCTTAAAAATTGACCTTGTGTCATATCCTGCCCTAGCGGAGGGGTTGGTAAATATGGATAACCTGACACTGAATGCATCACAGAAGAGCAGATATTGAACGTCCCTTCTTCAACAGAGAAAATGGTAGATGAGAATCTTTTCAACTAGAATTGACCAACAAAACAACCACTGAAGAATTAAAGAAATACTTGGACACTACACCAGATTGAATGCTTCTGTGAATAAAACTCACAGGATAATCAAAAGAAAAAAAACATTCAATTTATTAAGAAAGTAATATATTTGCTAATCAACTCGACCTCACACTAAAAGAAATAGACAGTCAAGATAACACAACAGAGACAGTTAAAAATAAGAATAAACAGGCAAAAACACTAGGATTAAATCAATTAAGAAACTATTGGGGACAAAATCCCATACATGGACGATACGCGCAAAGGATTAGAATTGCTGATATAGATATATTAAAGACAGATGTCTGAAAATGCTTGTCTGAAGGCGGGGATAGAGGAGTTAATAACAGCAACACAAGACGAGAGCTTACCAACTAGAAATTATCAGGCAATGATAATAAAAACAGGAACAAACGCAATCTGTAGTTTGTACGAACAAAAAACTGAATAACTTGACAATTTAGCTTCCGGTAGATCAATTCTAACACAAATAGATATCGAAAAAAATCCCTGATAAAAAGAAATTATACATTCAATGGAAAGTGGGAAAATACTGTGGAATATTAGTTTGAGAAAAATAGTTTGAACACCAACCAGAGCCCAAAACAGAAGACTAAAGAAGCAACTGTTTTAAAACTGGCAGAAAAATAAAGAGCAATATACAAGATATTGGGGTTAAAAACTCAAAAAGAAAAACACGCTTGATATATCAATGCCAAAAGGGGCATCTCGGGGGGTGTAATGGTTAGCAAGCTTGAGTAGCAAACCTACATGAGTGAGGTTGAATCACATTGGGTGCCCCATTCATACGGCCTTGTGCCACATCTAAGGAAAAAGCTTAGTAAATTACTCTATCAGTGCCAATAGATAACATATCAGTCAAATAATCAAATGAGTAAAAACAAAGATCTGAAAACAGAAATTAAGAAAATGTGACTTTCGTTCAAGTTAAAGTGAGAACCCTGGATATGATCAGGAAAAGGATTGATAAACACGTCAACAAGATACATAGCAGTCTCAGCTTATATAAGATATTTTTAAAAATGCACTTTGCGGAACTGCTCATCTCCGCAAGAGTACTACCAATTTAAGTGAAAATTATCACCCAGAAGAGGTAACAAAGAACATATATAGATATAATGTATATAATTACGACGTTCTTTCAGAGTAGGTCTTCGCTAAAGACCTGGTGAAGATTTATAAAAAACGAAAATAAAACTGAAGATTAATAATAATGATAATGACACTCGGCCAGATTTTATAATAATCTCAAAAAAAAAATAAATAAATAAATAAATGGCAAAATTGTGGATTTTGCTGTCCTGGCTGACCACTGAGTAGAATTGAAAGAAAACAAAAAGAAAAATTAGTACTCGGACCTTGCTTGAGAACTGAAAAACTGCGGAACATGAAAGTGACGATTATACCAATTGTAATTGGTGCTCTTGTTACAGTCACCAAAGAGTTAGTAAAGAGACTGGGGAACTTGAAAATAACAGGAGGAGTGGAGACCATCCAAACTACTGCATTACTGAGATCGGGCAGAATACTGAGAAGAGTCCTGGAGACATGGGGAGACTTGCTATCACTCAAACTCCAGTGAAAGACAATCAGCCAACGCTGGTGTGAAAAACTCTCAAGGAGTTATTAATAATAATAATAATAACAAGTCGGCTTTGCTGTCCCGGCTGACCAGAGAATAAAACTGAAAGAATGTGAAAAGAAGGATAAGTACCTCGACCTTGCTAGGGAATTGAAAAAACTGTGAAACATGCAGGTGACAATTATACAAATTGTAATTGGTATGTTTGGAACAGTAACTAAAGGGTTACTAAAGGGACTGGAGGACTTGAAAGTTGACGGGTGGGTGGAGACCATCCAAACGTCAGCATTATTGAGAACGGTCAGAATACTGAGAAGAGTCCTGGAAACTTGAGGAGACTTGCTGTCACTCAGACTCAGTGAAAAACCATCGGCTAACGCTGATGTGAAAAGTTCTAATGAGTGAATAATAATAACAATAATAATAATAATAATAATAATAATAATAATAATAATAAGAAGAAGAAGAAGAAGAAGAAGAAGAAGAAGAAGAAGAAGAAGAAGAAGAAGAAGAAATTGTACGCGAAGAGAATGGCATTCATCATGGACTGGGAACGATCACAAAGATCCCAGATAAATTAGCCGATGCGGTGAGTATCACATCCCCATACTTAAGACCTTGATGGAAAATGGACGCTTCGGGCAACTTACAGACTACTGACAAGATGGTCATTCTATATTTCCATATAAGCTCTTACAAACAGCCTTGCAAGAGAAATTGCTTAAAGGAATAAACACAATATATACATATTCTCATATCATCAGATTTCATTCCAGACATTACCCTCACATACATACACACGTGATGTCGACACTCCACACATTAAATCATATATATTTATCGAAGTGCATTAGCTGTGGTGTATGTGGTGATAGTATTTTGGGTCAGTGAACCCGTTTGTGAATTCGAGTGGTAGAAACGACTGTCCGCATTTGGGCGCTGATCATCAAAGCGAATGCAACCCAAAAATTAATGTGCATATAAATTGTTTTATATTTTGTGAATATGTTTGAATAAACAAGAGTTCAAATATTTTAATAAACGAGCAAAAAGAGTTCCGCCTAAAATTCGTTTCGTAGACGACACCTTATATATATATATATATATTATCATAAATTAATATATTATTATTGATAGATATATTATTATAAATAAATTTATTATCCTAAAAAGACCGATTGTTAGTTTGTTAGGAAATATATATACATATATAAAAACATTTTAAAAAACAAAGCGTTAACCCCTGAGATAGAATGGTCTATTTTGAAAAAATCAAATACTCCAAATAGTTTTGACGGTAGATGCAATTTGTGCTTAGAAGAGAAAATACATATTTTGACACATAAATTGCCTGATTAGTTATTAAATAAGAGAAGTGAATTAATAGCTAGATGTAGACATAGGACAAAATTTAAACTATAGATTATAAATTTTTAAAAACAGAGGAATAAATTGGGAAACCTGACAAAAAACGTATCCATACAAGGAAAAAAAAACGTATCCACACAAGGAAAAAAAAACGTATCCACACAAGGAAAAAAACGTATCCACACAAGGAAAAAAAAACGTATACACACAAGGAAAATACGTAGCTAAATAAATAGTATCGAAATTAATATAAGCATTAATATTTCCCTTAAAAGTTAATTATCGAACTTAACATGAAAAGAAAATAAATAAAATAAAATAAATAAAAAAGTTAAATTACCGTCATCATAACTGACGGAAGAATTTTGAAAATAAAATAGATAGGTAAATAAAGGTAATAAACGGAAATTCAATAAAGCGAGGAGGTAACTCTTTAAATCCCTTCCTCCCTTCTTCCCCCTACCACGTGTCTATTCTGTTTTATTTATCTATTGGATCTGAAGAAGTCCTGTTATATTTTTCTTCGTGTTTTTGGTTCACACCAGAAACGAAAAACAGGATGGAAATAAACTTATAATACTAAAATAATCGGTCTTTGGATTTTTTTCTTTAAAGAAATATTGCTCTGTAAAATCAATTACATTGAGCTCTCTACCAGGAAAATTTAAATGTTCAGCTCCTGAATGATTTTCTTGTTCTGAAGGAATTATTCCCAACTCTGGTTTAACTGGACCGAATAATACTATATATATATATATATGTGTGTGTGTGTGTGTGTGTGTGTGTGTGTGTGTGTGTGTGTAAGAAAAACTGGAATTAAATCTGATAGTATGAAAATGTACAGCGATGAAAAAACACAATGTCTTCGGAGAATGATTTTATTTGGAAAAATATTAGTCAACGTTAAATGGTTCGGTTTTTAGACTTTCATCAGGGCAAGTAAGTTTTTAAATGAAACGAAAAACATAGAAGGTTTTAAAACATTTTCTCTTGGTAGCGATATTTTTCAAACCTCAAACTTGTGATGCAACGAACGTTCCAAAATTAATTTAAAAAAATGAACGCATATCCCACACCTCATCCCTCACACACTCTCTCTCTCTCTCTCTCTCTCTCTCTCTCTCTGTAGTTATGTGTGTGTATGTGTGTGTGTGTGTGTGTGTGTGTGTGTGTGTGTGTGTGTGTGTCTGTGTGTGTGTTAGAATTTCTATTATTTAGTTCAAATCCACTAATTATAAACATTCCTTACTCTATCTATCTATTTTATGAGTGTTAAAATTCTTTCTGACAATTTATTTCGACTTTTAATCTTTCTATTATTCTAAATATATATAAACGATAAAGTAGAACTTATTTGAAAAAAGGATGTTTTTTAAAAAATTTTCAGCACTAACCTGGCCCAATAAAGAAACAAAAAGACCCTGGTCCTTTTCTGACAGTAATGTGGTTTGAAATTGTTGTGATGCTGACCAAAGAAAGACACGGGGAACACAAAAGGTTTGATAGAAAAACATATATATTCAAGTAACAGAAACAAGATACAGGGGAACCTGGTTAAACAATAGTAAGTTGTTAGAAAGCTGAGAGTCTAGTGTAGCAATAACTATCCGTCCACTACGCAAATGGAATCACACGTGATTGTGTCACGCTGATTGGTGCACACCCTCTAACGCTATCGTTATATGCACATTTATGGAGGAGGGCGAGTCCATTATGTAAGGGGTACAACAGAAATAATACTAGATTTAACCATTTTCTGAGTTTTTTTATTATGTACGTTTTGATTTGTGGTTAAGTCGGCCAATTATCCACACAGGGAGCAAGTAGAAGATATGGAATAAAAGGGAATTAGAGGAAAAGTCAAATACTTGGTAATAGTATATTTATTCGATAAGGAATTCTCATACAGATGAACACCGCATGCTGTCTGTCTGACAGTTAATTAATAAGATGGACACAACCATTCTTTTACGGTCTGGTAGGAGAAATAGGTAATTCTATACAGCAAAATGTAAACTAGTGTCGTAAAACCTTTATAATGAAAATTGTAAATCTTTTCTTACTTATGTCTACTATTTATAAATCTCTTTTGTGCACGTAAATTCGCTTATTTAAACTACTGGAAGTTTCAAGTCCCCCATATCTTTTTATTACACTCCAGACATGGAACTTGAAACACCATTACTCTGAATTCTGTGGGGATTGTTTCTTTTATTATCAAAAAATTCTTGACTATCTTTGAAAAATTAATAATTATTTCAGGATTGTTTAGTTTTTTTTTTATTATGTTTGTGGTTAAATTGTTGAGTTAAATGATATATCTATGCAATCTATGCAATCAATGTAATCTATGCAATCTATGTAATCTATGTAATCTATTATTACTTGAAATGGTTGGGTAAAATGATATATCCATGTAATCTATGTCAGCAATGTAACCTATATAATCTATGTAATCTAGTATATTTTTTAAATTCTTGGGTAAAATGATGCATCTATGTAATCTATGTCAGCAATGTAACCAATATAATCTATGTAATCTAGTATTTTTTTTTAATTCTTCGGTAAAATGATGCATCTATGTAATCTATGTCAGCAATGTAACCTATATAATCTATGTAATCTTGTATATTTTTTAAATTCTTGGGTAAAATGATGCATCTATGTAATCTATGTCAGCTATGTAACCTATATAATCTATGTAATCTTGTATATTTTTTAAATTCTTGGGTAAAATGATGCATCTATGTAATCTATGTCAGCTATGTAACCTATATAATCTATGTAATCTTGTATATTTTTTAAATTCTTGGGTAAAATGATGCATCTATGTAATCTATGTCAGCAATGTAACCTATATAATCTATGTAATCTAGTATTTTTTTTAATTCTTGGGTAAAATGATGCATCTATGTAATCTATGTCAGCAATGTAACCTATATAATCTATGTAATCTTGTATATTTTTTAAATTCTTGGGTAAAATGATGCATCTATGTAATCTATGTCAGCAATGTAACCTATATAATCTATGTAATCTAGTATATTTTTTAAATTCTTGGGTAAAATGATGCATCTATGTAATCTATGTCAGCTATGTAACCTATATAATCTATGCAATGTAGTATTTTTTGAAATTGTTGGGTAAAATGATGCATCTATGTAATCTATGCAATATATGTAATCTATGTAATCTATTATTTGAAAAAATGTTGTTTTGAATTTCGGGATAACATTTACGTTTGTGAATTTTGAGTGTTTTTATTTTGGTATGTTGTATAAAAGATTTAGAATATTGAAGTTGCATGAAGGTGTTTATAAGCATTTTCCTTGAATTTCTACAATGCGATATCTCAAGATTTATTATGATCAAATATTCTATCAACTATTACCGAAATATAGCTGATCTCTAACTCATAGTTCGATGGAATAATGACTTTACAAAAATAACAGGTAGATTAAACAATAATGAACCAAACATTGATTTAATTTATGAACAACACTTTATCTTTCTTGAACTGGCCCAGTCGGCTGGGGTTCTAGAATACACCGATTGCGTTTCTGAAGAGGAGTAAGACTCCCCTAATGAGTGTCCTGTACAAGGAGCACACAATATGTTTCCAGACTTTTTTCGTATGGGCACTTTTATTGATAGTACACTCATGAAACTCTAGTCCCCTTCGAAGTAATCTCCTCCGGCTGCAATGCACTTGTTTTACCATTTTAACAACTTCTGGAAGGCCCCATGGAAGTCCTTTTGTGTGAGCGTATCAATTACCTTCGTCACAGCCTCTTTCATCTCCTCAATTGTCTCATAACGACAGCTTCTAAGTTTTTCCTTGAGCTTAGAGAAAAACCAAAAGTCACAGGGACTAAGGTGTGGACACTAGGGAGGCTGAGGAACTGTCTTGATGCCCATCTTGGTCAAATAGTCTGTGACAAGAAAGGAGTTGTGGACTGGTGCATTGTCCTGGTGGAAATGCCACTGACCCGATTTGAAGAGTGCTGGTCTTTTCCCTAGGAATCTCTTCCTGAACTCCCTTAAAAACTCAACATAGTATTCCTCGATCCTTTTCAGTGGGAACCCAGTGCATGTAGATCATGCCAGTGCTGTCAAAAAAAGGGATCATCAAAAGTTTGTGTGTGGATTTGCTCTATCTGGCTTTTTTGGGTTTGTGAGAGCCAGCATGCTTCCTCTGGGAACTCTGTTTCTTGGTCTCTGGGTCATAGCAGTATATCCAGCTTTCATCGCAGGTCACCAGAGCATCAAGAACTGCAGGATCTGAATTGATCAGCTCGACCATCTCCCCGCTGTCATGATAACGTCTTTCTTTCTGATCTCTGAGCACCCTTGGGACAAACTTCACGCAAATAATCTGCATCTTCAGTTCCTCGCGAATAATTGTGTATACAGTTCCCACACTGACATCAAACTATGCACTTATTGTCTATATATACACACGACGGTTCTTATCCATAAAATTCTTTATTTGGCCAATCAACTCTGGTGTTCTGACTCCCTCACTCCTCCCACACTTCTTATCATCCCTCACAGACTCCCTGCCTACTTTGAATCTCTTATGCCACTCAAAAACTGATGCTCGATTCATGCAAGATGCTCCAAAAGCAGTCTGACACATTCCATATGTTTCTGTGATATTTTTTCCAAATTTAAAACAGAATTTTATTGCATATCGTTCTTCTAAAGTGTCCTCACTTCCAGATTGGATTTTTGAAATTCACCAGCTGTGACAATCAGGCTTTAGTATGATGTATTCCAATTGCTGCTGTAGCTGTTTATTTGAACCTGAAATCATAAAAATTGGTCAGTCATTCCATAAGATGTATAGCAATAACATGCTAAATTTTCAAGAGTGTACGACAAGTTTAAAAGCCTGTACAAAAAACGTCTGGAAACTTATTAAAGGCACCTTGTATGTGACTCTAAACAATCTGATGGTGAGGCTTCAGTAATACTGAAGCTTTGAGGAATGCCTAGTGCCCCTTCCTTGCCATCACTTCTAGGTCCACTCTGGTCCGGAATGGTAGCATCTGATAGAGTCCTGTCTCTGGATCAAATAGAACTAAACTGTGTGCTTATGCTAAACTGAACTCATTGAAATAAAACTGTTTATTTGAATAAAAATGGATTTGGCATTAAATAACCTTTTTTCTTTTTAAATTAAATAACCTTCAACGGTTGATATGTCATGAAACCAAACCAAACCAAACCTTTCTTGGACATTTTATAAATTATTAGTACCAATGAAATAGAATTTAAAGTAATCAGAAATTCACAAATAAAAATGAACATATATATTTTTGCTCATATCATAACACAAAAAGGAGGTGCCTGTGGTGTAATGGTTATCGTCAAAGGAAATAGACACAGCGACACGAGTTCAAATCCTGGACGAGGCAGATCGCATTTCACATTGCACTAACACCCTTGGGAAAGGTATGAATCCAATTATTCTCCCTCCAGCTTTGGGTAAATAGTAGGACAGACTGGCTTCTTCAGCCTTGGTGAGGCAACTAGTCTAGGAGAAGGAAAACTCTGAATTGAAACCTGTTAAGCTCCGCTTAAAAATTGACCTTATGTCATATCCTGCCCGAGCGGAGGGGTTGGTAAATAGGATCATAACACAAAAATAAAAAGGGAAATAATTGTAAGTTTTTGCCTAAGAGCTCATAGTATTTACACCCACAAATTTTTAATTGATGAAATTCGACAATATAGAAAATTACTTTACTCAACTTCAATGTCCTAAATTTTTACTCGACATGCAAAAATATACGCTCTCCACATTTTCTTTTTTTCTTTTTCTTCCAGCTTTGAAATCTGTCTATAACGTAATTTTATTAAGCCTTCAGCATAATAGGAAGACTTGCCTCTTTATGAGAATAAAATATTAGAAAATTTTATTAATGCAGCCATTCTTCCACACAGCAATTTTTACCTGGTCCTAATTCACATCATAGAATCAACCAATTGCAGATTTTACACACACCTTGTGATAATGGAAGGTGTTGTTTTTTGGGAGGAAGGAGAGGGAAGAGGATTTTTTTCTCTCACCTTATCCTCCTTACTTCTGTTCTTCTACTAAGCAGTTTTTTTTTAAATTGCGCTACTAATATTGAATATTTATTAGTTCGTCTTCGTTAATTATATTTGCAGCATTCATCTGATGATTGTATTGTTTTAATTCAAATAGAAGTTCGAATTGCAAAGGCATAGATTCAACGATGCTTGATGACTGTTGTGCAAAGCGTTCTTAGCCTGATGATCACATTGACGTGAAACTGTCAATCATCAAATTCCGTGAAATTTTTGGCAACACTATCCTTAAATCTACATATGATCTATTACCGGTATTGGGCAATATTTATAACAACATTATTATTACAAAATACAGTATATATATATATATATATATATATATATATATGTGTGTGTGTGTGTGTGTGTGTGTGTGTGTGTGTGTGTGTGTGTGTGGATAAACGAGTAAATAAATGAATGAAAATCGTATCAACAAATTTATATTTTATTTTTGTAAATTAAGTGAAAAGTTTGCTGAAAAACAAAAGCTGTTGGTTGGTTGTTTGGTTTTTATGGCATATCAACGTTTGTTGGTTAGTTAACGCCCAATCCATTTTTATGCAAATAGTCAGTTCTATTTCAAAAAATTCAGTTTAGCATGTGTACATAGATTGATTGTCAAAAACTTTTTTATTTCTAGCTATTCAGTTTATTCAAACAGTTGTAATTTAGCTAAATCAGTTTAGTATAAGTACAGATTTTGTTTACACACAGTTAAATGTCAAAACAGTTCTATATTAAATAATTCAGTTTAGTGAAAGTACAATTTCCATGTCTAAACAGTTACATTTCAAACAATTCAGTTTAGCTTAAGTACGCAGTTTAAATGTAAGTACAGTTTAATTGTCAAAAACATTTCTCATTCACGCTATTCAGTTTAGTCAAACAATTCAGCTTAGCATAAATATGCCGTTAGTTCCATTTAACCCATAGATACGGCCCTATCAGGTGCTACCACACTGTGCCAGAGTGGACCTGGGAGCAATAGCAATGAAGAGGTTCCCTGCATTCCCCAAAGCCCCAGCGTTACTGGGACCTCACCATCAGATAGTTTAGTGAGGTGGGGTCTTAACCCTCTACCGACTGGGTAAGAAAAACAAAAGTACACAATTTTTCTTGTGAGGACAGATAATGTTAACTAGAGTGGAGATGTTAGTGAAGTATTTATTAATTGTTGTACATATTTTTTTTTTTTTAAGTCGAGGAATTAATATTGTGAATTGAATTAACATGACCAGAAAATCCGCCGAACACCTACGCACGATATACGGGAACACTGGACAGCTGCTTCGACCTTATTAGGTCTCATCAACAGTGTATACCGTGATCCTCACCACTAGAGATCGAACCAGCGACCAAAGATTATTAATTGTTATCTTTAAATAAATGGATATATTTTGAGTGTAAAAATTCTATGGGAGAGAAAATATAAAAACGCTGTAAAGAACTTCAATCGGAACGCAAATAAAAATGTAAACAATATTCGCTTAATTCAAGAAAAACAAACGATTTGAAATAAAATGCATTCTTAAAAGAAAGAATATAAACTTTCTCTCAAAAGAAATAAATCGAAAGGTATTTAAGTAAGTAATGATTCATTTCTTATTATTTGTTGAATAAACCAAGACAAATGCACTCATACGGAGGAAATATGGATTTCTGCGCTAACCAGTACAATTTGAGTAGGCTCAAAATTAGTTTTAAAAAAGTTGATGTTTTAACAATGAATTTAATTGGCCAAGAAATTGTATTTTAAACATTTATGGAGGGAAAAGTTTTCTTAAATTATTTTGGGTTTAGATCCTTCAAATTTTTCGCTCCAAGTCGGCTAAGTATCTCAAAATTTAAAAACATTTTCGAATTCGCAGCAAAAATGCAAAAATAAAGTTACAAAAATTACAGTTTCTTGTGCCCATGTCCAGCGCAAAAAAAATAAACATTTCTTTAAGTATATTTTCTTGTCCCCTGGTCGATTTATCTGAGCTCTTCATTTGTTTATTTCAAGAATGGTATCTTTATAATCATTATTTTATTCGTATTCATTTCTTGTTCCTTTATTTACTTGTTTTATTCATTCATCTATTTATAGTCTGATATTTTAGGTGCCCGTGGAGCAATGGTTATCGTTGTAGGAAATGGAAACGGTGACACGAGTTCATATCCTGGACGAGAATGACAGCATTTCACATAGCACTAATACCTTGTGAAAGGTATGAATCCAATAATTCTCCCTCCAGTTATGGATAAATAGTAGGGCAGACCGGGTTCTTCAGCCTTGGGGAGGCAATTAGTCTAGGAGAAGGAAAACTCTGAATTCAAACCCGTTAAATTCCGCTTAAAAATTGACCTTGTGTCATATCCCGTCCGAGCGGAGGGGCTGGTAAACATGGATATTTTATTTATAAAACACTTCCCTAAAAATCTACGCCACATTTCACAAGAAATTCACTAAAACTAAACTCCTGATACACTGAAAACATACAACAAATAAAAATAAAAAATACAATAAGAAAATCTATGATCCACAGCACCCAAGAAAAAACATTTGTAATTACAATGCAAAACACGAATATCCCCGAAACGGAAACTAGCTACAAGCAAACATTGTATCCCAGGTCACCGTAAGATCTAAAGAAAACAAAAAGATATATTTATAGGCGTAACAGAAGGCCTCCGGTAAGATGAATGGTTACCGTCTTAGGAAATGAATAAAATGAGCCGAGTTCAAATCCCATATGAGACTTTCTGGATTTCACACAGTGCTAAAATCCTTGGGAAAAGGTATGAATCCAATTGTTCTCTCTCCAGCTAATGATAAGTTAAAGGAGAGACTTTTTTTTTTTAATTTGGTATAACAACCGCTCTAGAAGAAAAACTCTGAATACAAACCTGTTAAACTCTGCCTGAAATTTGACCTTGTCTCACATAATGTTCGTGCGGAGGGTTAGATAAAAATGTAAATTAAAAAAGCATCATTCAACAATAATACGAACAATGCCGAATACTTTCTTGGCTCATTTGGGACTTTTAAAAAATCCAACCAAAAAGTCAAAAATACGATGAAAACTAAGAAAAGAGAACCAGCTTAGAACAGTATTTCAAAACACTGTAACCTTTGCCGTGAAAAGAAAAATAGACATAATCACCTTCCCAGAACATAGCGAACTCCCAAACAAACGATCAAAATTCAGATCCAAATGTAGGCATAAAAACAAATTCCTACAAAGCAACATGAAAACTATCGACTCCAAATACTAAATAAAAAAACAAATGAAATAAAAGAATTCATCTGACCCTATTAAACTATTTCTTTTAAAATTTAATTTTCATTTTTAAATTTTAACACGTTTATAAAACTATGACAGAAATGGGATTTTACAAGTATATTTTACAGAACTTTAATTTTTGCGATAAAATATCTTCAAGAATTCCATGTTAAAGACAACCTATATCAAAATGGACATGCCATGTCTATATATCAAATGTATTGCAGTGTACGTTAACACTTGTTTCTAACGTTATCTCTTCTTCAATAAAAATGCAAATATCATTCAACTTCCATTTCTTTAATTATCAACCCGTATAATATTCGCTTTAAAATTATTACGGCCAATGTTGATCACATAGCTGTAGAGGTTTAACCATTTTTCCTCTTTTATAGAAAACTGTTTAGCGGCTGTCTAACAAATTGGCATCTAATATGAAAGCAGATGAGTGACGTTGAATTCCTTCATGTTAAACAAAATATACCTCTGATTATATTCTGCACGTTGACTTGAAGTGTTAGGCTTTCTATAGAGTACGAAGAACTTTTTAAAAATAACTTCTTGCTCTGTCGGCTGGAACTAATGATTACACTGACGGCATCTCAGCAGAGGACTAAGGCTACCATGTCAACGATACGGAAGAATTTGGCTTGAAAAGATGTATTTGAAAGAAGTGCTAGATCCTCTGCATTGTCTGCATCTGGAATCGCTTCTTCGTGATATCGTCTTCTGCTTGTCTTTTTTTCAATTTTTCACAAAACACAGATTCAATGGATTTATGGTATCCTCAATAACGTTAATGTTAAGCAAACTTCCTGCACAATTTGACCTCAGTTACCTATTTCCGTTTTCTTTAAAGAAAAGTCATCATGCTCGAATAAAACATTGTTTGAAAATAGAATATTAACTAAAACTTTCTTAATTATTTTCGGAGGAACTGTACAAATATAAAACTTAAAAGTGACAGCGAGGACTTTATACACAACAAACCAATAAATGAATGAACCTCTTGTAGAATTGTCAACGTTTAAGCGGTAGCAAATCATGATCGTCTTTTCAGACTTAAATATGGCTACAAATGTCTGCGCATGCGTGTGTGCAATCTTTCAACAATTTTATTGCTGGAGGCTGTGAAGAGACGGCGCTTTTACTTCCCCCAAACTCAGCGGAAGATTTCAACAATACAAACCATTGGCAGTTTATTTACGACATACTTAAAGTTATGTAGAACTTCCTTTCTGTCGAGAATTTTCCTTTCGATATTTGCAAAGGTCTATTGTGCTTTTATTCATCTTTTTAGTTGCAGCAGATGACAATTACCATACACAGACAACTCCAATTTTACACTTGTACATACATGAATACATATATAACTCTTTTAAAAGGTTTCCACTGTCTAATCCTTTGTAAATTTGCCCAGTCGGCAGGGAATGCAGAATACACCGACTGCTTCTCTGCAGACGTGTAAGACCCCTCCCCCGAACGCCAATGGGTGTCCTGGATATGATTCTAAACAATCTGATGGTGAGGTTCCAGTGATGCTAGGGCTTTGGGGAATGCGGAGAAATCCCTTCCTTGCCATTGCTCCCAATTCCACTCTGGCCCGGAATGGAAGCACCTGATAGGGTCCTATCTAGGTGTTAAATAGAATTAAACTGCATACTTATGCTAAACTGAATTGTTTGAATTAGAAATGTTAGACTAAACTGAATAGCTTGAATAGAATTTTTTTTGAAAATTAAACTGTGTACTCATGCTAAACTGAATTGTTTGAGATAGAACTGATTATTCGTATAAAAATGAATTTGGTATTAAGTAACCTACAGAGGTTGATATGCCATAAAACCCAAACAACCAACCATCTTTGTAAATACAGTCTAAATACACTTGAATTAATATTTGAAAAATGCAGAAAAAGTGGATAGATAAATACATACATATATACATACTTAGATTGGTTTAGTATATTTAACGGCATGTCAACCGCTTATGAGTTATTTAAAGTGGAAATTAGATTCATCGATAAATGTTTGTTTACAATTATATTTCTAATATTATATTTGTTTATTTATTCAAAAACATTGGGAAGATAATCAAAAAGTTGGAGCCCGGATACCCTGTGCCAAGGACAGACTTCGCGTGAAAGCATGTAAGAGAATTAGGAAATGAAACGCGGGAGAAAAGTCAACGTCTGTATCTGCTCTCTCTCTCTCTCTCTCTCTCTCTCCTTTTGACGTGGTTTTTCTTTGTACACCTAACGCCATTTTCATACACTGTTTCTTCCTTCCCAGGACTGCTTAAATGGTTTTGTAGCGAATACACTGCTTCCCATGCATTAAGCACTCCGGTTGGCGTATTTAAATACGAGCAGAATACGATAAGTTTCTAGAATTTTTTTGTATGGGCATTTGAAATTGTCGTAAATTCTTGAACATTCAGTGTGCTGTTGCTATACATATTATGAGATGACTGACCAATTTGTATGATTTCGGGTTCAAATGAACAGCTACAGCAGCAATTGGAATACACCCTACTAAATCCTGATTGTCACAGCTGGTGAATTTCAAAAATGCAATCTGACAATTTAGAAGAACGATATGCAATAAACTTCTGTTTTAAACTTGGAAAAAATGTCACAGAAACGTATGCAATGCTTCAGACTACTTTTGGACCATCTTGCATGAATCGAGCATCAGTTTTTGAGTGAAATAAGAGATTCAAGGAAGGCAGGTAGTCTGCAAGGGATGATAAGAGGTGTGGGAGGAGTAAGGAAGTCAATACACCAGAGTTGCTTGGCCAAAGGGTTAGGGCTAGAGTTACTATGTTGAGGTTTTAAGTGAGTTCAGGAAGAGATTCCTAGGGAAGAAGCCAGCACTCTCCGAATCGGGTCACTGGCATTTCCACCAGGACAATGCACCAGTCCACAACTCCATCATTGTCACAGACTATTTGACCAAGATGGGCATCAAGAGAGTTCCTCAGCCTCCCTATAGTCCAGAGCTTGCTCCCTGTGACTTTTGGTTATTCCTTAAGCGCAGAGTCTGTCGTTATGAGACAATTGAGGAGATGAAGAAGGCTGTGACGAAGGTCATTGACAAACTCACACAAGATGTCTTCCATGGGGCCTTCCAGAAGTTGTTGGAACGGTACAACAAGTGCATTGCAGTTGGAGGAGATTACTTCGAAAAGGACTCGAGTTTCATGTGTGTACTATCAATAAGTGCCCATTGAAGAGTTATGAAACAATCACATTTTTATTGGTTTATAATAATATTTTTTCACACAGTTATAAAGAATTCCTATCTAATACTTACAATTCATGCCCAATTATATAGATTCAATTAACAATTCCTATTCCATTGTTATCATTTGTTTACTCATAGTTGTATGGTATCAAGTATTGCCTTCAAATACAGTAAACTCATATTGTCTAGTCTTCTGGGGCTGTAGAATACACTGGCTGCATCTTTGCAGAGCGGTAAGGCCCCTTAAAATGAGTTTCCTGCAGAGGACACTAAACATTCTGATTGTGAGTTTCCAATAATGCTTGCCCGGAGAGGTAGCACCTGATAGGGTTCTATCTATAGCTCAAATGGAACCTAATTGCGTACTTATGCTAAACTGAATTGCTTAAAATAGAATTGTTGGCCCAGCGGTTAGAGTGTTCGCCAATGGCCCGGGAGACCTGGGTTCAATCCCAGGTCGAGTCATACCAAAGACTTTAAAAATGGAACTTGATACCACCTTGCTTAAAACTCAGCATTATAAGGTACGGTTCAAGGGTAAAGTGGAGCAATCCTGGGAATGGAGTAGCGCCCTCCCCTACACCTTGGTGTAGTAGCTATCGAAAAGGGAGCCTTCGGGTCACCCTCGACTATGGTCGCTAACTTTACTTTAACTTACTTATGCGAAACTAAATTGCTTTAAATATAACTGTTTTGATAATTAAACTACACGTACATATGCTAAACTGAATTGTTTGAAATGGAACTATTCGACTAATCTGAATAGCTTAAAATAGAGACGTTTTTAACTATTAAATTGTGTACTTATTCTGAACTGGATTCCTTGAAATAGAGCCGTTTATTTGTATAAAAATAGATTTAGCGTTAAATAACCTACAACGCCTGATATACCATAAAACCCAATCAAATAAACAAAATATAAACTCACATACTATTTGATAGTTTTAAGTAATAATTCCTACTTAATAATAATTATTCTTTGCGCAGTGATATGATTTAAAGTATTCCTAATACAAATAATTTCTACACAATAATATAGTTTTAAATAACTGATGATAATAGTCCTTAGTAAGTAATTGTAGCTTCACATAACTATTCTCAATTCTAAAAATTTGCACGCAGTTTCAAGTATTCTTATCAAATACAAATAATTTTCAAATAGATCTGTCTGATAGATCGGACCCTACGTTATTACCACTTCGGGTCAGAGTAGACCTAGGAGTAATGGTAATGATGGGAGACTCCTCACTTAGCAGAAATCCAGAAATGGAGTCTCATTATTAGGTAAGTCTAATACCATGCAAACAACACCTCTTATCAATAGATGCAATCGGAGGTATTCGAAGCTCCACCGACGATATGAAGTGGGGATGAAAGATTGACCTACAGCGAATTAATGAATCATCACCCTCGATCAACACCTTGCTCCACCGGCAGGCTGACGCAAGGTTAATTTTTTGAGCAGAGCCCACCTGTCTAGAATTCAGTTTTCAATTTCCTAGACTTGTATCCATAACAAGACTAAAAAATTCTAATCAAGGCAAATTAGCTGGTAAAGAGATGGATTCATACCAATTCCAAGGGCATTAGCGTGAAATAAAACGTAAGGAGCCTAGTGCAGGATTTGAAATCAGATTGCCAATTTTATTCCCGAAGACGACAGCCGTTATACTAAGCTCAGCTATGATATCTTTCCTAATGTATCATGTTCGATTCTCACCAGACTATATTCTTTTCCAATAAGATATATATATATATATATATATATAGTATTCTTTGGTCCAGTTAAACCAGAGTTGGGAGTAATTCCATCAGGACAAGAAATTAATCATAAGTGAATATTTAAATTTTCCTGGTAAAGAGCTCAATGAAACAATAATACAGAGCAATAAATTCTTTAAGAAAAACAACAAAACCGGTCACATAGGATTATAAATTTATTTCCATCCGGTTACGCATTTTTTTTTTTTTAAATCTAAAAGATCTGAAGAAGTCCTGTTAAATTTTTTCGTGTTTTTGCATATTTCAAAAATGCGTAACAGGATGGAAATAAATTTATAATCCTATATGACCGGTTTTGTTGTTTTTCTTAAAATATATATATACATATATATCATCATCATCATCATGTCACGCTGCCAGCACGGATCTCCCTCACCCACTTTTACCACCCGTCTTTATCGTCCATCGACCGGGAGGTCTTCCAGGGGACATCCCGTATCGGCACTGAGCTGATGTGGATAGATTCTATCTAGTCATCCAACCTTTTCTCGTCCTTGTGAAGGGGTTCACCGGAGTATATCGCTAATGAGTTCATCCTACCTTCTCCAGCAGTGTTCCGCATGTCTAGTTCGTCTAATTTGGATACTTTTCGTAATGGGTGGTAGGTGGCCGTACAGCTGTTGTTTTGAGCAACGTTGCCTCCAGAACCTATTCAATACAGCTTGCAGCTTTCTTGTGTAATTGCTGTCAAGCTTTTTCTCCATACGTTTAGTTAGTGTCCACATAGTGCATCCATATAGCAGTATCGACACGACCGCTGCTTGGAAAAAAAACTGCGTTTTATTTTATCGATCAAGTCTGACTTCCATATGACTGATAGGCTATTGATAGCTATCCATGCCTTTACTAGTAGCGTGTTGTAGGTGAACTTGTCCACTAGTTTCAAAGGCCCACCCTTTAGTGCGGAGATGTCGTTTAGATTATCTAAAATAATCTTTCATCATCATCATCATCATCATGTCGTGCTGGTAGCACGGATATCCCTAACCCTCTCTCGCCACTTTTCCCTATCGTTCATCGCCTCTGGCAGGTATTCTGGACAACATCCCGTATCCTCACATAGTTACTGAATGTATGTTCTAGCTGGTCGTCCTGCTTTTAAAATAATCTTTAACCAATTGATATTACCGATAAATCATCAGCTTCTTTTTTTATGAGTTCGGGTCTACTGCAATCTTATAGATAATTAATAGAATAGTTAATTTCCAGGAGATTTACTGATTGATTTCGTAAATCTCAAAACTTTCGACTTTATTTTGTTTGAGTAAAATTCCAACATTTTGCTCCTTCAAGTATTCATGCAATTTCAACATCGCTTAATTATTCTTACTGGCACGAACATATTATATTGATTTGTTCGTACTGCTAATCTTCGCCTGCAGATAAAATACGCTTACATTTTAGCGCATAAATATACTCTCTCTCTCTCTCCCACATAGAGAAATTCTCACCTAATAATCATTTACTCACACAAAATATATTAACTAGATCTAGACGATGCACACTGCTACAAGGAAATGTATGGATTTTTCTTTTTTGTAATTAGTATTGGAGAATAGTTACTCTGTTATATTATATCTTTTCGCAAAAAAAGACTTTGTAACTTCTTTTTTTTCAACAAAATTTTCACTCAATTTGAAGAAATAAAACATTTTAATTTGCTGAATAGTGCTTTTGGCCTAGTGAGTAGAGTGTTTGCCAATGGGTTCAATCCCAGATCGCGTCATACCAAAGACTTTAAAAATGGTACTTCATACCTCCTTGCTTAACTGATGTGGACCCTAAATCGGTACACAGAAGGAAAACACGGAACGCGGGTTAGAGGTAAGAAAGATATATTAACAAAAGTTACAAAGTATAGTGTCTAATATTGGTAGTCGTACTTGTAGTACTCGCTACTACTGCTCCCGTACTACACCCGTTGTAGGATATTTCTACGCTAGTAATATAGTGCTGGAAGAGTCCATGATGCAGGTAAGTTTCGGCTTCACAACATTAACACTCAGCAATATAAGGTATGTATGAAGGGTAAAGTGGAGCAATCCAAGGAAAGGAGTAGCGCCCTCCCCTACACCTCTGTGTAGTAGATATTGAAAAAGGAGCCTTCTGGTCGCCCTCGACTACAGTCACCAACTTTACTTACTTATATATATATATATATATATAAAGAGAGAGAGGGGGGGTAGAGAGAGGGGTTGGAAGAGAGATAGAGAAAGAGAGAAAGGTTAAAGACAGAGAGAGAAATACTATTATCACACAAGCTAAATTCAAAAAGTATCGAGACTAAATCTTTATTTCCTAAGACAGAAATGAACAATAAATCAAACTCTGTTCTATTCAAAATGCAGATTCCAACGAGTTTTTTATAGATGGAAACACTTCGGACACCAGTTTTGATATCGTGTGTAGCTGAGCAGTCATATTTTTACTTATTTATTTTTTTACTGTCCTCTACATCCTTAAATCTTACTCTAGGTGCGAATTTTTAAATTATGAAACAAGAAAGTTGTAATGTGTTAGGTTTCAATTGCAATCCCATCTTTCAACAAAAAATGGCCGATTAAAAAATATCCCGAATTGTCAGTCATCATTTTATCAAATAATTGGCTTAACTGAAATGAAAAGATTCACAGTCAATACTGTTTTAACACATCTCGTATTGATTACTGACTCTTTTACATGATTAAGATAGATAGATAGATAGATAGATAGATAGATAGAAGTCTATGAAATAGATAAAAAAAACTAAGATAGGAACAGACTATGATAGATAGATAGATAGATAGATAGATAGATGATAAAATAAAACTCTCAATCAGACGATCGGCAACGAGTTTGGGAAGTTCTCTTAAAGTGCTGGATTTAACACAAAAATAAATTTTGGAATGCATTATTGAAAAAGAAAATTAGAAAGGAAGACAGACAAGAGTCTATTTTAACTAAATGAAAATTATGCTTGATAATGGAGATAGTTTTGAAGATCCTCGGCAGTCACCCAACTATTCTAAATTGTAACTTCTGCTCATAAACTATGCATTGACACACACACATACACGTATATATCTGAAATTATAATTTTGGCTGCATTCCCAGATTAATAATGTCAAGAAGGAAAATTTTAACGTTGGCGTTCACTTAATCTAAAAAAAATGTATTCATTTTTTTCCAAATACCTTTTTGCCCTTTACATATATTTTTATAATCTGCTATTGCTTGATTTATTGATTTTTTCCGCCATAAATGCATTTCCAGTGGATATTCTTGCGCGCTTTAGAATTAAAGTTATATATGAACAGAATAAAGGGAATTTTTTATAAAATATTTAAATTGATTGGTTGATTCTAATGGCATGTTAACCCGTCTAGGTTTATTTCATATCAAGGCATGAGGAAACCCCATTCACTGAACGTTCACATTTATATTTTAAAATTGTTGCTTTTAGGGAGGTTTTTTTTTTTTTTTGCACGTGGTTTTAATACCCTACAAAGGTTGATATGCCAAGAAACAAAATGAAAACAACCTAAGAAAACAATCTTTACTATAAAACAAAAAAGATGTAATTCATCAGACAAATCGTCTGAAGAAGAAGCAAAAGTCGGAAACACGTGTAGCTCACAAGTTTATAAAATAAGTTAAGTAAAGTTGGCGACCGTAGTCGAGGGCGACCTGAAGGCTCCCTTATCAATATCTACTACACAGAGGTGTAGGGGAGGGCGTTACTCCTTTCCCTGGGAGACTCCACTTTACCCTTGATACATACCTCATATTGCTGAGTGTTAAGCAAGGAGGTATCAAGTACCATTTTAAAAGTCTTTGGTATGACGCAACCTGGGATTGAACCTAAGTCTCCGGAAACATTGGCAAACGCTCTGCCCACTAGGCCAGAAATTGGCCATTAAGATTGAGAAGCATAAAAGCATTTAAACACTTAGAGAGAATAAAAATTGCTGTTACGTAGGAAAATTGGAAGCGGATAACATCAAGCAAACAGAGTTGAAAGAAAAACCAAAAATTCGTGATATTAAGTCACGCAGCAGAAATCCTATCAGAGGAAAAAATACCTTGGCTGAAAGATTCTTTTGATTAATCTTAAATTGGTCGAAGGAAGAATTCAGACAAATGAACGATGATCCAGTCGGCTGGGGCTGTAAAATATACCGACTGCATCTTTACAGAAGGGTAAGACTCCACAAATGACTGTCCAGATATGACACTAAACAATCTTATGGTGAGGCTTCAGTAATGCTGGAGCTTTAGAGAACAAGGAGTACCTCTTAATGCCAACACTGCCAGGTCCACTCTGTCTCGAAATGGTAACACTTGGTAGGGTCCTGTCTTCTGATCAAATAGAACTGTTTGACATTTAAACTGTGTACTTTTGCTAAACTGAATTGTTTGAAACATAACTGTTTTTATATTTAACTGTGTGCAAGCAAAAACTGTGTACTTATGCTAAACTGGATTGTTGAAATAGAACTATTGAGATTTAAATTGTACTTAGGCAAAAAGTGAATACTTTGAAATAGAAATGTTTTTATATTTAACTGCGAACTGTTTTGCATTTAACTGAGCGTAAACAAAAACAGCTAACTTAAACTAAATTGTTTGAAATAGTTAAAATGAAACTGTTTTTACATTTATCTGTAGATAAACAAAAAAAACTCTACATAAGCTAAACAGAACTGCGTGAAAAAAAACTGTTTTTTCATTTTTTTGTGGATAAACAAAAAACTCTGCATAAGCTAAACAGAACTGCGTGAAATAAAACTGTTTTTTCATTTTTTGTGGATAAACAAAAAACTCTGCATAAGCTAAACAGAACTGCGTGAAATAAAACTGTTTTTCATTTATTTGTAGATAAGCAAAAAACTCTACATAAACTACACAGAACTGCGTGAAATAAAACTGTTTTTTCATTTATTTGTAGATAAGCAAAAAACTCTACATAAGCTAAACAGAACTGCGTGACATAAAACTGTTTTTACATTTATTTGTAGATAAACAAAAAACTCTACATAAGCTAAACAGAATTGCGTGAAATAAAACTGTTTTTTCATTGAACTGTGAGTAAACAAATAACTTATATCTAATTGAATTGTAAGTGATACATAGCAATACTTGAAAACATTAAACTGTGTGCAAACAAATGATTAATAGTAAATAGAATTGCTTATATTAGATAGAAATAAGTGAAACCATTTAACTGTGTGGAGAAAAAAAATGAATTCAGGCTTGTTTAAAAATGTTAACAAAAAGTGTTTATAAATCGTATAATTGTTATATGTTAGGAAAGGATTTAGCGTTAATAACCTACAATGGTTGATATGCCATAAGAACGAACCAAACCAAATGAATCAAAAGACAATGAAATTAATGGTTATGCACAAGGCCTTATATCTGAGCGATGCCATAGACAGAGTATGTGTGTCAAGAAAAGAAGGAGAAAGAGGACTCGCCAGTATTGAGTATTGCATTACAATTTGAGGACTCCAGATAAACATAAAAGACCAAAGAAAGGAAAATTTCAGCAGTAAGTAAACTTAGCGACCGTAATCGAGGGTGACCCGAAGGCTCCTTTTTCGATAACTACGACACCAAGATGTAGGGAAGGCGCTACTTTTTTCCCAGGATTGCTCCATTTTACCCTTGATTCCTACCTTATAATACTGAGTGTTAAGCAAGGAGATATCAAGTACCATTTTTGAGTCTTTGGTATGACTCGACTTAAGATTGAACCCAGGTCTCCCGGGTCATTGGCAAACACTCTAACCATCATGCCAATGTCCGGTACTCAGCAGCAAGTAACGGCAAGTAAATGTTGTTTTGAACTAAACAGAGGCGTTGACCTACTATTATATTTGAAATAGGCTAAAGAAATGAATATTTTTTTCAATAAAAATCTTTGTTTCGACTGTATCATCACATTTTTGTTTTCAGAATGAAGACACCACGAATATTTCACATCCATATAATAACTGTAGGAATATCTTCTTACTCCTTTTTATATTTTTGGTTCTAAGTTTTAAGCTGACTTGGCAGTTAAAACAAAACACGTGATGTTAATCAACGTAAGGACTGTTACTAGATCCAACAACAACAACAATTACAGCAACAACAATAATAATAATAATAATAATAGTTCTGCAGCCCTCACCAACGAACACCATTGCAAATAAAGCTGCGAACAAGTAATTGGTCGAATTAACCCGATATCTCCGCAAGGCGGGGATGATGCTGATCAGAATAAAAGAAGCAATTTGTTTTTCTTTTTATTCAGCTTTTTTTTTTCTTTTTTTTTTTTTATGTAGAAGACAATTCTTAAAGTCAAGTGACGCTTCACGTTAATGAAAGACGTATGGAAGAAGTAAAGATCCAGCCAGCTATTTTGAACAGAAATGGTTGGAGCATTGTTCATATGGCCTATTACGGCGAGTTTTTTTAAAGGGTTAGAAGTTAAGAAAGGTTGAACAACAGTTGAGATGAGTTGTTTTAATGGAATTATGGGGGAAAAAAACCTAAAACTGAGCAAGAGAATGATTGTGTTTAGTTCGGAAGTAAGTGTTCTATTCGATCATATTTGGCAGTAAATACCCCCATTTGTATGACAGCGATAAACAGGAGGACAGTGACGCATCGGTGTAAATCTAATATATATATATATAGAGAGAGAGAGAGTTTGGATAGCGTAAGCCGAGCTTCATTGACTCTATGAACATGTTATCCAAACAAAGATCTATTATATATATATATATATATATATATATATATATATATATATATATATATAACCTCCGTTGTTCTTTATCTATATACGTGGTGCCTTCAATAGGTTACCAGACTTTTTTTGTACCTGCATTTAAAATTGTCGTAGATTCTTGAATATTCATTATGTTATTGCTATACATCTTATGAGATGACTGACCAATTTTTATGATTTCAGCTTCAAATGAACAGCTACAGCATTAATTGGAATACACACTAATAAAGCCTGATTGTCACAGCTGGTGAATTTCAAAAATGCAATCTAGACGTGAGGATACATAGAAGAACAACATGCAATAAAATTCTATTTTAACTTTGGAAACGTATGGAATGCTTCGGACTACTTTTTGACCATCTTGCACGAATCGAGCATCAGTTTTTGAGTGGCATAAGAGATTCAAGGAAGGTAGGGAGTCTGTGAAGGATGATGAGAGGTGCGGGAGGAATAAGGAAGTCAATACACCAGAGTTGATTGGCCAAAAGGCAGGGTTAGCTTAGGATTATTATGTTGAGGTTTTAAGGGAGTTCAGGAAGAGCTTCCGTCGGAAGAGGCCAGCACTCTTCAAATCGGGTCAGTGGCATTTCCACCAGGACAATGCACCAGACCACAACTCCATCCTTGTCACAGACTATTTGACCAAGATGGGCATCAAGACAGTTCCTCAGCCTCCCTATAGTCGAGACCTTGCTCCCTGTGACTTTTGGTTATTCCCAAGCTATTCGTAAGAGCCCACGTAGTGCAACCATACTGTAGTAAGGTTCTCACCACAGTCCGTTTTACTTTAACAGGAAGATAGATTTCCTTAGGATCGAAAAACTGCCTCTAGCATTACATGTTTTACTTATATGCATGTAAACATCGCTTTCAGCAGATAAGATATTGCTAACGAGGTATATAAACAGGTGTACTGATTTCAGAATGTTTTCTCCGCGTTTATAATCATTTTGAAATATTCATTTGCAAATCCTGCATTCTAACTCATTTGTTTGTTACATAGTACGTGGTGCATTCAATAAATTTCCAGACGTATGGACATTTAAAATTGTGGTAAACGCTTCAACATTCAGTATCTTATTGCTATGCATCTTATGAGATGACTGACTAATTTTTATGATTTCAGGTTTAAAAGAACAGCTACAGCAAGAATTAGAATACACCCTACTAAAGCCTGATTGTCACAGCTGGTGAATTTCAAAAATGCAATCTAGACGTGAGGAAGAATTAAATGCAATAAAATTCTGTTTTAAACTTGGAAAAAATGCCATGTGATGAAAGCTGGATCTACTGCTATGACACAGAGACCAAGAGACAGAGTTCCCAGTGGAAGTATGATGGCTCTCCCAGACCCAAGAAGGCCATACAGAGTAAATCCACCCACAAACTTTTGATGATCCCTTTTATGACAGCACAGGCATGATCTTTATGCACTGGGTTCCCACTGGACAGACAGTCAACAAGAAATACTATGTTGAGGTTTTAAGGGAGTTCAGCAAGAGATTCCATCGGAAAAGGCCAGCACTCTTCAAATTGGGTCAGTGGCATTTCCACCAGGACAATACACCAGTCTATAACTCCATCGTTGTCACAGACTATTTGACCAAGATGGGCATCAAGACAGTTCCTCACGCTCCCTATAGTCCAGAGCTTGCTCCCTGTGACTTTTGGGTATTCCTTAAGCTCACAGGCTGTCGTTATAAGACAATTGAGGAGATGAAAGAGGCTGTAATGAAGGTCATTGACACGCTCACACAAGAGGACTTCCATGGGGCCTTCCAGAAGCTGTCGGAACGATACAACAAGTGCATTGCAGCCAGAGGAGATTACTTCGAAGGGGACTAGAGTTTAATTTGTGTACTATCTATAAAAGTGGCCATACGAAAAAGGTCTGGAAACTTATTTAATGATCCTCGTATATATAAAGTTTTGATAGCGTAGACGGAGCTCCATTGACTCTGTTTGTATGGTATCCTAACAAAGATATATATATATATATATATATATATATATATATATAAAACCACTGTTACTATTTATCTATATATGTATCTGTGTACCTGCCGACAGAGACGGCTGAGATTGTAGAATATACCAACTGCATCTCTGCAGAAGAGTTAGATCCCACCAACCAGTGTGAACAACCTGATGGTGATTCTCCTGTAATACCGGAGCTTTAGGGAATCCGGAGTGCCCATTTATTGTCATCGCTCACAGGTCCACGGTGACCTGGAGTGGCAACACCTGATAGGATCCTATCTATCGGTTAAATCGAATTAAACTGTGTGGTTATGCTTAATTGAACTGCTTGAAATAGAACTGTTTAAATATTTAAACTGCGTACTTATGCTAAATTGAATACTTTGAAATAGAACTGTTTCTATGAATAAAAATGGATTTGGCATTAAATAACCTACAGTCTTTAATATGTCATAAAACTAAACCAAGCCAAGATTATACAGATACATACGTATCTATATACTTTGATCTCTCTCTGTCTCTCTCTCTCATATAAATATATATATATATACAGGGTAGAACGATAAAATTGTCGCCCTAGAAAAGATGACATGATTCCATTTCCGTTTAATGGTTGGCCAGTTGTGTACAAATCCTAAGAGCGATAGGAGCCTTCTATCATGTCTGAAACTGACACAATGTTCAACGAGCGAGATCGGAGATGCACCGCTGTACAACCATGCTCTCTCCCGATCCAAGTTATGACAACAGGACCATTGCCAGCACCCTCAAAATGCAAATCTGGATTGCCACGAATAACAGAGACGTGCCCAGGCTGATGAAAACAAAGTTTCTGGCTACGGTTATGGTTTTGGTGTGGTTTCAAGTGAGGGCCACATCATGCCACCTCACATCTTTGAAGTCGGCTTGAAAGTCAACACCAAAGTGAACCTGTATGTGAGAAAGAGTGTGGTGATCCCCTGGTGCAATCAGGTGGCTAGTGGCAAACCTTGGGTGTGGCAGCAGAACTCGGCACCGGCCCACAACTTCAGGAGTGCTATGACTTTGTACCCTTCTCTCACTGCACCCCCTTCTCCCTCGACCTGAACCCGCTGGACTACTTCGTTTGGTCATACATCGAGAACATCACTAATATCACCTCTCACAACACCGAAGACAGCCTGATCGCTGCCATCCGCAGAATATTCGCCGACCTTCCGCCGGGGCTTGTGGAAAAGGCATACTCCCAGTTCCGGATCCGTATCGAGCCGATGATTGAGACTGAAGGCGGCTGTATTGAATAGGTGTCAGCTCTACTATATAATCAAGTTACCTGAATTGATTTTTTCAATAAAAGTTTTAAAATAAAGCTGTAGTGTTGTTTTCTTTAGGACGACAATTTTATCGTTCTGCCCTTTTTATATATATATCGTTTGCTATATTCATAGATGAAGTGTGCTCAGAATATATATCTAAATTAGGATAGAGGTGACGGCGCTTGGTGACAGTCAGATTCTCGTTTCTTCAAGGTTTCTTTGTTTAGTCACACATCAACCTTTGTGGGTTATTTAAAGCCAAAGCAATTCTTGTAGAAGAACAGTGGTGATACTATTTAACCCATAGTTGGGGGTAAGTTTCTCGTCTCTGTGATCATCAGTCCATGTGGTCCCCATTTGGTGGCTATTTCTTTATATACTGTTGGTTTTGCAGATAAATTTCTTAAGACTAAGTGTTTATGTGAGCTAAAAACATCAGGACTCTAAGTACTTTTTATATGCGTCCATTAAGCTCACTCATCAAATTTCTAAGAAAGAAAACCATGTTGAATGGTCGAAAACTTCTGTTTTCAAAGCGACAAAAACGTACAGAAGGTAAAATACACTTTATGAAAAATGTTTACTTGCCTTTATATATATATATATATATATATATATATATATATATATCGTTAACTTTGAAAAAATGGACTCAGCTAGCTAAGTTCAAAACCTGAACTAGGCTGTTTGCGTTTCGCGTCACCTTAAACGCCTTCAGAAATATATCCATTTCTTCATTCTCGGCCTTATTTTGGTGAAATAGTAGGCTAGGCCGGGATCTAGAAACTTGGTAAAGCATAAGGTCTTGGAGAATTCAAAAATTGATTTCAAAAATGGTCAAGGATCAACTCCACTTTAGTAGCTGATTCCTTAAATGAGGTTTATCACATCACTTCAGGAGCTGTAGTTCCCAAAACGAGTTTACCATTCCACTCCACCAGAGTGCTCAACCTCGCCCCTGTGGAGAGTTGCGTATATATTGTCATCGACACACAGACTGCTTCGTTGTTCAGTATAGCTAGACACACAGGATGGTTCAAGCTGGTATCGTAACCCGCTTAACTTTACGCTAGACTTGATATCTATCTAACCACACAGACATTTTCGATGACCTACGTCAGTTCGAGAATTGTAATGCATTTTGTATTTGTTTGTTTACATTTTGCGCCACCGGAGTGCTCAATTCGTTCGAAGTGCTTTGCATTACGTGGGTGCCAGCCGTAGGGTGCTCAACCACCGGGAGGGGAGTCTATATATTGTCATCCACAGACAGACTGCTTCGTTGTATCAAAACTCTTCAGTGTGACTAGACACTCAGGAACATTCAAGCTGGGGTTGAAACCCGCCTAACTTTTCGATAGACTTGTTATCTAACCACTCAGCCATTTCAGTGACCTACATTAGCTCGGGAATTATAACGCATTTTGTATTAGCTTTTGTTATGTCACTTTAATTGGAAGTTGGTATTAAGTGCTTTGCTTGCAAACCTAAAAAATCGCACTTATAATTAAATTCTGAATTCGAATAAATCTTATTCAGAAAAATCCATGGCTCAAATCCAGTTTTCAGTCCTCAAAGTATATAATGGAAATAAAACCGTTGTTATATAATCACGAAAATTTCTCCAATCGAATAACTTGGTAGCATTGAAAGTTTTACTTTACTCTTCATTTGTCCCCTATATAAAAGTGCGACCCCCTTGCAGACATTGCGTCGTCATTACCGGATATCATGGCGGAAAAAAGTGTTGGTGACGAAAATGAGACGGAAGTCAGCAGGAGAAGAACTCGGAAGTCGATGTCCGGGTTTCATATGTCTCTGTGGGCGGGACACTATAAGACTTAAACTTAATCTATATGTGAGGCAAGTGCTGTTAAAAAGAAAGATAATCTATCTGTATGTTTGCATTCTTAAAATATCTGTTTGCTGAATTAAAATATCTATTTACTGAATTAAGGCATGCGTGCAAACATCTGACTATACGCATGCGCCGTTAGGATGTTACTTTGTATTTCATTGTAACAATATGATGAGACCAGCGTATCTTCTGCCTTAAAAACCTGTTATTATATGTTTCATAAAAGCAATGTTCCGTAGCTTACCTAGTGGTTAAAATAGTTACGTAATTATTTGGTAAAAAGTAAGGTTTTAAGAATACCAATTTTTAAAGCATACAGATCGTCTCAACTAGGAAGAATGACCCAATGCAATCTTTCTAACATCATTTACAATCGCATTTTCGTTTAAATTCTTTAGGTAAACTTAGTCAATACTAAACTTGGCAATAATTATGGAATATGAGGACAGTCACTTCGTTTTTTCTTTAATTTACCAGTAAATAAACTAAAAACAAATAAGACATAGAATACTAATCTTTTACAGCTGAACATCCACAAATCATTCCTTAAACAAACTTAAACTATGTAGATTAATGGTCTATGCTTTACTGGACATGCAGAGGAAAATATCAAGGAAATATTTCAGAATTAATATAAAATACAATGACAAAAAATTGAAAATTAATAATTTGATATCCTCACTTGACCTTTTATTTTTTGATATGTGGTGATTAAGACGAAACGATCAATCACATAATAAGCGAATGAAGCAAATTAACGCAAAAAGCGTATAAGTCTAGGCATAACTGGATTGGGAAAGTTATCCACTGAGAATTGAGCAAGAAATTCAAATTTGACCATACTGCCAAATGGTATATGCACAAACCAAAATCCCTCCAGAAAAATAAAACACTCAAAATTCTCTGGGATTTTGAGATACATACAGATCACCTCATTCCGGCCAGAAGACCAGACCTAGTTCATAGTTAACATAAAAAGAGAACCTGCCGAATAATAGACTTTGTCGTCCCGGCCCACCACTGAATAAAAATCAATGAAAACGAAAAAAGGGACAAATACTTAGATCTTGCCAGAGAACTAAAAAAGTTACGGAGCATAAATGTGACAGTCATACCAATAGTAATTGGTGCACTTGGAACGATTCAAGTAAGAGGGCTTAAGGAATTGAAAATCGAAGGACGAGCGGAGACCATCCAAACGGCAGCATTGTTGAGGGCAGCCAGAATACTGAGAAGAGTCCTAGAGACCTGGGGAGACTTACTGACACTCAGATTCCCGTGAAAAACCATCAATTTTATGCTTGTGTGAAAAATTGCAGGGAGTGATGTTATAATAATTCGTTAATCAGCTTCAAATAACAAATCTTAATCCAAATATTTTTACGTACCGTTAAATGGTTTCATTTAACTTCTTTCAATAAGAATAGGATCTCGAAAACGATCATATATGAAAATTTGAGCCGTATTTACATCGTCGCGTCTCCTACCCGACAGACCATTTTTTTGTTACTATTTTGCGTCCACGCCTCTAACGGCTTTTCCGTTTGGGTTTCTTTCAGCCAATCGGAACCCATCTCCGATCCGCTGTTGATACATTTCTGTTTTTAACCCAAGAGTCCGCTTCTATCCCGGTCTAAACTTTCTCATTCGTTTCCCATTATAACCTCTCTCTCTCTCTTTCTCTCTCTCTCTCTCTCTCTCTCTCTCTCTCTCTCCGCTTGTTGCGATTTTCTTTCTCGTATATGTTCCTTTCCTTTCCACCGTGCTGTGGTCGGCAAGAAAATCTCGCAAGGAAACAACTCACAATCAACAGGAGTTGCTAATTATTTTATATCGACACCCATCAGAACTCGAAAATGGATCCTTACCAACAGATGAAATGTTTTTTTTAACTGTCTTTTAATTGGAATCATTTTGAAATGAGGCTTCTTAATCTGAGAATTAATTTTTTTTTTTAAATTTATTGCGGACTTTTTTGTCCTCATCTTGGAAGTTTGTTTTTTTTGCTTTTTTTTTTTTTGTTGTTGTTGTTTCTTCTTTCACTACGTTTCGGCAAAATTTCACCTCTGGCCTTCTTCAGGTGATTTTTACCGCGACCTCGGATAGGAATGATGAGTCTTTTAACCGTTATGCCTATGGAAGGCAGTAATTACTGGGGATACGGTTACTAGACTCATCATTCCTATCCGAGGTCACGGTAAAAATCACCTGAAGAAGACCAGAGGTGAAATTTGGCCGAAACGTAGTGAAAAAAGAAACAACACAAAAAAAAACTACCAAGATGAGGACAAAAAAGTCCTCAATAAATTTTTTTTTAAAATTTAATTCTCAGGTGAAATGTTGTGTTTTACTCAGAATTTATAGTTTCCTTTGGTTGTCACAATTCTGTCGCATATTCTAGGATCCATCTTTGGGGTGACTGTGTGTGGATAAACACCACTGAACAAATTCAGATAGATAGATTGTAAGTTTGGACTCACTACATCTTAGTAATATAAGGTTCGATTAGCGTTCTATTATCTTATATCACAGTGATAAAAGTATAGGGAAAGATGCACCACCATAGATAGATATATAGATAGATAGATATGTATAGATCACACAGAAATGACACACTCATTCTTACTAACAAAGGAAGATCAACCAAAATGCCAAGCATGTAAAACAGTATTATTTGTTAAACATATTCTGATAGTGTCCAAAACTAGCCATCCGTAGACTGAAATTCTACAATACCAATAGAATGCAACAGCTGTTCGAGAAAAAAGATGTGAATGATACACTATCATACCTAAAAACGATAGGCATCTACCAAAAAATCTAAAATAAAGAATATACAACAAAATCTAAATGGAATAAAAAAAGAAATTGATTTGCAGTACACCTGAACCAAATCAAAATCCAAATGATCAAATAATTCAATTCAAAGAATTCATCTTACATTCATACGAATTCATCCCCAAAATGTTATCGGTATTGAGTAACCCGTAGAGGTTGATATGCCGTAAAACAAAAGAAACAAACAAATCTTATGTCGTAATTAAATAGGTATTGTCAGATATACAAAACCATAGATAGATAGATAGATGAGTTTAGCTTAAGATATATTAGTAATCTGACCTTTATCTCATACAACAGGAAAAAAACATTGTGAGTATTAAGCAAACATAGATAGATAGATAGATAGATAGTAAAAGAGAGAGGGAGAGGGAGAGAGAGAGGGGGTTGAGAAGAGAGAGAGAATCGTGAGGGGTCGTAATGATCAAAAGAAATTTCTTTTTCTTGTCCAAATGAAATAATTAAAAAGAGATCGAAGACCGGAGCCGGAACTTACTCCCCCACCACACACACACACACACACACAACAAGCATCCCCACCATCTAGGTGGTTATGAATTGATATTTGTGGCGTCACAGTGACTCCGGCCTTCCGGACGACACTGGATATCCAAAAATAATTTTCGACATAATCCCGGAAATTTGTCCCATTTTTGCCTTTGACCAAAAATTGTCTTTTTCTCATATTTTCCCCTCCATTTCGTTTATTGTAACGGTGAAGTAATTTCCGCTCCCCCTCCACACACACACACTCTCTCTCTCTCTCTCTCTCTCTCTCTCTCTCTCTCTCACACACACACACACACACACACACTATCTATCTATCTATCTATCTATCTATCTATCTAACTGACTAGCTAGCTAGCTATTCCTTTATCTTGCTCTCTATCCACGCATGCACACAGGCTAGGATCAATATATACGTGTGTAATAGAGGAAGTGGTTTTTGTGCGTCGCTTAGGGGTGTGTCTGTTTACGTGTGTTAACACGGTTTTGCAGTCTACTTGTATGTTTCATTTAGTCACTCATGGAAATATGTACTAAGGGCAGTTAGAAAGCTATAAATAAAAAGATAGAGTGATAGATATAGTGACATGCAGATAGATAGATAGATAGATAGATGACTATCAATATAAATCTGTTATAAACAGAGTTAGATATGATCTGACTCATATCAATACAGATAGATCGATTTGAAGACAGATAGATCGATAGATTGATAGATAGATAGATGACTATCAATATAAATCTGTTATAAACAGAGTTAGATATGATCTGACTCATATCAATACAGATAGATCGATTTGAAGACAGATAGATAGATAGATAGATAGATAGATAGATAGGCAGACTATTGAGGGGATTAATATCGTTGCTCTAACGATCTTCAATGTGCCTATGTTTTTTTAATGACTGTAAAAATAAGAAGCCATAATTAACTCGGAGAAAATTAAAGGGTTTTTTGCATTTACCTTAATTATTTTTTTTCTTTCGTTTTGTGAAATACTTTCTGCTGATTAAGCGACTAATGTCTGACAGCAGAAATGTAGATGACGACTGATCAACTTTTAAAACTTCATTATGCCGATATCAACGGAGTTAGCGCAATAACGTTTTCAGTCTAGAATTCTCGGATAAGACTTTTTTTGTTGCTTTAGCAGAATTGTGTAATCTCTTACGAATAACCCCCAACTATTTACAACATTTCTCTCTCTCTCTCTCTCTGTCTCGCTCTCTCTCTCTCTCTCTCTCTCTCCTAACTCGTTCTCTAACGTGCATATAACTAGTTCCTTTTTCTGTTTTCGTTTATCTTCATTCGTATCTTTTCTGTAAAATGATTTTTAATGCAAGACCTAACAGAACGCGTACAATTAAAAGAAAATAATTAGCTCCCTAAAAGAATTCCAGTTTTAGTTGTGTCCTGACGGTGACGCTTAACTACATCTGATGATAAAGATCCTGTTTTGAAGCTCTGAGGAATGTGGATTATCCCTTCAAAGCAATTACCTCCAGGTTCACTCTGATTCGATAGAAACCCATCTATGGGTCAGATATATCTGTTTGAAAATTTATTTGCAAATTATTCATATTATAAAGGAAATTTGATATCGTATCACTGTAAGCAAAAACTGTTTAGAATTAGCTACACAAATATTCAATAAAGAACGTTCAATGAACGCGATTCTCTAACCTCTACTCATTAAAGAACACAAAACAGGTTGAAATGCAGCTAAAATAAGTCAATCTAGTTAAATTTTAATCGATTATTCTTCTTGAAAATGAGAAAATATGTAATCAATCTAGTTAAACTTTAAATCAATCACTTTGATTAACCGTTTCACGGCTGCCTTTTTAAAAAAGATTTTGACGGGGGGTTCTCGCAATGTTATAGGTTCAAAATAATGACCGTTTCAAAAATATTTCTTCAAATTAAATCTACTGATGCTCAATATGAGTTTATGAAGTGTTAATAGAACAAGTTTTTCAAAATAAAATCAACGAAAATACGTGATTTCAGCTTCAGAACAATGAGACACTTTTCAGCAAAATTCTCCAGCGGATAAATAAGAAAGTGTGGTGAACGTTGTATAAAATTCGACTATAGTTGCACACAGCATGGCATTAGGAATTCGACAATATTTTCCGACGACAAGGTACAAGGATTTTAACTATTCTTGCAAACGGCACGCCACATGGAATTAGATAATATTTGTATGCGACGAGGCACTAGGAATTAAACTATTACTGTAGCGAACAAGGCACTGGGTATTCGACTATAGTTGCACATAGCACGTCATTGGGAATTCAACCATATTTCTACATGGCACAGCAATAGGAATTCGATTGTATTTGCACACGACAAAGCAAAAGAAATTCGGTTATATTTGCACGCTGCACAGCTCTCGGAATTCAACTATAATTGCACACTAAACAGGAGTAGGTATTCGACTATAGTTTCATACGACGATTCATTAGGAATTCGATTAAAATTACACATGGCAGGGCACTAGAAATTCAATTTTAGTCGTAAACAGTTAAGCACAAGCAATTCAATTATAGTTGCACACAAGGTACTAGGTATTTGATTATAGTTACACACTGCCCAGAACGAGGAATTTGACTTTCGTTGCAAGAAGTACTGAGCTAAAAATCCGATTATCGTTACACACAATACAGCTTTAGGAATTCATCAACTGTTGCACATGGCAGTCCTTCTACGAGCAAGTTAAACTTGTTAAAATCAATACATCTTGATTGTTTGATAATAGGTGTTACAGGGGGTCGTTCTTTGTTTTTTGGTATGATATAGATTTGATTATCTTGTGAAGATCGAAAGATTTACCGTGAAGGTATTGAATAAAAGTTTGTTTTTTTTAATTTTGGGAAGATTTAGAGCTCCATTTTTTTTAAATCACAAATGACTTCAGAAATTATTATAGTGAAGCCGTTCTCGATGAGATTTGAATTCACCTTTCATTGAGAGTTTGTCCTTTATCAATTCCCCTTCGGACTGTTTCTCGTTGGCATAGATTGACGGTCCGAGCTAGTTGCAATAAAAAAAGCAACTCAAAAGAATAAACGTGAAGGAATACACGTTTCATAATTTTGAAATCTACGAATAAATAAGCACTGAATGTAGATTTAGTTGTATAAATGTCAAAGAAAATGAAATTATATTTCCTGTATATACGCCATGTCGTTGATCTATTCGTAAATTAATTTTAAGTGATATCATCATCTTGTCATGCCATCAGCACGGATATCCCTGACCCTCTCTCGCCACCCCTCTCAATTGTTCATTTCTTCCGGCAGGTCCTCAGGGCTATACCCCGTATCCTCACAGAGTTTAGGTTTGAGCTGGTCACCCTAATTTTGCTGGTCCATGTGAAGGGGTCCATAGGAGTGCATCACTTATGAACTCGTCCCTACTTCTCCAGCAGTGTCCTGCACGTCTGGTTCGTCTAAGTTTTCGTAATGGGTGGTAGGTGTCTGTACAGTAGCAGCTTTGTCAGGTCTTGCCTGCAGTACTTGTTCAATATTGCTCGCAGCATTCATGTGTAGTTGCCGTCAAGAGTTTTCTCCAGCCGTTTAGTTAGCGTCCACGTAGTGCATCCATATAGCAGTATAGACACGATCGCTGCTTGAAAGAAACTGCGTTTCATTTTATGGGTCAGGTCTGACTTCCATATGACCGATGGCCTATTCCTAGCTATCGATGTCTTGTTAGTCGCGTGTCGATGTCTGTCTCGGTTGATGAGACAGTGCTTCCTACGAAGGTGAACTTGCTAACTAGTTTCAGAGAGAACTTAAGTGATACAAAATAACAAGAATTGGATTAACTTAAATATAAAACGTTGGGAACAGAATAAAAGATATTTGAAATTGAGAAAACAAAAAAAGAAAAAGTGTTTTCATTCGAAGAAAAGAACACTGCATTTGATAAAAGGGATTTTTTAATTTAGACAGAAGTGCTTTTATTTCAGAAAAGGGCGTTTTCGTTTGAGAAAAGGTTATTTTCACACGAAAAAAGAAAGTGGTTGTTTGGTTGAGTTTTATGGCATATCAAGCCTTGTAGGTTATTCAATACAAAACCCTACTTATACATATATTAAAAATATAGGATAAGTAAACAAATAGTTTGTAGATAATTTTTTAAAAAAACAAACCAGAATTCATTTGTTTGCAAACAATTGAATGGTTTCAAATATGTCTATTGACAAGTAGTTTTACGTATTGTTCTCATTAACAGTTTTATTTGTACGCAGTTAAATGGTTTCAAGTATTGCTATTTAACACTAATAATTCTATCCAAAACTAGTCATTCTTTTGCACACCATCAAACTGTTCCAAGTATTGTTGCATAATAGCAATAATTCAATTTTCCCACACTGTAAATCAGTTTCAAGCATTCCTATCAAACAAAAATAATTATTTTTAGAATTAATTTTTGTTTGTATAGTTAAATTGCTTCAAGTATTGCAATCAAACGCCAATTGTTTTATTTACACACAATTAAATGGTTTCAAGCATCGCAATGTAACATGAGCAATTCAATTTAACATCCTTTATTTGTTTGCACACAGTTGAATATTCAAACTTCTATTTGACCTATAGATGGGGCTTTAAAAGGTAATAGAGTAATGGTAATAAATATGTACTCTACCTTTCCTATCAGATGGTTTAGCGTCCTATGAGGCGTTTGAGGGGGGGGGCTTTCCTCCTGGCAGAGATGCAGTGGGCGTATTCTACAGCCCGTGTCGACTGAACTGAGAAGAAAGTGTTTTTATTTGAGAAGATCGCTTCATATTTCTTTTAAAATGAGGGACTTGGTTAGAGAAAGATTAACCTTCAAATGATTGATTGATTGATTTTAAGGATACGTCACCCCCCCCAGTGTTATTTTACGCCGAAAGGTTAGGAAAATTCATTCATAGCACATTTACGTTGATATTTTTGGTGGTTTATTCAGATTTTTTACTCACAGTTACGATATAAAGTATTTCTATGTTATTCTAAAGATTAACTCAGTTTTTTTTCCTAGCAGCAGTCGTGTGGATATTGCTATATGGATGCACTACATGGACGCTGCTAAAACGTATGGAGAAAAAGCTTGACGGCAATTACGCAAGAATACTGCGAGCAATATTGAACAATTCCTGGAGGCAGCACCCCACAAAGTAGCAGCTGTACGGACACCTACCACTCATCACTAAAACTATCCAAGTTAGACGAACTAAATATGTAGGACATTGCTGGAGAAGTAAGGACGAATTCATAAGTCCTGTGGACCCCTTCACATTGACGAGCAAGGGCAGGATGACCAGCTAGAGCCTATATACAACAGCTCTGTGCCGATACATGATGTAGCCTTGAAGACCTACCGGGAGCGATGGACGATAGAGACGGATGGCAAAAGATGGTCATGAAGATCCAAGCTGGCTGCGCGATATGATAATGATGATTTGACGCGTACATTGGTTTCTAACTTGTATTACTTCCCCGGACCATATTTGGTTTGGTTTTATGGCGATTTTATTTTATTTTGTTGACTATTTTATGCCAGATCCCATTTTTACAAATGCATTAAATATATGATTAATAAACCCATTTTTAAATACACTCAGATTATCAAACAGTTCTATTTCTTATAATACAATTTAGCAAAAGTCAACAAAGTTAAACGGTTCCAACAATTGCTATGTATCACCAACATTTTAATTAAACTTAATTCATTTGTTTACACACAGATAAATGTAAAAAAACAATTCTATTTCTATCAATTCAATTAAGCATAAGTCATTTGTTTGCATTCAGTTGAAATCTCAAAGAGTTCTGTTTGACCCATTGATGAGACCCTTTTAGATGCTATCACTCCGGTATGAGTGGACATGGGAGCAATGGCGATGAAAGAGTGCTCCATATTCCCCAAAGCTCCGGCATTTCTGGAACCTAACCATCATATTGTTTAGTGTCATATACAGGACACTCGCTGAGAGAGTTTTACCTCTCTGCAGAGAAGCAGTCAGCTGACTGGGCCATCCGGACCAAAGACGACGTGAAAAAAATTTCAATAAAGAGGTACTCCACACTCCCCAGACTCTGGAGCTCAACGCCAGACGCAGTTGAGTGTTATACCCAGAACACTTTTTTCTGGTTGCCGGGAAGATCTTACTGCTCTGCAAAGGAATACAATTAAGGTACTTTAAACCTCACCGAAAAGTCGATACTTTGTGGTAGAAAACAATGACTTTAGTTTAGAAAATAGCTAGTTTCCTCGAAGGAAAAAGAGTTTTGGGGTTTGTTTATTTGCTGTTGTTGTTGTTTTTTTTTTTTTATCTGCTTGTTATTTTCTTTTTTTTTTTTTTTTTTTCTTGTTTGTTTTTATAAAAGAGTCATTTTATTAGGGAAAGGATGTCTTTGCGCGAAAAAAGTTTGTCTCATTTAAAATAAATGTTTCCATTTGAGAATTGTTCTTCATTGAAAAAAAAAAAGCCGGGTTATTTCGAGAAAAAAAAAACGTTTTCCTTTCAGAAAAGGGTATTTTCATTTGGTAAAAGAGTTTCTTCATTTAAAAGGTTTGTTTTTTTAAGAAAAGGGGGTTTGGAAATATTTATTTCTCGCGAAATATTTCTTTTCAAACAAGAAAAGATATTTTAATGGAGAAGAATCTTTTGATTAAGCAAAAAACGTTTTCATGCGAGAAAAAGTTTTTTCGGAGAAATTAAACTATATTTTGAGAAACAGGTATTTCCCTATGAAACAAGAGTACTTTTAGCTTAGTTGTAGTAGTAGTAGTAGTAGAAGTAGTATTCGAAAGTAGGTGTTTTTATTTGAAAGGATTGCTTAATTTTTTTAAAAAGTGGGTACTTGGTTTGAGATTAAAAATGACCTTCGACTGAGAAAAAGGTTATTATCCTTTGATAAAAGGTTGTCTTCAAGTGAAGAACTTTTTTTTTCTTTCTTTTTTTCTTTCTTTCATTTCTTTTTTTTTCTCTCTCTTTTGCGTATAGTTTGAGAACAATCTGTCCTCAGCAGAAAAAAAGCGTGTGTTTAATTTTCTATTTTTCTTTTATTCCTTTTTTTTTTTTTTTTTTTCATGCATTTTCATTTGAGACGATCAAAAGAAAAAGGTTGTCTTGAGAAATTATATTTCATTTGGAAAAAAAGGATCTCCTCCAATGAGAAATGAGAGTTTTTATCTTAAAAACCTGTAGTAGTAATAGTAGTAGTAGTAACAGTAGTATTAGTAGTAGTTATAATGAAATATTATTTTTTAGCAGTTGTAGGTTATTTAATGCCAAATCCTATTAATACATACATCTTAAATATATATGATTTGCTTTGGTTGGGTTTTATGGAACATTAACCATTTTAGGTTATTTAAAGCCAAATCCTTTTTATACATATATATTAAATATATATGATTTGGTTGGGTTGGGTTTTATAGCATATGAACGTGTGTATGTTATTCAATGCCAAATCCTGCTTATACATAAATATATTAAACATATATGATTTGGTTTAGTTGGGTTTTATGGCGTATCAGCCCTTGTAGGTTACTTAATGCTAAATAATCTTCGTACGTATATAGTAAATATATATGTGATTTGTTGACCCATTTTGTTGATAACATTCTTAAACGAACCTGAGCTTGTTTTGAATTCAGTTAAATGGTTTCAACCATTGTAATATAACATTTTCAATTTAACATCAGTCATTTATTTGCACACAGCTTGTTCTTTTTGACCCATAGATAGGACCCAATCAGGTGCCACCCCTCCGGGTCAGAGTGGACGTGGGAACAATGGCAATGAAGAAGTATTTTACATTGCCCAAAGCTCAAAGCATTGTTGGGGCCCCACCCTCAAATTGTTTAGCGTCATTAGCAGGATATTCGTTGGTGGGGTATTTCAGTGTATTATACAGCCCTAAACGACTGGGCTGGGTTATGGTGTTGGCATTAGTATCAGTATTAGTAGTAGTAGTAGTAGTAGTAGTATAGCCTCAAGCTTCCTATATATCTTTTAACGAAAATTCTTTTCTTAATTATCAATTTTATTTAGTTTATATTTAATCTATTTATTATTGTTGTTACTTTATTTATAGCAACTCCTGTGTCGTTTGACATTTTTCGCTGTCACTTGTTACCGTCGTTAAATCACAATTAGACATAGAATTTGCCAAATCCACTGAGATCAGCATCTGCAAGCGACAACTTCATATTTACCTGATCAGTTAAGCAAACAATATCTTCACCATCTTGTGCAGACACGCCATGTGCCCCCCACCACAACAAACCTCGTCTTTCTATTGCCGTCCCCTAACAAGGGTCTCTCCTGTGCTGTAATTGTAAGCCTTTAACCCCTACCCAAACCAAAGCTTTCGTTCGTCTCTCAGCCATTAAAGCTAACTTACTTCCCTGTTTTCCATCTGCCAGTCTCGCGTGACGTCGAAATAACGCGGACGGCTTGAGACCTCGCGTGCGCGCTCGGAATACGAAGGGCTGATTGGCTGGCCGATCGTTTCACTTCCGTTTCCGTTTTAGACTGCTGTGTCACTGTCATTACTGCCAATACTGACTGCACTGAAGCCAAAATGCAGATTAATGATATTGATAATGATTGTATTCAAGTTAGAGGGGGCGGTGGTAAGAAAGATTAGAGGTGATTTGGAGACTGTTTAAGGCAGCGGTAGGGGCACAGTAACGTCCCCACTCCTCTTCACGGATAGCCGTTACCATGTGCATCATTCTAGCGATCGGATTGCAGTCGCGAAAAAAATTGCAATTGTCCAGTTTTTCTCATAAACAAAGCAAAATAAATGAGGGGAAATCGTCGCATATAGGAGAGAATAAAAACTGAAATTATTTTGTCTGGTAAATAAAACAAGATGGAGCATCTGACCTAACGGATGATGGCATGGATGATGGAATCGGCAAACCGAATTCAAACTCCGACTGGGACAATTTGTGTTTGCTTTGTACGAATGAAATTTAGATTTCAGTTTCTGTGCCACGGAAAGGATGTGTAAATATTCTTTAAATTCAGAGTTTTCTTTCTCCTACATAGGTTATCGTACTAAGACTTCAGATCTCTGTCTGCATTGCTATTTACTCATAGCACTAGGGAATAGGTTGGGCTCCCAGAAATGGGAATATTTGAGCGACTGGACTTTTGAAATAGTCACATTATTCTGAATGGGTTTCAAATTGAAAAAAAAATTCATCGGGGACTTAAATCAGGGAAATAAGGGATCTGTTTTAAGCTTATGGTTCTTTGGGGCCGAAATTTCATTCACATAATGTTTATAGAATAACTGGGCGGATGAATTGTCTAGAAATTAATGAGACTGATTCTTTTTTTTTTTTTTTTTTTTTTCAGGTTAGCAACCCTGATTAATATCGACGGATCAATGTTCATCTCCCCAAAACAGTTACGAATGGTTTATAATGACTGAGACGGTAAAATAGAGAGAAAATGCCAGGGAGGTTTAGCTGTATTGTTGCAATGATAAAACGTCTAAGTGTTGTATAGCCACATACATATACAAATATACATATTTATATAAGCGGAAACATAATCAATGATAATGCACGAAGTTAAATGAACGAACGAACACACTTCTTTACAAAAATATATCTCTCATTTTATTCTCGATGTTTCTGTGGTGTGTGAAAGATGAGTGGAGACAGGGGCAGATTGCTATATTGACCCAACTTCTTCTCTTGACCATAGCAGCAGAAGAAGAAGCTTCGTCTTGGCTCGGGTTGCTCAACCGGAGGTCGCTGAAAGCTACAGCCTTCAGTCTGCGAGCTGGTTCTCACTCTAGCATTCCAGTCACCAACTTTCTAGACGCCGCCGGCACTGGCCTATATTCTTTCATAACGCCCACTTGTTTCAGCTTATTTACACTGGTGCGTCTCTGATTGACGGCTCGGTCAAGGGTCAATATATCACATAAGAATTTAAAACAGAATGATAGTAGGCTCTCATCTCTGGCTCAAATAGATATGTTTGAAAATGCCGTTATTATATAAAGATACTTGATATTATATAATCGTGTGAAAAAACTCTTAAGGAAAAACACAGAAAATAAAAATAAACAATGTACACAATTGCCTTACCTATACACATTAAGTAATCACAGATCCTATTTACCAACCCCTCCGCTCGGGCAGGATATGACACAAGGTCAAATTTTTTAAGCGGAGTTTAACAGGTTTTAATTCAGAGTTTTCCTTCTCCTAGACTAGTTGCCTAACTAAGGCTGAAGAACCTAGTCTGCCCTACTATTTACCCATAGCTGGAGGGAGATAAGGGGGTTCATACCTTTCCCAAGGGTATTTGCCCGAAAGTGAACGTAATAACGCGACTGGAGTACGAACTCGCGTACTACGATTCCGCAGTCCATCGCTTTAACCAGTACACCACGAGGACACCACCATTAAGTAATCACAGATGGGTTGACAAACCGTTAAAATCAATCAATCCAACAATTTTTTTTAATAGCCATATTGGAAACCTACGCCCGGAAAAGACATCACTTTCATCCCAGAGAACAGCGAGAAAAGTATACAATTGACTCTACTATCAGTTGGTTTATCACGATCTGTAGGGTGCTTTCAACATTTTCAGTATGGTGACCAGGAAGCAAGGATTGATTTAAGAGGGACAAAAATAGTCTTAAGGACTGCAGTAAAAGCAAGGAGAACCAGGAACTACAGGGATATTATTTTCTATCAAAAACGGGTTCACATAGAGATGTCTAGATAGAAACAGTCATCTGAACAGTTAATCCTGCATATATAGTGATCAACCAAATGATCACGAAGCGTCGGCTATTAGGGATCATATATATTTGGCTGATCACTATATATAACAATTCAGAAGACAGTTTCTCTGCCTTGTACAAGGCTTGATCTAAACAACATCTTGCCTTTTTAGAGAATATAACTATTTCGCTATATTTCTTTTCTTTGTGCCGACCATTTGGCTTCCCTTGTTTATTTGGGGAATTAGATGTAAATCGTAGGAGTTGATTTTTTTAATTACCCGCCAACGCCACTATGATTTAATATCTTTACCTTGAAAACAATTCCGTGTATTCTGCTGAAAACGCACCGGATAAAAGGGTTCCTTCAATTTGTTTTTAGTGTTTTAATTAGTCAATAAATATGATTCCCGTACTTTTCGTCTAATTCAAAATTTCTTATGTTATATATAGATATATATATTGCAATAGCCTGTGTCTCCGAAAAAAAATTAAGACCTTCATAGTTCTTTCAGTGAAAAATATCTTACACTATTTTTTTTTCCGAATACCAAAGTTTTTAATTTATACTAATACAAGATAATGAGATACGCCATCAAATTTCTTGATAAAATCCAAATATATAATATCCACATTATCATCCTCCATCAAATATTAATTTTTATATAGATACTTTTCAAAATATCAGGTAATATTAATTTATCATTAACGAAACAATGTTGATTACAATTTATATATTCCTCAATAAATTCTCTAATGAATCAGTAAATATTTAGATCTCTCACAAAGATTTTGTCTAATTAATTTTAAGTTCTTTGATATTGAAGGAAATCTTTAAATCCCCTTCACCCCACTAGACCGCCCCCAAAGCTACCTAAAATATCAGTAGTAAATAAAAGTCCAAACGAAGAAGACGCATTTGAACTCAGGAGCCAAGTGGAAGAAATATGTCAATATTGGTCAGTATGTCTTTAATTCCAATTTAAAATGCTGAATTTTACAAAATGTTATGCTGTATTTTGTTTGTAAAATAATGCTTAAACTATGCGTTTTAAATGTAAAGGCACGCTTACTCTACTGTAAAGCCAATTTGATATTAAGCCTATCCACATGTCAGCGAACAAGGCAGAATGTTTTTAAATATCTTCTATCGAATAATTTAAAAATTCGTAAAGAAAGCCCTAACAGTAGTTTAGAAGAAAAAGCCTAGAACGCCTAATGCTACCACAGAGCTCTAATTCCTGAAGCCTGCTAGGTCCCCAACTGTAGGATGAAAAAAAAAAAAAAATGAAAACCCTTGGAAAAGTCCCAATACAGCAAAAAGTATAAGTCAGTATTAGTGAAAGTCATAAGAAAGTACCTTAATGTTGGACTTTAACTAAGTTAAAACTTAAAACAAATTCCCCCCCCCTTTTATTTATTTATTTATTTTTTTTTTTTTTTTTTTTTTTTTTTTTTTTTTTTTAATGTTCATTTATTTTATTATGTACACATGGGAAGCAGCATGATGTACGTTAAGGTATTTGAATAAACCAATGGACGACCAAAGTCAATACCCAAATGGGTCCTAGACGTGAGTTTGACGACTTTTCGCTCAGGATCGACAGTTCGATCGGGGAACTACTGCTGCTCCTCTATAAGAGTGGCTTCTATAGAAGAGAATAAAACAGCCATCGAAAGATAACCATGACCCACACTCAAACCACTTACACAAACCGCATCGCTCTTCGCGCGGGTAAAAAAGGGGCGCGTCCTGCTGAGGTTGGAGCCCTGGCCTCGGTGTTCGAAAAATCAGCAACAGAGCTCAAACAATCAAAACTACTAAAATGCAAGCAAACACTACAAATAGCCACATTTAACGTAAGAACCTTAAATAGAATAGGACAACTCCCAGAGCTAATCGCATCGGCCGAAGAACATAAAATAGACATAATATGCATACAAGAACACAGATACACGCACACAGAAGATATCAAATATCACGAAACTGGCAATGGATGGTCGCTCGCCACTGTATCCGCATGGAAAAACTCTGTCAACGCCGCAGTGGGAGGGGTAGGATTGCTTATAGGACCTAGAGCACTAAAAACGCTTAATAGCATAGAGAAAATACAACCTAGAATGATGGTAGCTACATTTAACGGAAACCCCAGAGCAACAATCGTCTCATGCTACAGCCCCACCAATGTTAGTGAAGAAAATGAAATAGTCACCTTCTACGATGAGTTATCCTCATTAGTGCGTAGCATCCCGAAACACAACATGTTAGTCATTGGCGGAGACATGAATGCACAAATCGGGAAAAACGGAAACAACAAATACAGCCTCCACAACACGTCAAATAGAAATGGGCAACATCTAACAGATTTCATGATAGAAAATAGTTTAGCATGCCTCAATACAAACTACCAAAAAAGAGAGGGCAAACTATGGACATACACGTACGCAAACAATACTAAAGCTCAGATAGACTACGTCCTTATAAACAAGAAATGGAAGAATAGTGCATTGAATTGCGAGGCATATTCCTCTTTTGAGGGTGTGTCCACCGATCACCGAATAGTCACAGCGAAAATACGGTTAAGCCTACGAAAAAAACGAACAGCGACCACCAAACACTATGACTGGGCCCTATTAAACAACAAAGATGTCAGAGATAAATACGTATTAGAATTAAGAAACAGATTCGAAACACTACAAGAAAAGACGGAAAAAAGTACACCAAACGACGAATACGAAAATTTCGTCAATGCACACCTTGAGGCAGCAGCAAAATACATTCCAACAAAAATTAAAACTAAATATAGAGTCCCATGGGAAACCTTAGCGGTGAGAGAAAAACGTGCACTAGTGAAAACAGCCTCCAAAAACTATCGAAAAAACCCAACAAACACAAATGCCTTAAAACTAAAAACGGCACAATATCAATTAGCAGGCATATATATAAAGGAACAGACAGAATACATTCAAAATCAGATAGATAAGATTAGAGACTCGGTAGAAGATAGACAATCTAGAATTGCCTGGCAAACAATAAACGAAGTGAGCAGAAGAAAGAACACAGCCAAAGCAAAACTTAAAGCAGCAAACCAACAAGAAAGAATAAAACTGTGGAAACAGCACTTCGAAAACTTACTTGGAAACCCACCAAAAATAACGCATGAACCAATCACCAGAATAATTAGCAAACAATTAGACATTAAACTTGGACCGTTCACACAAGGAGAACTCGACTCGGTTCTCAGAAAAATTAAAAATAGGAAAGCTGCAGGACTGGACGAAATTCCCCCGGAAGTATGGAAGACCAGACAATTCGACGACATACTGCTCCGACACTGCAACGCAGTATACAATCAAAATCCGATAGATGGATGGACGAAGGGATGCATACTCCCCTTCCCTAAAAAGGGGGACCTCGGATTAGCCAAAAACTACCGAGGCATAACACTTACATCCATAGCTGCCAAAATCTACAATGCCCTACTACGAAACCGCATAGAACCCAAAATCGACAACATACTTAGAAAAAACCAAAATGGCTTCCGAAGAAATAGATCTACGACCTCACAAATACTAACCATCCGCAGAATCCTTGAAGGTGTACGGGCAAAGAACCTACAAGCGACATTAATATTTGTCGACTTTACCAAGGCTTTCGACTCCATTCACAGAGGAAAGATGGAACAAATCCTACTAGCGTACGGCATACCTAAAGAAACCGTAGCGGCAATAACGATTCTCTATAGAAACACTAAAGTAAAAGTACGATCACCAGATGGAGACACAGAATACTTCGACATTGTAGCAGGAGTACTACAAGGGGACACGCTGGCTCCGTATCTCTTTATCATTTGTCTAGACTACGTACTTAGAACATCGATTGACAAAATCAAAGAGAATGGCTTCGAACTGACGAAGAAAAAAAGCAGAAGATATCCCGCAACAACAATTACCGACGCCGACTACGCCGATGACATAGCGATACTGGCAAATACACCTGACCAAGCCGAAACACTTCTGCATAGCCTGGAACGAGCAGCAGCAAGCATAGGCCTCCATGTTAATGCACACAAAACGGAATATATGTGCTATAACCAAACGGGGGACATCTCCACTCTAGAAGGAACCCCTCTTAAACTAGTAGACAAATTCACGTACCTAGGAAGCAGCGTCGAATCAACCGAAAAGGACATCGAAACGAGGTTAACGAAAGCATGGACAGCTATCAATAGGCTATCGACTATATGGAAATCAGACCTAACCGATAAAATGAAACGCAGTTTCTTCCAGGCAGCGGTCACATCGATACTGCTATATGGATGCACTACATGGACGCTAACAAAACGGCTCGAGAAGAAACTAGATGGCAATTACACAAGAATGCTGCGTGCAATCCTCAACAAGTCCTGGCAGCAACACCCAACAAGACACCAACTGTACGGCCACCTGCCCCCTATCACGAAAACTATTCAAGTTAGGCGAACCAGACATGCAGGACATTGCTGGAGAAGCAGAGATGAACTCATAAGAGATGTACTCTTATGGATCCCTACACACGGCCGCGCAAAAGCAGGACGACCAGCACGAACGTACATTCAGCAGCTGTGTGAGGATACAGGATGTTGTCCTGAAGACCTGCCTAGGGCGATGAACGATAGGGAGGAGTGGCGAGAGAGGGTCCGGGATATCCGTGCTGCCAGCACGATATGATGATGATGATTCTATCCGTTAACAAATCTCTCATAGACCTTTATAGTACATCTCTTTTCTCATACATTATCGAATTCAAATCCTGATCTCATTTTGCAACACATTTCTTAGTATTACTACATTGCTATTATTATTATTATTATTACCATTATTATTATCATTATTATTATTACCATTATTATTATCATTATTATTATCATTATTATTATAAACAGTTATCCATGACCTACGTGTCACCGGGTATCATTTTTCAAGTGGACTTAGACCCACAAAAATATCTTAATTACAGCGCGACTTTAGATGCCAACAGGGTTTGTCTTCGATAATGAAATGCACCTTCTCATAATAATTAATGTTTGGCCTTAACATCTCACTTGACCTTCGGCACACAATTACCATCTGGTTAACCTTTTGCTTAAACTTACAAGTTCGATGGATTTAGACGGATACACAACTTCTTAGCCTTACTTCTCAGTCTGATTACAAGTTTATCCATGATTTTTAGCCATATTTGAGAGCCTATCGATTGATCTATCAACAAACCCATATACATATATACATGCCTAGGCATATATATATATATATATATATATATATATATATATATTGTGGAGGTGCCTGTCGTGTAATGGTTATTTGTAAAGGTGCCTGTGGTATAATGGTTATCGTCGTAGGAAATGGACACGGTGACACGAGTTCAAATCCTGGACGAGACTGATTCCATTTCACATAGCACTCATACCCCTGGGAAAGGTATGAATCCAATATTTCTCCCTCCAGCGATGGGTAAATAGTAGGGCAGACTAGGTTTTTCAGCCTAGGTGAGGCAACTAGTCTAAAAGAATGAAAACTCTGAATTCAAACCTGTTAAACCCCCCTTAAAAATTGACCTTGTGTCATATCCTGCCCGAGCGGCAGGGTTGATACAAGGTGCATACGATAAGTTTCCAGAATTTTTTCGTATGAGGATTGAAAATTATCATAGACCCTTGAAAATTCACTACGTTATTGCTATACATCTTATGAGATGACTGGCCAATTCTTTATTATTTCCGGTTCAAATCAACAGCTACAGCAGCAATTGGAATACACCCTACTAAAACCTGATTGTCACAGCAGGTGAATTTCAAAAATGCAAAAAACTCCATGAAAATCAGGGGTCGCAGACTAAATTCCATGAATTATATATATATATATATATATATATATATACATGTTTTGGTTCTTTTGTTCAAAAAACAAGAAATTTAGAAATTGTGTTCCATAATAGATTTATTTCGCTAATTAATACGATGGATTTCATATATATATATATATATATATATAGTAATTATTCAAATATCCATCAATATTTCCATGTCGAAAGTCTAGTTCGTATGTGTTGATAAATATGAGAATAGGTTTCCTCTGTCCCATTACTTTTGCCTAAGATCAAACTGTAGATCATGTCAATTTTCGTGTTTGCGTAGTTTAGTTTGGTTTCGTTCCTTTGTTTTAATGGCATATCAAGCTTCGTGGGTTACCAAATGTCGAAGCCATTATTCTAGAAGAACAGTAGCAGGGAGGATAAAGGGGGTTTATACCTTTCCCGAGAGCATTTGTCGGAAAGTGAACGTAATAGAACGATTGGAGTTCGAACTCGCTAAGATTCCTCAGTTCAGCGTTTTAGTCATTACACCACGAGGACACCCCCGTGTGTGTGTGCGTCTGGGTGAATGTGTGTGTGTGTGTGTGTGTGTGTGTGTGTGTGTGTGTTATACAGATGAGAGAAAAATAATCGTTTAAAAAGGGTTTTATGGATCAAAAAATGCTAAAACGCAAGCCAAAATACCAGTAAAAAAAACTAAAGGATTTAATATATCATCTTTTTCCCGCAATTATGAATTTCGTATGTCTTCCATAGAAAAAAAAACAATCGTCAGTTCTATATAATGATTATGTATTTATTCTATGGAAGAGAAATTAAATTCATACTTAGGAAACAATAGTAAGAAGGTGAAAACTTAATTTCTTTTAGTTTTATATATATATATATATATATATATATATATTGTGTCGTGGTAAGGAAAAGATACATAGTGAAATAGAGCTAATAATTTATTAATTCAAGTGGTACAGTTCGACTAGTATTGTAATATAATGGCCGAGGGATTTCGTTTTATATATCTTGCCTTTGGGTTTAGTTAGACTGAGAACATTTCGGCTCCACACATGGGCTTGTTAGGTGCAAACATGAACGCAAGTGTTCACCCGCACGCGGAACGGACGTGTCATTCAGAGATATCACAATAAAAATCCCAGATAGGGGATATGACCAGGGATGTGAGTGATGTCACGCACCGGAAGCATGGGCTGAGATTTGAGAAAAGTCAATTAGTCGAGTTTTGTCGTCGGAAGAAGAAGGTTGACTTTCGCTTGCTCGCCGAAGCCTTGCGGCAGGTGTCGAACGTAATGTGGGACAGATGGAAAAGTCGTCAAAGAAAGATTGTGCCTCTCTCTTCCTCATGTCGAAAAACCTTTAAACTCAAAGGTTATAAAACGTTTCGCACCTGAAGTAAGAAGTCGTAAGTGTTTTTCGTGTTTCGGGATTCCTATGTTATATATATATGTTTATATACATCTTATGGACATTATGTACGTTTCGCATATCCGTATCATGGTTATGTTACTGTATTATAAATCTCACGCTGTGGGTGTTACGTCCGAAGTTGGTCTTACTACTGACCGACGTCCTTTCAGAGCTGTCTTTCTGCTTTTCTTTCTGCTTTTCCTTGCTTAAGAGACACGGCGGCATTTATACTTCCGCGATACTTGAAGTGACGTGGTACGAGCCCCTTTACAACAATATATTTGTGTGTGTGTGTGCTTGTGGGTGTGCTTGTGGGTGTGTGAATTAAGTACGTGAAAATGTTCTAATGAAGATATTTTCTTCATCTACTTGTGGAAAAAAGTGCGCCGCAAACATCTAATACACATACATATTGGTTCTTATAAACATACAACGTATAACAAGGACTTATGTCATATTTTAACAAAATTATATTTGCGTATTCATCAATCCTCTGGTACATGAGCAATGTGTAGTATCTGTATCAATGGAAATTGTCTTGCCCAATTAGCTGGGGCAATAGGATACACCGACTGAACCTCTGCAAAGAAGTAAGACCCCACCAACGAATATCCTAGATATGACACTAAACAATCTGATGGTGAGGACCCAGTGATGCTGGAGCTTTGATGAATGTCGAGCACCCCTTCACTGCCATTGCTCCTAAGTCCACTCTGGCCCTGAATGGTAGCGCCTGACAAGGTCCTATCTATGGGTTAAATAGAACTAACTGCATACTTATGCTAAAACTAAATTGTTTGGAATAAAACTGTTTGAGTAAACTGAATAGCTTGAAATAGAAATGTTTTTGACACTTAAACTGTATTTACATTTATACTGAGTACTTATGCTAAATTGAATTGTTTGAAATGAAATTGTTTTTGGCTTTGAAACTGTGATTACACTAAACTGAATTGTTTAATATAGAACGATTTTGATATTTAACGGTGTAAACAAAATCTATACTTATACTAAACTGAATTAGCTGAATTAGAACTGTTTGAATAAACTAAATAGCTTGAAATAGAAATGTTTTGACAATGACTCATGCTAAACTGAATTGTTTGAAATAGAACTGATTATTCTATAAAAATGGATTTGGCATTAAATAACCAACAAAATATATGCCATAAAATCCAACCAACCTATCCAACCAACCAACAGAAATTGTCCGTTATTCCTAAGACTGTATTTAATAAGATATACTATGTAATGATAAAAGTTTTATTTAAAAGTGCATAAAATGTAAAACATCTGTATATATATATATATATATGTATGTGTGTGTGAGTGTGTGTGTATGTGTGTTGTCTTATCTTGTTCATGCGGGACACTGCTGAAGAAGCCAAGTCGAACTTATAATGAACGTTCTTCTAGGGACCCTTTCATATGGTCAAGCCAGTATTGGCCGACCAGCAAGAACTTACCTGCAATAGCTCTTGATGGACAGACGATGTCGTTTGGAAGAGCAACCAGGAGTGATGGATTATAAGGACAGAGAAAGAGAGAGAAGAGCGAGAGAGAGAAGAGAGAGTCCGGGAAATCCGCGCTTGCAGCGCAACTTGATGATGATAAAATAGCTAGAGTGATCACGTTTCAATCCCAGGTCGAGTCATACCAAAGATTTTAAAAAATGGTACTTGATACCTCTTTGCTTAACGCTCAGCATTATTAAGTATGGATCAAATGTAAGAGGAACAATATAGATAAAGGAGTAATGCCCTTAATATCATCTAGGTGTAATAGCTTTTAAAACGTGAACCTTTAGGTCGTCCTCGACTGCGGTCGGCCAACTTAATATATATATATATATAATTATACAATAGTATATATACATGTATATATATATATATATATATATATATATAGTACTATTTAACCCATGAGGAAATTCATATCTTTGCCAGGTGTCTAAGTCCAAAACTGAACTCAGTAATGTGACTCGAGTTTGAACTCGTCTATGCCCTGGGGACTCCGCTTCCAATTTTCAATATCTTGAATGTGTAAAGCAGAGGTGGATAAACCGCGACCTGTGGGCCGTATGCGACCCACTGCACTGTTCTATGCAGCAGGAGGGAGGCTCTAAATTCTTTTTTTTTTTTTAAATCAACACTTGCACTTTAATCGAGACTGGTTTCTTTTGATTTTAAAAAATGCGGCTTTTTGATAATTCATAACCCAGTGATACGGCCCTCCCACTAAAAGGTTTGTCCATCCCTGGTGTAAAGCATGAAACCCTGGGTAACAAACATGACCATGTAATATATATATATATTCATCCTCAGACAGACTATTTCGCTGTATTACAACTCTTCGGTGTGGCTAGACACGTAGGACGCTTGAAGCTGGGATCGAAACCCACCCAACTTTACGTCAGACTTAACATCGTACTGCTCAGCCAACAGGCGAACCACGTCAGCTAGGGAATTATAAGGCACTATGTAGTAGGTTTTGCTTGTTTACATTTTGCCTTACCGGGTACCAAAGTGCTCAATTTATTCGAGGAGCTTTGCATTATGTGAGGGGCAGCCGTAAATATATATATATATATATATATATATATATATATATATAAACTCTATCATTGATATTGAGCACTGTTTAATAATACTGCAAAATTTGCTCCCCCATTAGCTCATCAAGTGAGCTAGTGATAACCATAAAACATTTCAACAGGTAGACAGATATTCGACAGCAAAAAAAAAAAAAAAAAAAACTACCATGTTCTTCTTTTTAATGATAATTTCCTGTTTTCTTAAAAAGAAAGTCAGGAAAAAATCAGTTGATGAATGTTGGTGATTCAATTTATTTGCTATATCGCAAAGTGACAGTTTACAATCAGTGTATTGTATATTTTCTCCTTTTTCAAAGTCAGACAACTGCTTACAAGACATTTTCGAAAGACTAATCACTAATTAGGATATCAAATCAAGGAAAAGAAAATACAAAGAAATTTCCTATTTTTCGATATTTCTCAAAAGTTCTCTTTGGAAAATAATCACTTCTCGCAAAAGCTAAGGGAACGTTGAAAACAATAATCAAAGAAAATAATTACTTTTTATGTGTTTCTATGCAATTAAATTTGTGGCAATAATGTAAATGGTTCAGTTTTTCACAGTGTATTTTTCGGCAGGGTTCTAATTCTGTATAATCTTCCCAGTTTTTATTTCACCTGTGATCCATCCGTCATCTTCAAATCCACAACAGGTATTAACAACGAAGAAATCTTTCTTCTTCCCGTTTATACAAAAATCAGTGTTTGCAGCTTATTATCTTCTCACACGTGTTTAAATCCATTCGGATTTCCGTTACTTGATCCCAGGGATCAATTCCTGATGATTTCCGACTCAAAGCATAATCCAAAGCTTCATCATTTCCAAGAGACAAGGGACTTTCAGGAGATTAGATCCCAGATTGGAAATGCTGCCGACAGTTCGGCCAGGGATTGAAAACTAAACCAATAACTCCGGCCCACAATCTAATTGATGTTACGTGACAGTCATTTACTAAAAGCCTGATCTATTGTCGAAGGTTGACATAAGAGCATTGCGTGTGATCAGACCTCCAGTGGTTCTAGCTTTATTGATATGGGCCTTTGTGATCCCAGGTCATTTCAAAGAGAGATCAATTCTTCCCAATGTAAACTGTAATAGATATTCAAGTACTCTTTCTTGAAACACCCAGTAGCAAACACAGAATAATATTTACTATTATCTATCCATTTTATGCAACAGAACTTCTAAATTCCTCTTATATATACACACACACACACACACACACACACATATATATATATATATATATATATATATATATATATATATACATATATATATGTGTGCGTGTGTGTGTGTGTGTGTGTGGTTGGGCTGCAGTCTTTCATTTATGCATAGAATCAATAGGATTAATTTTGAACATAGCGACAATGTTTTGAAATGCCTTAAGGTTTTTGTTGTTTTATTTATTTGGGGGGGGTTCTTTTCTTTAATATTCTATATTTCTTGATAATATTGCACAATTCCCAGTATATCACCTTTCCCACCCAGTCATGTCCAGTCTAATACTGTCTTTGCGCTAGTTTGCTACATTCACTTGTTATGTTACTAATGGTTTCGTCTCTATCGTCATATTATCTACATTTTCTCTTTTCTGGTATGTTATTTTACTTTTTGAGAGGTTTTTTCATACACCATTGTTAGCTGGACTTTTAGTGACAACAAGTCTCTTCAAACCTTCAGGACTTCTCTCAGTATTCTGGCTGATCTTAACGCCGTATTTTGGATAGTTTCGAATTATCCTGCGATATCCAACTCCTCCAGTCCACATACCAAGATTTTAGATATCGGTTACAATAGGTTTCAACATCACCTTCATGTTCCAGAGTGTTTTTTTTATGTTTTATAGTTTAATGGCATATCAAGAATCTTGAATTATTTAATGCCAGAACTTGGAGGATAAGTGAGTTCATGCCTTTCTCGAAGGTATTTGTCCGAAAGTAAACGTGATAGTGCGACTGGGGTCAGAACTCGCTTTCTACAATTCCGCTGTCCAGTGCTTTAACCATTAGACCACGAGGACACCGCCACAGTCTATTTTTTTTTTTTTTAGTTTTCTGGTAAGTTCTACTTGGTTTTCTTATCGTTTTAAAAACTACGAGCAAGCAAATGACTATTATCAAATACAAATCATCATCATCATCATCATCTTGTCGCGCTATCATCACAGACATCCCTGACCCTCTTTCACCACCCTTCCCTATCGTCCATTGCTTCCGTAATGTCTTCTGGGCTACGTCCCGTATCGGCACAGAGATACTGTATGTAGGTTCGAACTGTTCGTCCTGCCTTTGCTCGTCCATGTGAAGAGGTCCACAGGAGTACATCACTTATGAGCTCGTGCCTACTTCTCCAGCAATGTCTCGCATCTCTTGTTCCTCTAACTTTCATAGTTTTCGTGATGGGTGGTAGGTGGTCGTACAGCTGCTGCGTTGTGGGGTGCTACTTCAAGGACTTGTTCAATATTGCCCGCAGCATACTTGTATAGTTGTCGCCAAGTTTTTTCTCCATACGTTTAGTTAACGTCCATGTAGTGCATCCATATAGCAATATCGAGACGACCGCTGCTTGGAAGAAACTGCGTTTCATTTTATCGGTCAGGTCTGACTCCCATATGACCGATAGCTGTCCATGCCTTTGCTAGTCGCGTGTTGATGTCTGTCTCGGTTGATGAGACACTGCTTCCTAGGTAGGTGAATGGTCAACTGGTTTCAGAGAGCTACCGTTTAGTGAGATGTCACCTGTTTGATTAAAGCTCATATATTCCGTCTTGTGTACATTGACATGGATGCCAATGCCTGCAGCGGCTCTTTCCAGACTATGTAGCAGGGTTTCGGCTTGGGCGGGTATATTTGCCAGAAGTGCTATATCATCGGTTAGTAAATGTCTGATTACCTGACACTATATAATTATTAGAATTAGATAGGAATACTTGAAACATACCAATTTGCGCAATTTATTTTTATTTGATTCGAATGCTTGATATCATTAAACCGTGGGTAAAACGTATTTAAGAAACAATTTAATAGAAAAATATAACTATCAATAATTTATTCTTATTCGAGAGGACCGTGTACAAATAAACTTTTTAAGAAACAAAGCCCAGTCGGCTGGTGTCCTCTCATTAGACAATCTAATTAAGAGGATCCAGTAATACTTCAGATTTGGTGAATGCAAAAAACTCCTTCATTTCTATTGCTCACAGGTCCACTCAGACCCGGAGTGGTAACGTTTAACAGAGTCCTATCAACGAGTCAAATAGAGCGGATTGACTTTTAAATTGAGTACGAAGTAATGATATGCTAAATTGAATTGTTTGAAAAAGAACTGTTTGAGGAGTTAACTGTGTGTAGACAAATTACTTATATTTTAATTGAATTGTTATTCATACATAGCAATCCTTGAAACCATTTAGCTTTTTGCCATGTCGGCTGTGGCTGTAGAATACACCGACTGCACCTCTGAGAGGGGTACGACTCCACCCCCTAACGAGTGTCATGGATATGACACTAAAAATCTGATGGTGAGGTTCCAATAATGCTGGAGCTTTGGAGAATGCAAAGCATCCCTTCACTGCCATCGCTCACAGATCCACTCTGGCCCGGTGTGTTAGCACCTGATAGGACCCTGTCTATAGGTTAAATAAAATTAAATTGTGTACTTATGCGAAACTGAATTACTTGAAATAGAACAGTTTTTGATATTTAAACTTCGTACTAATGCTAATCTGAATTGTTTGAATAAGAACTGTTTGACTAAATTGAATAAATTGAAATAGAAATGTTTTTGACTATTAAACTGTGTACTTATACTAAACTGAATTGTTTGAAATAGAACGTATAAAAATTGATTTTGCGTTAAATAACCTACAAAGGTTGATATGCCATAAAACCCAACCAACCAACCAATCAACCATTTTGTTGACTCATGCTCAATTGTATTGTTAGAAATAAAACGATTGGATCATTTAATTGCGTGTATCTACAAAATGTGTTTATATATCACATATTTAATATACGAGGTGACGTGAACAAGTTTCTAGACTATTTTCGTATGGGCACTTTTATTGAAATGACACTCTAGTCCCCTTCGAAGTAATCTCCTCCGGCTGCAATGCATTTGGTGTACCGTTCCAATATGTTCTAGACGGCCCCATGGAAGTCCTCTTGTGTAAGCGTGTCAATGACCTTCGTCGCAGCCTCTTTCATCTCCTCAATTGTCTCATAACAACAGCCTCTAAGTTTTTCCTTGAGGTTAGGGAATAACCAAAAGTCACAGGGAGCAAGGTCTGGACTATAGGGAGGGTGAGGAACGGTCTTGATGCCCATCTTAGTCAAATAGTCTGTGACAAGGATGAGCACCCTTGGGACAAATTTCGCACAAATCTTCCGCTTCTTCAGTTCCTCCCGAATAATTGTGTATACAGTTCCCACACTGACATCAAACTGTGCACTAATTGTCTCTACATACACACGACGGTCCTTATCTATGAAATTCTTTATTTGGTCAATCAACTCTGGTGTTCTGATTTCCTTACTCTTCCCACTCCTCTCATCATCCCTCACACACTCCATGCCTTCCTTGAATCTCTCATGCCAATTAAAAAACTGATGCTCGATTGATGCAAGATAGTCCAAAAGCAGTCCATACGTTTCTGTGGCATTTTTTCCAAGTTTAAAACAGAATTTTATTGCATATCGTTCTTCTAAAGTGTCCTCACGTCCAAATTGCATTTTTGAAATTCACCAGCTGTGACAATCAGGCTTTAGTAGGGTGTATTCTAATTCCTGCTGTAGCTTTTATTTGAACCTGAAATCTTAAAAAGTGGTCAGTCATCTCATGAGATGTATAGCAATAACGTACTGAATTTTCATGAGTCTACGACAATTTCAAATGCCCATATGAAAAAAGTCTGGAAATTTATCGTATGCACCTCGTATATGTAAAAGACGGATTTGGCATTGAATAACCAACAATAGTTAATATGCCATAAAACTAAACCAATCGATCAATCTCAAAAAATCGATTAAACAAAAATACCAACTAAACGTTTTATTTTGAACAATTCAGTCATCTGTTCACACTCAATTTAAATGCCAACCAATTCTATTTGACCCATAGATAGGACATTATCTGGGGCTACCACTGCAATCCAGAGTGGACCTGGGAGTGATTAAAATTGAAGAGTACTCTGCATTCCCCAAAGCTCAAGAATTACTGAAGCTTTACCATCAGATTGTTTAGTGTTATTACCAGGACAATCGTTAGGGAGGGTCTTATCCGTCTATAGAGATGCAGTCTGTGTGTTCTACAGCCACAGCCTTGAAAATGATGATGATAGTGATAAACAATATATATATATATATATATATATATATATATATATATATATTGTTTGCTTTGTATGACGCAATTACCCCAATTTGTTCTTTGCGCTTTGAAAATGGTCTGTAATTTACTGACAGATCTAAATCACTTATTCATCTGCCATATTCAAGTTTTGGCTTGTATAAAGATACGTTCCTATCGTTTCCCAGAATCCAAAGCTTAACCAATATGGTACTTAATATGACGAGCACTTCCGGTTGATATTGCACAGCGCCGGATATTAAAAGGTTGAGTTCAAAACGAAATCACAAAACTAAGAATAAGGCGTACGAAAGATTTATACGCAATTTCGTTGTTGCGAATCATGTCCCCGTACCCGTGTCGAGTGGGATAATTTATGTACAATGATAATTTGAAAATTTCAGTAGAATAAGAAATAATAGTCGAGAATATCCATCAAACTCTACGTAATGAATGAGATATCAAAATATATCAGGAGTTAAGATATCGATATGTTTTCATTCGGAAAGAGCACTTAATGTTCGATCCCAAAATGCTTTTCACATACAGATTTTCCGGGCTGGCAGAAATAAAACATATGTAAGATAATTTTCTTATAAGTATAAGTTGATCAATTAATCTACTTGTCCCAATCGGCTGGAGCATCAGAATACACCGACTGCATCTCGACAGATGGGTAAGACTCCCCTAACGAGTATCCTGTATATGATACTAAACAATCTAATGTTCCAGTAATGATGGAGGCTTGGAAAATCAGAGCACCCGTCACTGCTATCGCTCGCAAGTCCATTCTGGCTCGGTGTTGTAGCACCTGAATGAGTCCAATCTATGGGTCAAATAGAATTAAACTGTGTGCTTATGCTAAACTGAATTGTTTGAAATTGAACTGATTTGACATATAACTGTGTAAACAAATGACTGATGTTTAATTGTATTTTTAGTGATACATAGCAATACTTGGAAAATTTAACTTTAAACTAAACTGAATAGGTTGAAATAGAACTGTTTTTGACTTTGAAGATATGTACTTATGTTAAACTTAATTGTTTGAAATATAATTGTTTATTGGTATAAAATGGATTTGGCATTAAATAACCAACAATGGTTGATATGTCATAAAACCAAATCAAATCAAATAAATTTACGGCTTCAATAGCAATATTACTGTTCTTCTACAAGGATTGCCACCATTGTCAAGGGCGACTTAAAGGCTCCTTTTTCAATAGCTACTACACCAAGGTGTAGGGGAAGGCGCTACTCATGCGAATAAACAAAGAAACCAAGCTAAATACGAAAACTAGTTTCCCCGCGGGATCTGCCTCATAGTCAATGTACTTTATTTAACTGTGAAAATTATTTGTATATATTGGGCATCATACTGTGGAAGTTCAAAATTAATATTCATTCAGTAAATATCAGACATCAAAATCGTGTGTAAATATGGTTCCTTTCTTTTTTTCTTTCTATTGAGCTATCGATCTATCTGGCGATCTATCTTTCTATAAATAGATCGGTATAACGTTTTAAAGCAAAACGTTGAAAACATTCCAACCGATAACTTCAAAAGAAAACGCTACAAATTATTAAAACAGTAAAAAAACTCAACAGTCAACACAAAACTACACTACCGCTGATGACAACCAAAAGTATAGTCGAAAGCCTTTGGGCAGAAGATATGGGACAATTCCTTAGCCATCAAGATCCCGACACTAGAAAAATATCAGAGTCAAGAAAAAAAAATTAAGAATAATAAAGTGTTCCATCGTATTTTAACAAAACTTGCTTGAATAACTTCCTGCCCAGATATATACTCTTTAAATTTTTTTTTTTCATCATACAATGAGTGAAAGCACATGCGATACCCTGCTCTCATCAGCCGCCAACCAGGTGTTATATAATAACTGAGGGATTTCGGTTCATGCCTTTGAGTTTAGTTAGGCTGAGAAACTTTCGGCTCAGCACATGGGTTAGTTAGGTGCAACATTGAGGCAGGTGTTAACGCGGGCGCGCGGGGGGCAGGCGGGCGGATGGAGGTGCTACTCAGATGTCATAATAGTCCGAGACGAAACGCGGTGACAGGGTGAGGGTGACGTCACGCACCGGAAGCGCGGGGAGGTTTGTGTGAAATATCTGAAGGAAGTTAAGAGTTGAGAATTAGACGCCAAACGAGAAGGATCAACTTTTGGAGCTCGCAGACGCGAGGCAAACCCTCGCCCTACGGGGGCCGCTCGAGATGGGGGCCAAATGAATAAGACAGCATAGAAGATTGTGTCTCTCCTTCTTACGTCGAAACCTTTAACTCAAAGTTAATAAAAAGGTTTCGTACCTGAACAAGAAGTCGTTACGTGTTTTCGAATTCCGAGATTCCTATGTTCTTTATATGTTCTATCGTTATAAACATTATATGTCCATTTCGCACATAGCGTTAATTGTGAATATGGTACACAGGGTGATAACACAGTTTCGGTAGCTCATAAATATATATATATATAGAGAGAGAGAGAAAGAGAGATAGAAGGACCGCTCAAAAGGTTGTCAGCTTCAGCCAGAAAGAAAAGTTTATTTGATCATTTTTTTGTGGTAACATACTACTTCTTTTTATGAAACTAGAAAAATCTGTATTCGTTTATCTATTCTAAAAAGAATTGGTTGCGTGTGGCTTGAACCAAAAAAAAAATACATTCAGCAATGCTCATCTTTCTGGGTGAAACTTAAAACTTTTTAAACGACCCACGCAGATTGATAGATAGGAATAGAAGGTAATAAATTGATACATGCAGAGATTTATTTGGCGCTTGTTGGGTAATGAATATCTTCGTATGAAAATGGATACTGTAAACCAAGTTCAAATCCAGGACGAATATGTTTGCATTGTATATAGCGCTAATAATAACCTTAGGAAAACTATGAATCCAATTATTCTCCCAACAGCTATGGAGAAAATGGTTGGCTTTGGTTTTATGGCACATCAACTCTTGTAGGTTATTAATGCCAGATACATTTTTATACATAAAAACAATTCTATTTGAAAATATTTAATTTTGCATAAGTACACAGTTTCACTATCAAAAGCAGTTCCACTTCAAATAACTCAGTTTAGTATAAGTACACAGTTTCAATGTCAAAAAAAGTTATATTTCAAGCAGTTCAATTTTGCATGACTACACAGTTGAGTTTTGTTTTAACCATCGATAAGATGCTATCAGTTGCTACCACTCCGGACCATAGTGGAGCAGAGAGCTAAGGGGTACACCACATTTCCCAAAGCTCCAGCATTAATGGAACTTCACCATCAGATTGTTTCGTGTCATATCCAGAGCACTCGTTGTGGTGGTGGGGGCGTCTTACTACTCTGCAGAGAAGCAGTCAGTAAGCCAGGTAAATATAGTAGGGTACACTGGGCTCTTTAGCCTTGGTATGGCAACAAGTCCAGATGAAGGAAAACTCTGAATTCAAACCTATCAAACTCCGCATAAAAAATTGACCTTGTGTCGAATCTTGCTCGTGGGAAAAGGTTGGCTGAATATATACATAGATATATTTGATCAGACTAAAATAGATAGAGAGGAATATTCTGAGATAGCAATATATATATATATATATATATATATATCTATATATATATATATATATATATTATTCAATCCAGTAAATCCTAAGTAGAGAATAATTCCAATCAGAATCAATAAAATATTAAAAAATAGAATATTAAATTTGAATAATCCTGGTAAAGAACTTAATGTTAATAAAATCCACAGAGCAAATAATTTTCTCTTCAAAAAGGCCAACAATCAGTCGTGTTAAGATAATAAATTTATTTCCATCCTGTTAAAAGCATTGATGTAAATCAATGCTCTAAAAAAGTAACGGGACTTCTTCACACCAAACGAAAAATGGATTGAAATAATTTTTTTTCACATGCACAACCAGACAAAAAAAACTTTATCCTCCTATATAATAAAGCAAGCCTAAACCTTCAAGTAACAATAAGTATCAAATTATTATGGCATATAAAACATAATCCGGTTTCATCACACTTTAAATTTTCCAGTGGCAATTTTTTTATTTAATTTTAAGTTAATTCTTTTAGAGCATTGATTTATATCAATGCTTTAATCAGGATGGAAATAAATTTATTATCTTGGGTTTTATGGCATATCAACCTTTGTAGGTTATTTAACGCCAAATCCATTTTTATGAAAACCGTTCAATTTGAAACAATTCAGTTTAGCATAAGTATGAAGTTTAAGTTAATATAAGTACATATAAGTTCATTTAAGTAAATATAAGTACAATTTAATTGTGAAAAACATTTCTATTTCAAGCTATTCAGTTTAGTCAAGCAGTTCTAGTTGCAATGTCAAAAAACAGTTCCATCTCAAATAATTCAGATTAGCATAAGCACGCAGTTTAAATCTAAGTCCGGTTTTATTGCCTAAAGCATTTCTATTTCAAGTTATTCAGCTTATTCAAACAATTCAGTTTAGCATGAGTATGCCGTTAGATCTATTTAACCCATAGATAGGGCCCTATCAGGTGCTACCACTCCAGGCCAGAGTGGACTTGAGAGCAATGGCAATAAAGGGGTACTCCGCATTCCCCAAAGCTTCAGCATTACTATTTATAGTGTCATATCCAGGACACTCGTTGGGGGGGGTCTTACCCCTCTACAGAGAGGCAGTCGGTGTATTCTACAGCCCCAGCCGACTGGGCAATTATTATCCTAATGTGACCGATTGTTGTTCTTTTTTTTTTCAAGTGAATATATATATATATATATATATATATATATAGAGAGAGAGAGAGAGAGAGAGAGAGAAAGAGCGAGATAGCACCTGAATTATTTTGAGGAAAAAGATGTTATTATTAATATATCATTGAACATAAATTTTCATTTCGGCTGAAATACTCGATAATACGCTTAGCTTCATTGAATAAGTTTATGCATGACAGTGTTTGTGTATGCAAATTTATTTGTGCTCATATCGATTAATTTGAATTATGAATAAGCAATTACTAAATTAAATATAAGTGTCGTTTGAGCGCAACATCTCCACACACGACGGCACCTCCCTGAAACTGGTAGACAAATTCACCTACCAAGGAAGCAGTGTCTCATCAACCGAAAAAGACATCTACATACGTCTAACGAAGGCATGGACAGCTATCGATAGGCCATCGATAGAAATCAGACCTGACCGATAAAATGAAACGCAGTTTCTTCCAGGCAGCGGTCGTGTCGATACTGCTGTATGGATGCACTACTTGGACGCTAACTAAACGGCTGGAGAAGAAGCTAGACGGCAATTACACAAGAATGCTGCGAGCAATACTAAACAAGTCCTGGCGGCAACACCCTAAAGGCACCAACTATACGGCCACCTGCCTCCCATCATGAAAACTATCCAAGTCAGACGAACCAGACATGCAGGACACTGCTGGTGAAGCAGGAACGAGCTCATAAGTGATGTACTCCTATGGACCCCAACATATGGCCGGGAAAAAGCAGGACGACCAGCACGAACATACATACAGCAGCTCTGTGAGGATACGAGATGTAGCCCTGAAGACCTGCTAGAGGCGATGAATAATAGGGAGAAGGGGATAGAGAGGGTCAGGGATATCCGTACCTGTGGCACGACATGATGATGATGATTAAAGAAGTTCTTGTTTCGGATGTCCGAGTTTTGTTTGTGCCTATTTTTTTGATCATTTATAATTAAAAATTTAATTGTAACTTCCGAGAGATAAATAGAAAATATCAGCAGAAACCTCCTGGACTTAAAATGTATTATTTTTCAAAGTTAAATGTTAATTCTCATGTGGGCTGTATTTTTAGGATTATTCACCATTATCAAGACGAACAAACGGCATTGATTCCACGCCCCTCTCTCTCTCTCTCTCTCCCTCTCTTTCTCTCTCTCTCTCTCTTGTCATCCCTCCATGTTGGCCATTGCTCTTAGAAAGTCCTCTAAACGGAATCCTGTGTCCACTCAGAGCAGATGAATATCATTTTTTGCTGCTCGGTCAACACTGGTGTGTCCATTTGTAGGAGTTCACTGGAGAAATGTCGCTTATGAGTAACTTCTTACTTTTCTTGGAGGGTCGAGCATGTTTCGCTCGTCTTACTTAGATGGTTTCTAAGATGAGAAGTCAGTGGCCCTACAGTCAATGATTCGTTGGATACTGCTTTTACGATGCATCCTGCATCCTTGTGCAGTTTCCCATCTAGCTTTTTCTCTACCCAAAAGTAATGACGAACTAATAAGCAACTTTTTTTGTGTAAGCCGACCAGTAAAGACCTACAAACACCAGTTCTATGCCAATACTGGGTGCTGTCAAGGAGACCTGCTGAAAGTGATGGCAGATAAGGATGGATTGTGAGAGAGAGTCAGAGAGAGTAAGAGAGAGAAACTCAAGATTCTCTCAGTTATATATATATAAAGTTGGCGACCGTAGTCGAGAACGACCATAAGGCTCCCTTTTTAATAGCTACTACACCAAGGTGTAGGAGCGGGTGCTACATCTTTCTCTGGATTGCACCACTTTACCCTCGACACGTACCTTATATTGCTGAGTGTTAAGGATGTATCAAGTACCATTGTTAAAGTCTTTGGTATGACGCAACCTGGGATTTAACCCAGGTCTCCCGGACCATTGGCGAACACTCTACCCACTAGGCCAATGAACCGATAAATATATATATATATATATATATATATATATATATATATATATATATATAATCAAATAAGTTTTGTTAAAGACAATGGAACACTTAGTTTATTATTCTTAATGTTATTTTTCAAGTCTCCTAGTTATTTTTCTTAACAGTTTATAATGATTTAATTATTTGTAGCATTTTATTTTGAAGTTAAATGCTACAAATTATATAAACACTAAAAACTCAAAGTGTCAACTAAAAACTACACTAACCACGAGGACAACCAAAAGTATTGTCGGAAGTGCTTGGGCAGAATATATGGGACAATTCTTTTAACATCTAGGTCCCGACACAAGAAAATTAACAAGGAAACTTGAAAAAATAAAGTGAATCTGACAGTATGATAGAAATATGTGGAAATTTGGATAAATCAAACACTTACCTCAGATTTAGATGTGTGATATTTCGTTCGGGCTTTATTTCATTTTCACGAACTTCTTCAAGACAGAGACTGTTTTCTGAGTTTTTCACTTGCTTTTAAATAGAAAAACTCAGAAAACAGTCTCTTTCTTGAAGAAGTTGGTGAAAATGAAATTTGATTTAACCAACTTTCCACAAATTTCTATTATATATATATATAGAGATAGATATATAGATATATCAGAACAATTATGTGATTCCATCGATACACAGGTAATTACTTTATCTGAAAGTGTCACTTTTTAATGTTGTTTTTTTGTGATTAGCATTGAAAAGTATAAGGTTGACAAAAAATAAATATTCATGGTACATAATCATTATGTGAAAACACAGATAGATTAATTTAATTCCTTACAAATGTCTGTGTATATTTGACAAGGAGAAATTCAAAAAATATTTATGACAAGTTATTGTATATGATTTAATTTTGTTTACTTCTGATAAATGTTTCTTCATACACGTATTTTTCTCGTGTACATATCCCGAGGGGAATTTCTCATGAAAATGTCCGCACCTGTCAGGTAATTATTTTTTTATTTGACAGGCTTGCGAATCACAAATTTAATAATTTGCACTATTTTAGATTCGGTAAGTTATTATTCTAATGTCTGGAAATAGAAATAATGAAATTGAACTAGATGCAGTACGGATTATCGTAAATATCCTTTGTGAGTAGTACCCTATATAGACGTGTTTACATCCAACAGGCAACAATTTACTCGGCTGGCGCTTCAGAATTCACCGACTGCTTCTCTGCATAGAGGTAAGACTCCCCCAATGAGTGTCCTGCATATGACACTAAACAATTTAATGATGAGGCATTAGTAATGTTTGTTCGCTTTACGTAATGCAGAGTACCCACTTATTGCTATCACTCCCAGATCCACTCTGACCCGGAGTGGTAGCACCTGATAGAGTCCTATCTATGGGGCAAATAGAACTGTTTGACATTTACATTATACTTATGCTAAAAGGAATTGTTTGAAATAGAATTGTTTTTGACAATTTACACTGTGTACTTATGTTAAACTAAATTGTTTGAAATAGAAGTGGTTTTAGATTTAACTGTATATAAAAAATGTACTTATGCTCAACTGAATTGTTTGAAATAGAATTCTTTTTTACATTTAAACTGTGTACTTATGCTAAACTGAATTGTTTAAAATGGAACTGTTTAGACATTTAAACTGCGTACTTCTGCTAAACTGATTTGCTTGAAATAGAATTGTTTTTGAAATTTGAAATGAGTACTTATGTTAAACTGAATTGTTTGAAATAGAACTGTTTATTGTATAAAACTGGATTTGGCATTAAATAACCTGAAAAATTTGATATACCAAACCAAAATAAAATTTACTTAGTTTGGTTTAATTGTTTAATTGCATATCAATCGCAATGAGTTGTTTCTGGTCAAATCTTTGCAGAAGTGTACCAGCAGATCGTATCAGTTGCCTCTCTTTGGTTATAGTAGAAAATGCTAAGCTCCAGCCAACAAACGATGCCAGGATCCAACCAACCACAGCCGCAGTTTCAAAAAGTAATTTTCAGGTTTATAAGTCTTGCTTCTCATCTTCGATCCTTTCTAAGGATTTCACACAGGTACCACAGCTACGATGAACGTAGCAGTACAGCCAGACCCCACGGACATTAGGAGCTAAGGACCCAGTTCGTCCACGAGCAAACAACACCCCCCAGGACTAACTTTGACTCTTCGCACTTAACATCGACTACCCCTCCCTAAACAAACCGTGACATCGATCATTCGACTTCAGCAACCCTACACGTCTGACTCCTTCGACCGGTCAAATCTTTCTAGAACAAGTGCAGTAGGTTTATTTAATCCACAGCTGATAGGGGCGTAAGGGAGTTATATTGTTGTTCTCAAGGGTATTAGTATTAGTCTGACAAAGAATGTTACTGGAGTTTGAACTCACCTAACGAAAACTATACAGGTTAGACGAACCAGACGTGCAGGACACTGCAGGAGAAGCAAGGACGAGCTCGTAAGTGATGTACTCCTATGGACCCCCACATATGGCCAAGCAAAAGCAGGACGACCAGCTCGAACTTACACACAGCAGCTATGTGAAGACACAGGATGTAACCCTGAAGACCTGCCGGAGGCGATGAATGATAGGGAGAAGTGGCGAGAGATGGTCAGGGATATCCGTGCTGCGGCACGACATGATGATGATGATGATGATGATGATGATGATGATGATGATATCACAGTCCAGCATACTTGCCACCAAGTCACAGTGACTGTTGATAAAGTCATGAATTCTCCATCTACTTCTACAGGTACGGATAAATAGTACGGCAGACTGTGCTCTTTAACTTTTTTTTTATAGCAACTACTCTGGAAGTAGGAAAACTCTGTATTCAAGCCAACCACATTCCTCTATAAAAGTGACCTTGTGTCACATCCTACCCCTGGGGGAAGGGTTAGGTAAATACATACGCATTGCTATCGTTTTGAATTCCTCTGACAGAAAGTTAAAAACTGTAATAGACACGTTTTTAATGACTGACACACGCATATACTTACACAAATACTGACTCAATCATAAATATATATATATATATATATATATATATATATATATATATATATATATATATACGGGCGGATTCTGTCTATTGTTGGCGGGAATGGCGGGTGATAACCTAATCTCCAATTCAACGTTGATATCTCAAGATATTAATTCACATATCTTGTCAGCTTTAGAAGAGTTATTACTTAGCTGTTTGAATCGACATTGTGTCTTTCGGTAAGACATTTCCTCACTTCCATTACTGGAAAACAGATGCATACACAGAGAAAGATTTTCTTCCACACTCATAGTCAACTTAAGAAATACACATTCCATTTTTTTGTCTCGCATATTTAGAAACTAATACTAACACATGGTACACTAAAGTGACCGCGTAAAAATACACTCAGTTGGGAGCCAAGATTTTTGTAAAATATCTAAAATGAAGGACTGGTAGTCCATTAAACAAAGGAAGTTTTGAACCATACTTCAACAGATTGTTCGTAATATCTGGACTCATAGGCAAAATACACACTTTTAATAAATGAAAATTTCAACAACATTTTAATCAACTGAAATATTAATAGTAAATTTTAAGTGATTAAAACCCTTTGTGATATAAAGTTCGATGGGTTTTACGATATACACATGAACACGATATTTATTTGTGTCTGCCACCAAACAGGAATTATCTCAAGGCCTTTTTTATTGTGGGGATTTAGAGTAGTTCGTGCCCTGATGGACAAATGCTGGGATCGATGGGTGAATGCGAACTATGCAAGGCTTTGCCAAGTCTCCCGGTACGTATGATGTCAGGTGACCTGGTCACAGCTTGAACCAGATCCGAAGGTCTAGTGCTATGTTTGTCATTGATTCTTCATCCATCTGAAGGTGGCCCGGTCGGACCTGGGGGACTATTGGGCCTGGAATCGATCGTTGACTTGATACCTCATACGACACGAATGCCAGACGGCCCAACTAAAAAATCAGGGAAGCATGAACCCGATGCATTTACTCAACATTAAACTTTCTAACCGCTTCTTCACTGCTGAAATGCTAATTGGGATTTACCAGAGACGACATCCCTTAAAAACATCTAATATCCTTTGATAAGACCATTCTTTGTGTCGACGAAAAGAACCAGTTCATTTCTTACTTCAACAAAATCATATCTTATGAATTTAAAAGAATTATAGTTGCGCATGGTTAATGAAATTTTCTTTTGAAACAATCTCTTTTACTTCTACTCTTTTACACTTGATTTTATAAGTTTATTTTTTCAATAGGAAAAAAATTTGGAAAAGGCATGATACCACATACTAACATTGGATCTTAAGATGGTTTAACAAAATCGGATACGCAAACGTTGGCATGTTATCATTCATAAATAGATATATCCTGTGAATACTTTTTTTCATGTTTTATCTTTGCATAGCCATGTAAGTCTATTCTTATCAACACGTAACTTTTCATTAAATAATACACATGAGAGTATTTTTCCAAATTGAAATCGAAGATGTTTATTTCATCGGTCCAGTATTTACTTCTTATAATTCTCTTGATTTACCAACTTCTCTGGAAAATTGGTAAATCTTCAGAACACACAAACTCTCGTGTCTGTCAATATCTTCGAGTATTAGGAGTTCCTGTCAAGACAAATGTCCACTTCACGGATGTACTAGCACAATCAAATGAATTACATCCGTCGGGTAATCAGAGAAAAATATCTTTAGACAATCCATTCGTTTTTGTAAAGAGCAAAAGTTGTGTGTCCTAATGCATTTCAATAGATAATAATGATTCTGGTGATTGGCAATTCCATGAAAACGTGGTTCTATTTACTTATATCCTTGGAAATTTTACTTTTACACTTGATTTTGCAGTACTCTGCATTGTATCTTGTTTGCAGTTAAACATGATAAAACCAACCAAACCAAACCAAATTGAGCCGGAGTGGTAGTACTTGTTAGGGTCTCATCTATGGATCAAATAGAACTCTTTGACCATTTGAATAAGGTGTAAACAAATGACGGATGTTTAATGGATATGCTAGTGTTATATAGTGATAGTTGTAACCATTTAACTGTGGGCAAAAAAATGTGTAATGTTAAATAGAATTTTTAGAGTTTAATTGCAATACTTGAAACTATTTGTGAGCCTGAATTGAATTATTGGTATTAAATAGCAATATCTGAAACCATTTAACTGCGTCCAAATGAATGAACAGTGATGAGTGGAATAATTAACGTTGAACACAATATTTGTAACCACTTGACTATGCGAACAAATGATTAATATGGAATAGAATTAGTAGTGTTAGAGAGCAATAATTGAAACCATTTAACTGTGAAGAAACAATAGCAATACAAGTGAGCAAACAAATTCGTTCTCACTCATTTAAAAATGAAATTACCTATAAACTATTCATTTAAAAATCATATATTAGTTGTCTAAATTTCTGAGACGAAACTTGGAGATTTTTATCATTAAAGATTTTCGGACTATTGTCTTCATCTTTCTTTCCACAACGTTTCGGCCGATATGTCCTCCGGCCTTCTTCAGGTGTTTGTAGAACTCCGGAACCATCACGGAACTTCGAACTACGTCATTTATTGAATCCACGGGGGTCGCCTTTTCTGATTCCGTTAGCCATAACCAGGTACAAGTGTTAAGTATTCCTGTATTGTTACTTGCCTGCAGTCAGGGTTGAATCTGCAACCTCCAGATGATTGTTCCCTTAGAAGCTTAGGGAACCAACGTCTATAACCGTTACGCCAGCTGGACAATTCAGAGTGGATTTTTGGGACTTATAAACTTGATGTTCTTACTTGACTTGTATTACTACCATTATGTGTTACTTTTGACAACTAATATGTATGATTTTTTACCTGTGTTCAAATTCAGATTCATATATATATTTTATTATATTTTAGGCACATGATATATATATATATATATATATATATATATATATATATATATATATATATATATATATATATAAATTTAAATGTGTGAGAACAAAGGATTTACGTTAAATTGAATTGTTAGTGCAATAGTTGGAACCATTTAACTGAGTCCAAACAAATATTCAATAGTAAATAGAATTATTTATTTCACAATTACTTGAAACCATTTAACTGTGTACAAAAGAAAGTGCCCTAATTCTTTAAAAATATAAAGTACAAAATGCTCACAAATATAATATATTTGCATTTCAAGGATTTAACATGAACTTACCTACAACGGGTGATATATTATAAAACCCAACCCAACCTAACCAAACATAAAGGATAGAAAGAATTGTTTACACAATGTCTGTCTGATAATAATAATTTTTAATGTAAGGAAGGGCCCGTGGTGTAATGGTTATCGTCGTAGGAAATGGACACGGCGACACGAGTTCAAATCCTGGACGAAGATGATTGCATTTCCCGTAGCACTAATACCCTTGGGAAAGGTATGAATACAATTATTCTCTCTCCAGCTATGGGTAAAGTTAGGGCAGACTGAGATATTTGGCCTTGGGGAGGCAACTCGTCTAGGAGAAAGAAAACTCTGAATTCAAACCTGTTAAACTCCGCTTAAAAATTGACCTTGTGTCATATCCTGCCCGAGCAGAGGGGTTGGATAAATATGGATGATAATAATTTCTTTTCGGTATATTTTATTAAAAAGCCTCTCTTGATCATAGGTGACTTTAGAAATTTTCAAAACAGTTAATTTTGGTTAATAACTGATTGATTGATTTTAACAGCATCTCAACCTGTCTGGGGTTATTTTATGCCTAGAGATTAGAGAAATGTGTATATTTTACGTTCGTATTTATATCATGAGTTCTTTGCTCACACTTAAACAATATCAAGTATTCACCTCTAATTCAAATAATTTGCAAATAAATCTATTTGAATCATGGATGAGACCGTAACAGGTACTACCAGTCTAAATCAAAATGGGCCTGAGAGTAATGGCAATGAAAAAGTAATCCACATTCCCCATATCTCCAGAAAATGAGCCACGCAATCAGATACAATCAGTTTCAAAGACACCGTTTTCTATTTCTTTTCGGTGTGGATGGGGGTCATACCGTTCTAAAGTTGATACAATTTGCCTATTTTCTCAGCCTCCCAACCAGGTCCAATTATTTGGTGGGGGGCACCTTGCATACTTATCATCGCAGCACGTTTCAAAACAATTTATAAAGTCATCTTTCGGGATTGCCATCAGCCGTCTTTATTGTGTTTTCTTTAATCTTGTCCTTTGTATGAAATCTCCATGCAAAAGCAATTGTTATCTCTGGAAAAGTTATACACATATATATATATATATATATATATAGATAGATAGATTCTTATGCTCAATCGTAAAATCATTATATGTTCAATAAACAAAAATGTTGTACGATAACTATATTGAGAAATATAAAATATTTAAGTCAGGGTATAAACTTCCAACTGTGAGTTTCACGTTTGCAATCGTCTTGTGAGCTTACAATCCACACGCCTGACAGTATCATATATATATATATATATATATATATATATAGAGAGAGAGAGAGAGAGAGAGAATAGGCTATGATGAATGTATATGATTCCATGGTGCCCGCAGTGTAATGGTTATCGTTGTAGGAAATGGACACGACGACACGAGTTCAAATCCTGGACGAGACTGATTGCATTTCACATAGCACTGATATCCTTGGAAAAGGTATGAATCCAATTATTCTCCCTTCAGGTATGGGCAAATAGTAGGGCAGACTAGGTTCTTCAGCCTTGATGAGGCAAGTAGTCTAGGAGAAGGAAAAACTCTGAATTCAAACCTGTTAAACTCCGCTTAAAAATTGACCTTGTGTCATACCCTACCCGAGCGGAGGGGTTGGTAAATATATATATATATTTGATTCCAATGAATAAATTGAAATCGAGTCAATGGAACAAAGTTAAAACGTAAAACTTATGCTCGCAAAGCGTGTGATATTAGTTGAAATATCTTATTCCAGTAGCTTCCTTGGAAGTGCCTATGCTGTGTCAGTCCCTCAATTAAACACCAACTTTCGCTTTTCGCCAGTTTTAATTCTGTTTATTTCATTTATTCATATTCTTATTTACCACCGTATTTCATTGCTTGTTTTTTTTGGACTCCACCCCCCCCCAAAAAAAAAGAAAAAAATGGACAATGTCAAAAAAGAGGCACCAAATAAAGGGAAATTTTAAAAGGTAAGAAAAATGGTTAGATATAATCAGAATAACTTGCCTTAGGTTTAACAAAAAAAAATAGACACTACCAAAAGGAGCATTGATGACAAAAAATCCCGAATGCTCCCTAGTTAAAGCTGAAAATTGGGGGTGGGTGGATTTTATGGCTAGACACAACTTATTGAGACGTGGAAGAAGAGTGAATGTATTGATCTAATGGCGGTTTTCGGAAATGTCACCGGAATTGCCAAAGGTTACACAAAAGAAATGCATGGGGGAGGATAAAACAGGGGTGAGGAATCGGAATGCTAGTTAAGCTTCTGTCTGAATCCTGTGACATATTCTGCAGGCTATCTTGGAAATAACACAAGTCTTGATGAGGTGGAAGAATTCAGTTAGTTCTTGAGTATTTGGCCCGTGGGTAGAGACTGGCGACAGTCTTAGGTTTGCCACTTTTATAATATGTCTCGGGAGAGTCACACGAAAATTCTCTCTCTCTCTCTCTCTCTCTCTCTCTCTATCTATCTATCTATCTATCTATCTCTTTCTTTCTCTTAAACATATACATACACACACACGCCCACAATGCCTCTTGGAGTATTCCCCACGAGTCTCTCATGCATGATACCGAACTTGTCAAAAAAATTGATATTCACTGGAAAAATTACTCCATTTTATATACGTGTACGTCGGAAACAGATTGTTTCAACATCGTATTCATAATTGTCTAAAAGCGGTGAACTCCTCCCGCAAAAAGAGGATCTTGCTAAAAAAACCTAAACGGCATCTGACAGTGTGGTTTAAGTTCTGGAGATCTGGGGAGTGTGGAGAACCCCTTCATTGCCATTACTCCCAGGTCCACTCAGACTCCGAGTGGTAATGTATATTCGGGTTAAATCTATGTGTCAAATACATCTGTTAGAAAATTATTTGTATTAGATAAAAATACTTGAGACCGTATAAATGTGTGCAAATTGTATTAAGTATAGTTACTCTAAGCTTTAATTGTTTTCCAGCAATTATTATTAATCACTTAAAATCAAATAATTGTGTGCATATTATTTGGTTTGATTTCTTTTTTTAATGGGATATCAACCTTTGTAAATTATTTAATGCCAAATCTTTCCTTAGTGGCACTATTTAACCCATAGATGGGAGGATAAGGGGGTTCATACCTTTACCAATGGTATTTGTCCGAAAATAAACGCAATAGCGCGACTAGAGTTCGAACTCGCTTACTATGATTCCGCAGTCCATCACTTTAACCATTACACCATGAAGACACCGCTGCATTATTTGAATTAGATGGGAATACTTGATACCATATAACAGTAAATTACATCTATTCAGAGTCGTTGCTTGAAGCTCTGATTGTTTATAAAGGATTATAACTAACTATTATAACTAATTATTATAATTAATTATTTGAAATCATATAACGGTGATCACATGATTGTTATTAAATAGAAATAGATGTTTAAACAAGATAAAGTAAGTAAAGTTGGCGACCGTAGTCGAGGGTAACCCAAAAGCTCCCTTTTCATTAGCTACTACACCTTTCCCTGGATTGCTCCACTTTACCCTTGATCCGTACCTAATAATGCTGAGGGTATTAACAATAATGCAAGAAGGTATCAAATACCATATTTGACTCTTTGGTAGGGCTTTACTTGGGATTGAACCCCAGTCTCCAGTGCCATTGGCGAACACTCTACCCACTAGGTAATTGGACAAACTACATAATTGTACACAGATTATTGCTATTAGAGAGGAATACTTGTTACTATAAAACTGTATGAACTGTCTCGTTTGTTTTCGATATTTAATGGTATAAAAACCTTCGAAATTAATTCTAATGTAAAAGCAATCCTTGTAGAAAAACAGACGTGATAATGTTTAACACAAGTTAAAGTTCTATATTTTTCCCACGGCATTTATCTACCAATTTCTGTTCAAAGAATGCTTGAAATTTCTCATTACCTTTCATCTCAAATCTTCCAATTTTAATTTAAATTTATTTTAAATTAACACTTTATGCTAAATACATTTTGGTACAATTTAGAATGCAAATTAGGTGCAGCTAGTAATAATTGAATCAGTCGAGGTAAGATATTATAGCTGTCTTCCGTTCACATTTTAATCAGGCTAAATCAATTATTTTACATTTTTTAAAATTATCATCAATTCATTGTATTTTCTAAATGTCCGATTGATAAGGTAGGTGCTCAATAAATCTTCAATATCTTTTACATTGTCGAAGCCAATTCTAAGACCAACAAAACCTGGATGGTCTGAGTATTCTTTTATCATTTAAATACATTCAATCTCGACTTGAGATTGAGAGATTTTGGTACAGTTCAGTACAACCCTAGAATTCATGTCCTTAAACTTCAACAGTTTCTGGAGTAACGTACTGATATTTCATCCAATTTTTCGATTTCCTCAAGTAAATGTAACAGCGAGACTGAAGTTCGAACATGCAATCCAGCAGTTTAGCTTTTACGACAAAGAGACTACACCCTACAAAATACGTGATTAATACTTTTATCAAAATAGAATTTGTTATTTTTAAAAAATGGTTACACTGAAACGTTGAGAACGTAAACTTATGATTGTAAAGTAACATTTACGAATTAAATGGCCCATGAAAAGTTGATATGCCATTAAAAAAAACGAACTCAAATTTCAATTTAACTCGTATATTCAGGTCCTCCTAGCTCATTGGCCTAGTGGGTAGAGTGTTAGCCATTGGTCGGAGAGTCCTGTGTTCAATCCCAGGTCGCGTCATACTAATGACTTTTTAAATGGTACTTGATGCCTCTCTGCTTAGCACTCAGCAATATAAGGTACGTATCAAGGTTAAAGTGAGCAATCCAGGGAAAGGTGAAGCGCCCTCCCCTACACCTCGGTGTAGTAGCTATAGAAAAGGAAGTCTTTGGGTCGCTCTCGACTAAGGAAGCCGACTTGACTTACTTACCTAGAGTTAAAAACTCGGGTTCCAGTGAGGTTTCGTTTAAAAGAATATGAAGCCTTTGATCCACAAAGGATTTAAAGGCTGTTAAAAAATTAACCCAACTAAATCAACATGCGCACACACACACATCTACACACACATGTAAACGTTTTTATCTATCTATTAATCTCTCTATTGATAGACAGACAGATGGATAGATAATCTCTTAAAGGGCACCGTAAGAAAAATTCGTAACACATACTTCGTTATAAAATCAACGTTCTAAATCTTGGCTTAATTTTTGTGTCTAAGAGTTAAACAATACGGCGACCATATCGATATTAACTTTGAAAGTATCGAAATTGCATAAACGTGACTGTCACTTCGTGAAAATAAAAATATACATTCAATTTTTTAATCATCATCGTCCGATACACACATACACGCAAACATACACACATACATGCATAAGCGCTAATACCCTTGGGAAAGGTATGAATCCAATTATTCTCCCTCCAGCTATGGGTAAATAGTAGGGCAGATTGTGTTCTTCAGCCTTGGTGAGGCTACTAGTCTAGGAGAAGGAAAACTCTGAATTCAAACCTGTTAAACTCCGCTTAAAAAATTGACCTTCTGTCATATCCTGCCCAAGTGGAGGGGTTGATGAAAAAAGGTGTAATGGTTATCGTCGTAGGAAATGGACACGGCGACACGAGTTCAAATCCTAGACCAGGCTAATTGCATTTCACATAGCACTAATACCCTTGAGAAAGGTATGAATCCAATTATTATCCCTCCAGCTATGGGTAAATAGTAGGTCAGACTATATTCTTTATCCTTGGTGAGGCAACTAGTCTAGGAGAAGGAAAACTCTGAATTAAAACCTGTTAAACTTCGCTTAAAAAAATTGACCTTGTGTCATATCCTGCCCGAGCGGAGGGGTTGGGTAAATATGCATACAAATATAAGCGCATACACGTGTATGTGTGTATATGTAGTTTATCAGTTTCTTCTATCGTTATAGTTCAATCACGTATCTATTCAGAAATAACTGAAGGTTGATTGGTTTTTTGGTGTTTTATGCCATATTAACTCTTGTATGTTATCTCATGCCAAATATTGTTTTATATATATGACTTGTTTTCGAAGATTTTGCATGGAACGTATTTACGAGTACTTAGAGTTCATTTCTTTGTACATAGTTAAATGGTTACAAGTAATGTTAATAATTCTATTCAATATTAGTCATTTTGGCCTAGTGGGTAGAGTGTTTTCTAATGGTCCGGGAGATCTAGGTTCAATCCCATGTCACGTCATACAAAAAACTTAAAAATGATACTTAATGCCTCCTTGCTTAACACTAAGCAATATAAGGTACGTACCAAGCGTAAAGTGGAGCAATCCAGGGAAAGGAGTAGCGCCCTTCCCTATACCTCAGTGTAGAAGTTATTGAAAAGGAAGCCTTCTGGTCGCTCTTGACTAAAGGGAGACAACTTTACTTACTGCCAATAATTCTCTTTATTATAAATCATTTCTTAGCACGCAGTTAAATACTTTATCTTTAATATTAGTTATTCCATTGATCAAGTATTCCTATTTATTATAAATAATTTGCACACAGTTGTATGTTTTCAAAAAACTACTACCAATAATAAACCTTAGTAAATGATTGTACTGTCCTATTGGACCAACAGACGAGACCCTAATAGCAACAAAGTTGACCCGTAAGTATAGCAATGAATGGGTTGTCCACATTCCCCAAAGATCTAGGACTGCAGCCTTTTTATCATATGCAGATTACTATCATACCGAGGGTAATCTTTGACGGGGTCTTAACCCACTGCCTGGGTGCAATTGACATATTCTACTGCTCCAATCGACAGGACTTTCTACCTTCTCTAAATTCGTTTTTGTTGTGAATCACTGAAAGATACCTATTGATTATAATGACACATTTAATGGACAAAATCTAAATGAATATGATTTTTTCGCTATTTCACTAAACCCATTTTCTAATGGAATAACATGATTATATATCCGTATAATTACAGAGTGAGAATAATTTGGAATAGCTCAGTGCCAAAATAATGAAGTGATAACCATAATCAGAAAGAACGTCTGCGTGTATATCTTGATATAATCCTTAAGCTACATCACAAATATACATGGATCAAAACCCTCCATCAGGGAAGAGCGATCTTAATAGTTTTAATCTATGGGAAGTATCCCTGTGTAACCATCGACTTTGCAGTACCAATAGATCATTCTATAAAGATGAAGAAATATGACAAATTTAGGAAAACAAATGAACCATGCTCAAGAAGAGAGAAAACTGTGAAACTCAGATTAGGGCCATGTTAATAAAAATAGGATGAACAGTTACCCAATAAAATTCAAGTTAAAATTAGATGAATTGGAACCTTAAGAAAGGGTTGTATCTTACCCGAGCATCTGTTTGAGTGGTCTACGAGTAGATTGTAAGAGATGCCAGACATTTCACTACTTTACAGTTATTAAATTTCAAGCGATAATGCCGCCACATCTGCTGGGACCATGCCGAGTAATATATAAGGGTAAGTCAAAAGTTTGGCAATATTTTGGTCCATCGTTGTTTACGACACGTACATCGCTTGACACAAGTAATTCAAGCCAGGAGAGGTAGCAGCTGAGATTGGTTGTACGATGGTTGTTATTACTCTGGTATGTTGTGTTTTGCTTCACTGTGTGTGTGATTTGAAATCTGTACAGATGAACCTACAACAGATCACAGACTAAAAGTAAAGACGAACGAAACACCCAAGAAATACCTGGACCTTGCTAGAGAGTTGAAAGAGTTATGAAACATGAAACAGGTCCCAGTGTTACCTTTCATAGATAGAACCCCTGGAACAACTCTTATCACGGAAAATATATAGATGGAGAGGGAAATTCGAGAAATGATTGACACCATCCAAAACTCAGTACTTTTGTGAACAGCTAGAATACTGAGAAGAGTTCTGGAGAAGCTAAAAAACTTGTTGTCACTTGGGGTTCAGTTATAAATGGTGAGAAAACTCCATAAAGAAGAAGAAGAAGAAGAAGAAGAAGAAGAAGAAGAAGAAGAAGAAGAAGAAGAAGAAGAAGTGATTGTGGTGGTGGAAATTGAGGAGGAATAGATTGAGGAATTCGAGAAGGTAGAAGAGGACGGAAAAAACGAGGAAAAATTTTTCCCAGACTGACCTTTTAGTTCACCCAGACACTGCCAAAAATACAGCGTCCAAGCCGATGAATCTATTTGGCGTCTCCTTGCCCAACGTTGAGAAGATAAATATATATATAAAAAAAAAAATACAAAAAAAGAATTAACTTACCGAAATTTTGCTTAAGGTATTCTCAAAAGAATGTAGGCTTCTGCAAATATTCCAGTCAAGTTCCTTGAAGGTGCCTAACAATTAATACGCAATCATTTATCGGGTGACGTGTAGTTTTCTTTTTTTTTGTGGGGGGGTGTTTTGTTTGTTGCTTTTTGTTTTTTTTTAAAGTAAAGAGTACAAAGAGACGTGGGGTTTTTCTGTCTCAATTTGTTTTTGTGTTTGTAGATTTTCGTTTCTTCAATCCATTGTCTGCCCAGTCGGCTGGGGCTGTAGAATACGCCGTCTGCATCTCTGCCCGTGGGGTAAGACCCTCACCAACACTTCTGATGCTGAAGCTCCATTGAACAATGTGAATTACCCCTTTATTGATATTATTCTCAGGTCCACTCTGACTCGGAGTAGTAGTACCTGTTAGGGGCCTATCTATGCGTCAAATAGAATTATATAAGCATTTACTATACTTGAAAAATGATAAATTGAATTATTAATATTTTGTATCTGTGCTTGAATGTTGAACAGAACTATTAGAACTGTTAGATTCCAATACTTACAACCATTGAACAGGATACTAAAAAATGAGCTCTTGCTAGTTTTAAAACACTGTTACCGAGAAAGTATTTGCTTACAAATCACACACACACACACACACATATATATATATATATATATATATATATATATATATATATATATATATATATGTATATAAAGGATTTGGTATTAAATAGCAATCAATAGCTGATTGGCTAATAAATAGAAAAAAACTCAGCCTAACATCGATACAGTTTGTTTTTTCCGCTGTAAATATCTTTACAAATTGCTTTTCGTTGAAAAATAGATAGATAGATAGATAGATAGATCATCATCATCATGTCGTGCCGCCAGCATAGATATCCCTGACCCTCTCTCACCACTCCTTCCTATCGTTCGTCGCTTCTGACAGGTCCTCAGGGCTACATCCCGTATCCTCACTGAGCTGCTGTATGTAGGTTTGATCTGGTCGCCCTGCTTTTGCTCGGCCATGTGAGAGGATCTATAGGAGAACATAACTTCTCCAGCAGTGTCCTGCATGTCTGGTTTGTCTAACTTTGATAGTTTTCGTGATGGGAGATAGGTGGCCGTACAGCTGCTACTTTAACATACATACATACATACATACATACATAATTGAGACACAGAAATACTGATGAAATGTGATAGATAGATAGATAGATAGATGTGATGGATTTGTCCATTGGGTTGAGCGTTTGCTAATGGGCTTGGAAACCTGGGTTCAATCCCATGTCGATTCATACAAAAGAGTCAAAAAATGATACTTGATACCTCCTTGCTTAAGCCTCAGCATTATAAGGTACGTATCAATGGTAACGTGGGGCAATCTAAGGAAAAGACTTGAGCCCTTCTCTACACCTCGGACTAGTAGCTATTGAAAAGGGAACCTTTGGGTCACTCTCCACTACAGTTGCCAACTTAATTTATATATATATATATATATATATAACAGTTTTTCTTCCAAGTTGCAGCCGTGTTAGTACTACTGCATTACTACTGCTTAGATTTAAAGAAATGTATGGAGAAAAAGATGATAGGTACTACACAAGAATGCTATGAGCTATTATCAACAAATCCCGGAAGCAACAGCCCACAAAACTGTAGCACTTCATCCACTTAACTCTCATCTCACGAACTATAAAAGCCTGACTACTGGTGAAGTATGGACGAACTCATCAGCAATGATCTAAGCTAAGATTTACATATTATCAGCCTTGTGCAGACACTGGAATGAAGTCTTGAGGACCGGCCTGGAGTGATAGACGATAAAAACTAATGGCGGGAGAGAGAGAGAGAGAGTTAAAAGACACAATCCTATCATCACAACTCGATGATACTATACACACGCACACACACACACACACACATATGGGCACTTTTATTGATGGTACACACATGAAACTCTAGTCCCCTTTGAAGTAATCTCCTCCGGATGCAATGCACTTGTTGTACCGTTCCTACAACTTCTGGAAGGCCCCATGGAAGTCCTCTTGTGTGATCATGTGAATGACCTTCGCTACAGCCTCTTTCATCTCCTAAATTCTCTCATAACGACAGCCTCTAAGTTTTTTCTTGAGGTTAGGAAAAAACCAAAAGTCACAGGGATCAAGGTCTGGACTATAGGGAGGGTGAGGAACAGTCTTCATGCCAATCTTGCTCAAATATTTTGTGACAAGGATGGAGTTGTGAAATGGTGTATTGTCCTGGCGGAAATGCCACTTACCCGATTTGAAGAGTGCTGGCTTCTTCTGACGGAATCTCTTCCTGAACTCCCTTAAAACCTCAACATAGTAACCCTAACCCTAACCCTTTGGCCAATCAACTCTGGTGTATTGACTTCCTTACTTCTCCCACACCTCTCATCGTCCCTCACAGACTGTCTGCCTTCCTTGAATCTCTTATGCCACTCAAAAACTGATGCTCGATTCATGCAACATGGTCGAAAAGCAGTCTGAAGCATTCCATACATTTCTGCGGCATTTTTTCCTAATGATGAAACTATCAATCACATAATAAGCGTAAGCAGCAAGTTATTGCAGAAGGAATATAAGACAAGACACGACTGGGTCGGCAAGGTGATCCCCAGGGAGATGTGCGAGAAATTTAAATTTGACCATACGAACAAATGGTATATGGACAACCCACCACCTGTCTTAGAAAATAACACGCATAAACTCTTATGGGACTTTGACATACACACGGATCACCTAATCTCGGCCAGAAGACCAAACCTAATAATAATCAACAAAAAAAAGAGAACTTTCAAAATTGTGGACTATGCTATCCCGGCTGACCACAGAATAAAACTGAAAGAATGTGAAAAGAAGGATAAGTACCTCGACCTTGCAAGGGAATTAAAAAAAACTAAGGAACATGTAGGTGACAATTATACCAATTGTAATTGGTGCTTTTGGAACAGTAACTAAAGAATTACTAAAGGGACTGGAGGACTTTGAAGTTCGTGGAAGAGTGGAGACCGCCCAAACTACTACATTATTGAGAACGGCCAGAATACTGAAAAGAGTCCTGTAGACTTGAGGATAATTGCTGTCACTCAAACTCCAGTGAAAGACCATCAGATGTCGCTGATGTGTAAAACTCTAGAGGAGTAAATAGTCGTACTAATGATAACAATTGACTTTTTAAGCAAAAAACAAGCGACACCTCACACGAGAAAACTTGGACATGGTTGAAAAAAAGGAAAAACTTTAAGAGAAACGGAATATCCTCTAATAGCAACACAAAACAACACGAGAAAGACCAATTATATCAAAGCGAGAATAGATAAGACGCAACAAAATAGCAAATGATGGTACTATTTACCCAACCCCTCCGCTCGGCCAGGATATGACACAAGGTCAATTTTTAAGCGGAGTTTAACAGGTTTGAATTCAGAGTTTTCCTTCTCCTAGACTAGTTGCCTAACCAAGGCTGAAGAACCTAGTCTGTCCTACTATTTACCCATAGCTGGAGGGAGAATAATTGGATTCATACCTTTCCCAAGGGTATTAGTGCTATGTGAAATGCAATCAGTCTCGTCCAGGATTTGAACTCGAGTCGTCGTGTTCATTTCCTACGACGATAACGACTACACCACGGGCACCTGATGATGGTGCCGGGTTGGTGAGACAGGGTTACGCTTCCCGATTGGTGTTATTGTGTTAAAATATGTCAGTGCCAATTGTTAATAATATATTTGCTGAAGAATATAATAAAATAAGAAAATACAGGAACCCGGAAATAGAAATTGAAAAAAAAAACTTGAAAACTACCACCGAACCGGTAATAGTCGGAACCCTGTGTACGATCAAGAAAGGGACAGATAAACAAGACTGTACTAGCTTATATGAAATATAAAATATTCCACTTTGCTAAACTTCTCATCTCCTAGGAAGAGTATTAAAAATGCGATTGGAAAAAAAGCACCAAAAAGAGGCCACTAAAATATAAATAGATAGGATGCATATAATCACTGCCGTTCCTCATCCGAATCTTTGGCGAAGACTCGTTGATTTTAAAAAGTCAAAAGTAAAACTGACAATTGAATAATTATAATTATAATGTGGTGATAAAGATGAAACGATTAATCCCATAATAAGCGAATGCAGTATTCTGGCACAAAAAAGGTATAAAACTAGACACGACTGGGTGGGCAAGGTGATCCACTGGGAATTGTGCAAGAAATTGAACTTTGACCATACTAACAAATGTACATGCACAAACCAGATTTCGTCCAGGAGAATAAAACGCACCAAGTTATCAAGAATTCTGGTATCATCTAATCTCGGCCAGACGACCAGACCAAGTGATAGTCAATAAAAAAAAAACCCTGATAACCTGCCGAATATTCGACTTTGCCGTTCCTGTGGACCACTGGGCAAAAATGGTAAAAGTTCTTGAGGACTTGGAAATAAGAGGACCAGTGGAGACCATCCAAACTACAGCACTGTTAAGATCGGTCAGAATACTGAGAAGAGTCCTGGAGACCCTAAGAGACTTGCTGTCACTTAGGCTCCAGCAGAAAACCATCCGCTTACGCCGGAGTGGAAGGCTCCCAAAGGAGTAAAATAATACTTATATTGATCCTTCGCAAAGAATTATAACTTCAAGTCACAATTCTTAATTCAAAAAATTTACACTAGTATAGAATCAGGTATACGTTTCGATTACGAATAATTCTAAATAGATATATTTGACTAGTAGAATAGACTTTAACAGGGGCTACCACTCTGGATCAGAGTGGACCTGGGAGTAATGGAAATAAAAGTGTTCTCTTCATTCATTCATCAGAAGTGAAGCCTCAATATCAGGAGTTGTTTCGTGTCATACCCTGGTCATTGTATTCCGAGCCCTGCCGATAGGGATAGGGACAGTTATACGAATTTGTTTTTATTATAAGTAATAACAGAAAGAAATCTTTGTACTTTTTTGCTTTTCGTACATCGGTTAGTTCATGAAACAACCTTTTCTTTTTACCCAACAAGTAAAGGATATAATCGAGTAATTAGTGTTACATAACATATGACATGGATTTTCGGTTCGTTCCAAGTGACCCCGTGTGCTTTGGCAAGCTGTCACATTTTGATTAGTAAATAGGAAGATGACAGCGCTTCAGGGCACTCAAGTCGAACAGGAGTGTAATCAGAAGCGGACCACGTGATAACCACGAGGTCAGATTTAAACAGAGAGCAGAGAATCGGAGTCGAGTGTGGGACACAGCCGATCAGAGGTGTCTTGGCTTGCAAAGGGGTGCAAGCGTTGGTACCCCCTGGCTTCCGGAAGATGATATGGGAAGAAGAAATCCCCTATCTGAATATATGTCTCTCCATCTATCTCTCAAACAACAACAGTGGGCCCTTTTCGAGAATAAAATGAGAGATATGTTTTATAAAAAAAAGTGTTTCGTTCGTTCATAAAAGTTCGTAAATTATGTTTGATTACTATACAACATTAGACCAATATTTTACTTCCAAAACAAGAGCATGTTCATGACAGAAGAAACGTTTTTTTTGAATTATGGAAGCTTACATTGTTTCGAGGATTAACTTTACCGTAACTTCGATCCAAAGAGTTCACTGATAGCTTATACCTAAACAAACCCAATTTGTTAAGATAATAGTTTTTACTAAACATTGTTTATTATTTATTATATCTGTGCATATGATATATACAAATATTATAGATAGTAAACAAAGTTAGGTTTCGGTTTCTTTGTTTAATGGCATATCAAACTTTGTAGGCTATTTAATGCCAAAGACATTCTCTTAGAAGAACAGTAGTGGTACTATTTAACCCATTGTAGAGAAAAGAAAGTTAATTAAAAAAAAAATTCATTAACATAACTAAAACCGTTTGTTTAGGTATTAGACGATGCAGAAAAACATTGGGCCTGATTGGGGGGCTGTAGAATCCACTGACTGCACCTCTGCAGAGGAGGTAAGATCCCCACCACCACCACCACCAAACGAGTGTCCTAGAAATGACACTAAAAAATCTGATGGTGAGGTTTTAGTAATGCTCGAGCTTTGGGGAATGCGGAGTATCTCTTAATTGCTATCACTCCCAGGTCCACTCTGGCCCGGAGTGGTAGCAGCTATCTATGGGTTAAGTAGAACTAATCTGTGTACTTATGCCAAACTGAATTGTTTCAAACAGAACTGTTTTTGACATTGAAAGTGTACTTACGCTAAACTGAATTGTTTCAATTAGAACTATTTCACTATATTGAATAGCTTGAAATAGAAATGTTTTTGATAATTAAGATGAGTACTACTGCTAAACTGAATTGTTTGAAATAGAACTGATTATTTATATAAAAAGGAATTTGGCATTAAATAACCTCCAAAGATTGATATGCCATAAAACCCAAACAACCAACCAACATTCACGGGAAATAGACAGATTTATAGATACGATGACCAATGTTTTTGAAATATTTACCCGGGGTTGTAAATATTTTGTTATATCATTCAACGATATGCGCAGATGTTATATTCCAGAACTATGAACGATTTAATTCATAAGGAAATTTTTTAGTTTTGTTTGTTTGTTTGTTTGTTTGTTTGGGTTTTATAGCATATCAACCTTTGTAGGTTATTTAATGCCAAATACATTTTATACAAATAAACAGTTCTATTTCAAACAATTCAGTTTAGCGTAAGTACAGTTTCAAAGTCAAAAACAGTTCTATTTCAAGCAATTCAGTTTAGCATTAGTACACAGTTTAAATTTAAAACAGTTCTAATTCAAGCAATTCAGTTTAGCATTAGTACACAGTCTAGTTCTATTGGACCCATAGATAGGACCCTATCAGGTGCTACCACACAGGGCCAGAATGGGCCTGGAAGCGATGGCAATGAAGGAGTGCTCCGCATTCCCAAAAAGCCCCAGTATTACTAGGACCTCACTATCAGATTGTTTAGCGTTATTTCAGGATACTCCTTGGTGTGGGTCTTACTTCTCTATAGGGAACAGACGATTTATTCTGCAGCCCCAGCCGACTTGACAAAGTAGTTATGTTAAAATAAGTGTTTGATTGTTTTCTCTTTTTTGTCATTGAATATTAAACAAGTATTTTTGTGAGCTTGTATGGCCAAAAATCACGAATTGTTCAATACACGCAATATATAATAGACACATTTTCGTGGCTAAAAATTAAGAGTTGATATACGTAATTTGTTTTTTGTGAATTTCTATCAAACACAATAAATTCCGTCGTGAATATTAATCACGTAGAAAGAATATACAGGTAAATTTTCAGTTCAAAATTCACCCTGGTATTTCGTGTCCTTAACAAATGTATTTATCGATTTGATATTCAGATTTAAAAAATCTTTTACCTCAGACATCCGTGCTACAAAATCTTGTTTTTATAATAAACTCTCGAATGAATACAATGACAAATATTATGATAGACTGTGGCTATTATTTTTTTACTGGAAAATATCTTGTAATTAGTGGGAGACTTGAAGGAGAGGACGAACGTGAAATATTGAAACTATATTGGCTCTATTAAAACAAGAGAAAAATTGGAATAAAAACATTTGGTGAGAAAAATCAATTGGAACAAAACAGAGAAAGACAGAAAAGTCACAATAGGAGAAAACTTTTATTAAGTGTTTTGTTTACAAGTACTTAAAATATTTGTTTATTTATTGTTTTGTTTTGTTTTGTTTTGCTTTGTTGTTGCTTTTTTTTTTGCTGATTTTTTTGTTTGTTTTGGGGTTTTTTGCGGGGCGGGGGCTGGAGGAATGTTTTTCTTCTTCTGTTAATATTGCCCAGTCGACTGCTTCTCTGCAGTTAAGACCCCCCCAAAAAAAACGAGTCCAGGATATGACAGTAAACAATCTGATAATGAGGCTCCAGTAATGCTCGAGCTTTGGGGAATGTGGAGTACCCCTTCATAGCCATCGCTCCCAGGTCCGTACAGACTCGGAGTGCTGCACCTGATAAGATCCTATGGGGCAGATAGAACTAAACAGCGTACTTATACTAAACTATATTGTTTGAAATAGAACTGCTTTTTCACATTGAAACTGTGTAAATGCTAAACTGAATTGGTTAAAATAGAACTGTTTTTGATATTGAAACTGTGCACTTATGCTAAACTTATTCGTTTGAAATAGAACTTTTTATATGTATAAAGATGGATTTGGCATTAATAAACTACAAAGGTTGATGTGCTATAAAACCAAGTCATATCAAACCATTTTGAATTATAAGACACTCTTAGTGTAGCAATTTTCATCGTTGAAAGGGGACACAGTGACTCGAGTTCAAATCCTAGGCAAGGATGTTTACATTTCACTTTGCTCTAATATCCCAGGGAAAAATATGAATCCAAATATTCTCATTCCAGCTATGTATATATTTAACTCCTATCGCCATTGGTCAGATGCGACACAATCTCATTTTTAGCGGAGTAAAACGGATCTGAATTCAGAGTTTTCTTTCATCCTTAAACTGGCTGCCAAACCAAATCCTAAGAACCTGTTCTTCTCGTATGGATAAAATAATTGGCAGACTGCTCTTTAAACCTGGTATGTCAATCTAACTTGTAGAAAAAGTCTGAATTTAAACCAAACCTGGAGAAGAATGGACTCCGTCAGACTCTTACTAAACAAGGCACGCTACTTTTCTTCTCTGCTTTTTCTTTCCTTTCTCAAACATTTTTTAATCCTTTAAACACATTCTGAAATAAATTCCATTCTCTGCTCAAAACAAATATCATCTCTTTGTTTTTTATTCTTAAGAATTATTAAAACAGTTCTTTTTTTCTTTTCCACTTCCTTTGTGCTGTGTTTACATCTTTAGTAAAGACACTTGCCAATGGGAAGTCATGAATATTAACCTCTTGAAAACGTTTACTAAATTATAAGTCTTCACTAACTCATACTTCGATTACATCTATCTGTTTATTGTTTTGATGACAAATGGGACGGATAAATTCATGTTCAGTTTACTTAATTTAAAATTCCGCAGTATAAGCAGGTTTTACCGCAAATTGGATATGTGGTGTATATTTTTTATGCCAATGCATACCCTACAAGGGTTGACACCCGTTAAAATCAGTCAATCAATCATTTACACTGATAATATATAAAAGTGGGAAAGATGTTGATGATGAGACTAAATCGTTACAATTCAATCCCATCACCCCTCCTATAAATATCACTCTAAATAATTGGTTGCTTAATTTTAACAGCATATCAACCCGTCTAGGGTTATTTTCAGCCCAAATTAAAGAAATCGCGTTCATTTTACGTTCAGATTCACACTTGTGTAGTGGGAGGCTTGTATTTTTGTACACCGTTATGGGATATCAAGTATTCCAATCAAATACAAATAATTTATCTTAATCCTCAGCAGGAATATTAACCTCTTAACTTATAAGTCTTCACTAACATGAAGGTGCACGTAGGAAATGTTCGCGGCGACACGAGTTCAAGTCTTGGACGAGACTGATTGCATTTCACATAGCACTAATACCCTTGGGAAAGGTATGAATCCAATTATTCTCCCTCCAGCTATGGGTAAATAGTAGGGTAGACTGGGTTCTTCAGCCTTGGTGAGGCAACTAGTCTAGGAGAGGGAAAACTCTGAATTCAAACC
>OY757909.1:118417173-118447173 GCA_963585895.1 Sepioteuthis lessoniana
TTGAACCTCCAGAAATGAAAAGAAAAAAAAAACATCCGAATAAGAAAGGGATTTAAAAAAGATTTGATTTCTTTACTTAAAGGCATATCAAACTCTGTGAGCCATCAAATATCGAATATGTCCTCGTAAAAGAACGGCAGTTATACCATTGAACAAATATTTAAGGGAAAATGGGACTTCATATCTTTTCCAATGGTATTGTTTCAGAAAGTGAATTTAAAAGTATGACTCGAAATCGACCTTCCTTACTTCAATGCAACAGTTCAGTGGGTTTACCATTACGTCACTGGGACGAGGTTTGAAAATGAATTAAACGATTAAACTTATTATACATCACAAGAAGTTGCAGACATAGAATTTCATCACTAATAATCATAGTCTTATAGCAAAACATATATATTTAATTATTCCATATTTTCGTTTCTTGTTCGACTGGATTTTATTCAAAATCCTACATACATACATACATACATATATATATATATTTATATATATATATATATATATATATATATATATATATATATATATATATATTGCCTTATAAGTAAAAATAGAATTATTTATTTGCCTTATAAGTAAAAATAGAATTGCCTTATAAGTAAAAATAGAATTATTTATTTGCCTTATAAGTAAAAATAGAATTGCCTTATAAGTAAAAATAGAATTATTTATTTGCCTTATAAGTAAAAATAGAATTGCCTTATAAGTAAAAATAGAATTATTTATTTGCCTTATAAGTAAAAATAGAATTGCCTTATAAGTAAAAATAGAATTATTTATTTGCCTTATAAGTAAAAATAGAATTGCCTTATAAGTAAAAATAGAATTATTTATCTTCAACTTATTTTGTCAATGCATTTAACTATATGATTCTCCAATAGATTGACCATTATTCTGTAAAAATATCTGATCAAAATCCCCTCTCTGTTTTATTTTACAGTCTTATTGACTGGCTTTAATGGCATATCAATCCGTCTCGGGATTTTTTATGTATAGATATTCGTTAAACGCATTTATTGGCCGTTCATATTTACATTTTCTGTTGCTGTTTCTTGAGAGTTTTTTTAAGTGTCCTATCGAATATGAGTGATTTTTAAACAGATATATTTAACACATAAAAGGGACACTAAAATACCACCTCTCAGGGTCAAAGTGGACAGAGGAGTAATGGAGAGAAGAGATAATTTATACGCTACAGAACTCATGAACGATAGCGTCCGATTCATTTTAAAGTTATACAGTAGAAAACACTTTTGGAAGGTTCTTACTTCTCTGGAAAGGATACCGTCAGAGTATTCTAACTCTGATGACTGGACAATAGAGTTATTGCCTTATTGTCCCGGACATGTAAACACACATGTGTGTGTGTAAAAGAGAGGTGGGTAGTTCATAAAAATTGATAATATTTCATTTTCTAATATCCTCTATCATTTGAAAAGTAATCAACTGACTAACTCCATTGCAAGGCAAATGAAACTGAACATGATCAATGTGTGGTAAAATAAGATTTTTCATGTAAATGTTTAGGAAAAATTCAAAATAATGTGAATTCCATAAATTATTTCTCAAAGTTTTTATATGTACGCCTCCCTGTGACACAGCACACTTGGCGACCATTTCAAAATGAAATTATCCCAATATTTCTGAACCACCTCTCTCTCTCTCTTTGTATATATATATATATATATATATATATGTATGTATGTATGTGTGTGTGTATGTGTGTGTGTGTGTGTGTGTGTGTGTGTGTGTGTGTGTGTGTGTGTGTGTGTGTGTGTTATTCTGTCCAGTTAAACCGGAGTCGGGAATAATTCCGTCAGGACAAAAAATCATTCAACTATAAACATTTAAATTTTCCTGGTAAAGAGCTCATGTATTATTCAGTCCAGTCTTCACCACTCTTCTACCCCTTTCCACCATTCCTTCTTGTGTTTATTCTGAATTATTTCATCCATTAGATCTGAAGAGGTCCTGTTATTTTTGGTATTATTGATTCATATCAATACCCATAACAGGATGGAAATAAATTTATAATCCTAATGTGACCGGTTTTAGTTTTCCTTAAAGAAAGATATATATATATATATATATATATATTTACCAATAGCTGTTGGTCAAATACCTTTTACAAGGGTATTCGAGATATGAGAAATGCAAACACGCTCGTCCCGTATTTGAACTCAATGCTATGTCCATTACTTAGGTAGTTATCCATTACACCACAAGTAACTCCATATATATATATATATGTGTGTGTGTGTGTGTGTGTGTTTGTGTGTGTGTGTGTGTGTTGTATCTAATTATTCGATTGTGTTTTTTTGTATGAAGTACCACCCACATCCTGTAAGAAAAGAATTAGAATTTCAAAACTAAAAAAGAAATAAAATAAATATGATTAACAAAAAGGCAGACGCTAAAAACACAAGTGTAAAACTTTTTACCTTTGTCCAATTAGACCAATCACAGTGACGTTTCTCAGAGGTACTTAACAAAGCGTAGCGCTGCGAGCATATGTCTGCCATTATGAGCGGGGAAATACAGCTGCTTCTTTTATGAGCTATTTCCTGGCCGATACAATTACGGTCACTACAACTACAGCAAGCACGTGGCATTGTCAGACTTAGCCCAGTGGTGCAGGATGAGATTATTAAGACATTTATTAAATTAACCTTAGGCTGGCATAAGGTCACCATATTATGACTAATTAATTGATTGATTGATCTTAACATCATGTCAACCTGTCTAGGGTTATTTTATACCTATATTTTAGAGAACTATGGTTATCTATTGAATTTTTATTTGCATCTTTGAAAAAGTTGTGCCTCAAGACATTTAACATACATTTTTAAGATATGAAGTATTCCTATCAAATACAAATAATTTGCACACATTTGAATGGTTCAAGTATTCCTTTATATTAACAACAATTATATGGTTTGGTTTGGTTTTATCTCATATCAGCCGCAGAGTATTTAATGCCAAATTAATTTTATAAATATAAACAGTTCTATTTTAAATTATTAAGTACAGCATAAGAATTCAGTTTAGTTCTATTTGACCCTTAGATAGGACCCTATCAGGTTCTATCACCCCGATTTGGGAGGGATGGCTCTAAAGGGGTATTCCGCATTCTCCAAAGTTCCAGCATTACTGAAACCTCATCGTAATGTAATATCCAAGACACTCGTTGGGTTGGGGGTGTTTTACCCCCATTGTAGAGATGCAGTCGGTGTATTCTGCAGCCCAAGCCGACTGGGCCACAGGACACTCGTTGGAGAAGCATTACTCCCCAGTAGAGAAGTAGTTGGTGTATTCTGCAGCCAAAGCCGACTGACTCACAAGACACTCGTTGGGGGAGTCTTACCCCCATTGTAGAGATGCAGTCGGTGTTTTCTGCAGCTACAGCCGGCTGGGCCACAAGACACTCATTGGGGGAATCTTACCCCCTGTACAGATGCAGTCGGTGTATTCTGCAGCCACAGCCGACTGGGCCACAAGACACTCGTTGTGGGAGTCTTACCCCACTGTAGAGATGCAGTCAGTGTATTCTGTAGCCACAGCCAACTGGGCCACAGGACACTCGTTGGGGGAGCCTTACCCCAGTGTAGAGATGCAGTCGGTATATTCTGCAGCCACAGCCGACTGGGCCAGAGGACACTCGTTGGGGGAGCCTTACCCCAGTGTAGAGATGCAGTCGGTATCTTCTGCAGTCACAGCCGACTGGGCCAGAGGACACTCGTTGGGGGGAGTCTTACCCTTCAGTAGAGATGCAGTCTGTGTATTCTGCACCCACAGCCAACTGGGCCAGAGGACACTCGTTAGGGGAGCCTTACCCCAGTGTAGAGATGCAGTCGGTGTATTCTGCAGCTACAGCCGACTGAACCACAGGACACTCTTTGGGGGAGCCTTACCCCACTTTAGAGATGCAGTCTGTGTATTCTGCACCCCCAGCCGACTGAACCATAACAATTGCATGATTTCAAACATTCTTAATAATCGTCATTATATGGCTTCTAGAAATTCTTTCGATTTAATTTTCACAATTGTATGGTTTTAGGTAATTAGAAATAATCCTTTGTCGACAATTATGGCTATAAGTAACTATTCCAAATACAAATAACTTTTTTTGCAATTGTCTTTAATTGGAATCATTTTGAGATGAGGCTTCTTAATCTGAGAATTCATTTTTATTTATTGCGGACTTTTTGAACTCATCTTGGTATTTTTTTTTTTTGTGTGTTGTTTCTTCTTTCACTACGTTTCGGCCAAATTTCACCACTGGCCTTCTTCAGGTGATTTACCGCGACCTCGGATAGGAATGCTGAGTCTTGTAACCGTATCTCCAGTAATTACTGCCTTTCATAATTGTTGTCTATCACACCACGTTTTGGGCCGAAACGTAGTGAAAGAAGAAACAATACAAATAATTTATTTTTATATTCTTAGTACTCTAGTCACAGATTTATTGTTTCAATCATTTTTATTTAATACAACTAATTATATGTTTTCAAATAATTTTTCCTATTTGATAAAAGCCATTTATTTACACACACTAATATTGTTTTAACATAACTCGAAATAATCTTTAGTAAACACTTATAACTTGAAATAACTATTCTTGATATAGACAGTAGAACTGTTCGATCATTTAACTGTGTGCACCTACAAAATGTGTTTACAAATTATATATTTAATATATATGTAAAACAATTTTTTTCTAAAATAATCGATAATGGTTGATTTGCCATAAAACCAAAATAAACCAATCAATCGTCATGGGTTGTTACACGCGTTTCCAATGACTAAGATCTCTTCTAGAAATGCCAGCTGAATAAGATTAGCTGAGTCTGACTAAAAGTAATACGCAGCAAGGATCAAAATCTTCACAATAATTAGAATCTCTTCTAATCAGTTCCCTTACAAATATTCTATGCTAAAGTACTCTAAGGGAAATTGGTCGGGATCTTTACTTAATTAGTCAGAAAAATACTTTTGAGGGACTCAGTGAAGAATCAAGCTTTTTAACAATAGCTATGGCTTGAAAAGAGCTTGCAATTATTCTGAGCACTTACCTAGTAATCGGTTACAATGTTTTCCTTAATTTCGTACATGACTATAACTATTAGGTACACAGTTAGGTGTCATTGCCTGCTAGACGAGCTTATTAACTAGTATTCTAGATCAATTGATCCCAACCTCAAGTGCTGGCAATTTGATTCATTTAAAAGTAACGGCTGAGTAGCCAATAATTTGACCTGAAAAATCCAGTTTTTTTGTCTAATATTCAAGGTCTACGGGTGCTCAGTGGAATTCCAAAATCTCAAGGAATGCCATGATTGAATAAGTTTAAGAACCACCGCTATAACCGCTATTAATATATTGGTTATTGTCGTAGAAAATAGAACCGGTGGCCCGAGTTCGAACCCTGAACTTCGCATTAATTCCCTTCGGCTGGAGCTGAAGAATACACCGACTGTATCTCTGCAGAGGGTAGGACTCCCCCAACAAGTGTCCTCTGACTCTGTGTGCTTGGGTTGCAGAATATATCGACTGCATCTCTGCAGAAGGATAAGACCCCATCCACATTGTGTGTCCTGGATAAGACATTAAATAATCTAATGTTTAATATACCATAAAACCAAACCAAACCAAACCAAACTTATTCCTTTGGAAAAACCATGAAACTATCATCTTCGTGCTAGCTTTAGGACAATAAAAGGGAAAACTGGGCTTTTAGCCTTTGTAGGCAATCAGTCTAGGACAAGGAAAATTCCCACCCGATTTAATTCGCTAAAATATTCACCCCGTTCTTCATCCTACTCGTAAGGGTTAAACACTTCCTAATAATCGGTTAGAATTTGTTCATCGTTTAATTCCATACCCAGTACCACTCACTCAGCAGATCAGTTCCATACAGTCAAATACAGTTTACTTTCAGAGAATAAGAAAACGACAAACACGACATAACACTTAGAAAAACACAAGAGAGACTGCTGCCAAATTTAAACAATAAGATTTTGTATAAGTAGAAAAGTTAATATTTTATTTATTATTAATCTACAAATTATAAATTAATTATTTTTTGTGCAGATATACGTAATAATATAATTATAGTGTTCGGCAATATAAGATTTTATATATTCTGAATATAGTAAATTTTATATCTTATTCCAACTACTTGAACAGCATCTTAGTACAAGGACATTCAGAAAAGTAGAAGTTGTCAATTTAATGTTCATAATTTTTATTAAGGAACCAGATACCAGAAAAATTTATATTCGTTGAATGAAAAAAAAAATGCGTAAATGTTTGGGCTCTCTAATTTCTGATAATCCAAGTGATCTCAAAAAATACAGTCAAATAATTTATTCATTAATACACCTACATGTAAGTAAAAGAAAAAAATTTCAAAATAAATTAACAAAAATGTAATTCGTACGTAGAACGAGCCAATATGTTCAGCTACTTTGCAACGTGACCTGGTTCTGGATTGAACGACAGACTTTCTGAATATTTTTTCTAGTGTTTTCAAACCTGCTTTAAGGATCTTAGTTTGATACAAAAGAGAACAGAGTATGTGAAAATTTTATTTTCTTTCAAAGAAAATGCTGCTAAATCTATTGTTTGCTGGTAGAACATGAATTTACGAAAGGATCCAGAATTGAAATTTTACTTGAAGACTAGCCGTAATCAGGCAAACATTCAACTACCTGTATTTATAAAAATCTCTAAACTTTTACTCAGGTATTCAAATGGTTAAAGATTTTACTGAAAATGAACCTCTATTTATAAATTCCTCTCAGAAAAATTCGATGTTCTAATCAGGATTTAAATGTAAAATCAAGAATCTCTAATAAAATATTTTATGATAATCCCAGATTCGAGCAATAAGGAAATATAATATTTGCCTAAAAAATTATATATATATATATATATATATATATATATTGTCATCCACAGATAGACTTTCGTTGTATCCTATCTCTTCAGTGGGGCTGGAAGCTCCACTCTGGGATTGAAACCGCCTAACTTTACTGTCAGGCCGATATACCTCTGTCTGTCGGTGACCTCACGCCAGCTCGGCAATTTAACGCATATGTATGAACTTTCGTTTATATATATATATATATATATATCAGAATTTTTCTTCGATGTAGTTCCGATTTATGTGAAAATTGTCAAAACTTAATGCTATCAATCATCATTAATTATTTTATGAATTGAGATTTTATACTTTTCATTTCAAAGAAACATCAATGAATTTTTTATTCCTCATATCATTTATATACGTAAATATATATCTATAAATATGTGTGTGTTTGTGAGTGTATATGTATGGGTATGTGTGTATGTATGTGTACGTATGGGTGAGCGCGTGTGTCTGTGTGTATGTGTGCCTGTTTTTTGTATATGTATAGATGCGTGTTTGTGTGTGTGTGTGTGTGTGTGTGTGTGTGTGTGTGTGTGTGTGTGTGTGTGTGTGTGTTGAGGTAGTTTTTGCTTAATATTTCTGCTTCATTAGGGCATTTGTTGCGTAATCACTCGGAAAAAATTGAAATTTTAATGTCTTTTTTAGATAGATGGAATAATAGTTAATAACTAACTGAGATAGATAGATAGATAGATAGATAGATAGATAGATAGATAGATAGATAGATAGATAGATAGATAGATAGATATGAACAGATAGATAGATAGATAGATAGATAGATAGATAGATAGATGTGAACAGATTGATAGATAGATGGATAGATAGATAGATAGATAGATAGATAGATAGATAGATGTGAACAGACTGATAGATAGATAGATAGATAGATAGATAGATAGATAGATAGATAGATAGATAGATAGATACCTTAACTGATTGGGACAGATTACTACATAGATATTTGCAAACAATTTAACATGCACAGATTCTGTATAGATGGGTTCTGTAATCAAGCCGAAATATTCACTGAAGTTTGAAAGGCTAAATGAATACCTTCTGCTTCATACTTTATCGGTGAATACAATTTAAAGGATGCTTTGATGGGAAGCCTTTCACTGACTGGCACCCGATTTGTCTACCCTATCAGAAAACAGGAAGCCTTTTGGCATAAAGGGTCAAACAAGGTCTCTGATGAGTCAGTGGGTGCCTGGATGCAGCGGGTGTAACGAAGGAAATAGCTAATTGCTAATTAACAGGTTCATGGGAGGGGGTTTGAGCTTGTTAGTAAATGTGGGTAGTGATCTAATCGATGGAAGGGCGGAGTCAAGATGAGGTAGACTGTAAGGGCAATATTGTTTGGGGGTAGAATGAACGATTACGCAATGGAAGAAATAGATACAATTTAAAGGAACACAAAATTATCAGCGCTGAAAGAAAAAGCAAAGCAAAACATTGGGATAGATAGATAGATAGATAGATAGATATGAACAGGCTGAGCTAAATAGATAGATAGATAGATAGATAGATAGATAGATAGATAGATATGAACAGGCTGAGCTAGATAGATAGATAGATAGATAGATAGATAGATATGAACAGGCTGAGCTAGATAGATAGATAGATAGATAGATAGATATCACATGGCCTGTGTGAAATGTAAACATGGGCATTCAAAATACAAAGACACATGCACATAAACATGCCCACACATTCTACACACACACACACACACACACACACACACACACACACACACACACAGTGCAGTGACAGACAGATAGAAATACTAAGTCTATCGATTGACATATATAGATTTAGATTGTTCAGCACTATGACAAATAGATAAACCCAAGAATACATATGGAATGAAATAAAGAGAGACAAAGAGGAAATAGATAGATAGATAGATAGATAGATAGATAGATAGATAGATAGATAGAAGTCACTATGCATTATATACATACATACATACACGCACAAGCATGCATAGATAGGTAGATAGATCGATCGATAGATAGATAGATAGATAGATGATATGTTATAACGTACCTTTTATAGAATCTATAGAATTAAGCCGAGACCAAAGCATTACTTGGCGTTTGTGTCAACCGGATTTCGATCCCAGCTACGGGAAGCTAGTACGTCTAGCCACACTGATGAGTTCTGATAGAACGAAACAGATCTGTCTGTGGATGACTATATATATATATATATATATATATATATATATATATATACATACATATATTTATAACGTCAAGTGTCTATTTTCTTGTAAGCTTTATATCTCCTATTTATTAATAAATTAGGTAATAGTGGCAGTTAGTTAAAGGGTTCTATCTATCTATCCTAATAGATAGATAGATAGATAGATAGATAGATGAAATGTTATAACATACCTTTTATAGAATCTATAAAATAAAGCCGAGACCAAAGCATTACTTGGCGTTTGAGTCAACCGGGTTTCGATCCCAGCTACGGGAAGCTAGTACGTCTAGCCACACTGATGAGTTCTGATAGAACGAAACAGATCTGTCTGTGGATGACTATATATATATATATATATATATATATATATATATATATATATATATATATATAACGTCAAGTGTCTATTTTCTTGTAAGCTTTATATCTCCTATTTATTAATAAATTAGGTAATAGTGGCAGTTAGTTAAAGGGTTCTATCTATCTATCTTAATAGATAGATAGATAGATAGATAGATGAAATGTTATAACATACCTTTTATAGAATCTATAGAATTAAGCCGAGACCAAAGCATTACTTGGCGTTTGAGTCAACCGGGTTTCGATCCCAGCTACGGGAAGCTAGTACGTCTAGCCACACTGATGAGTTCTGATAGAACGAAACAGATCTGTCTGTGGATGACTATATATATATATATATATATATAACGTCAAGTGTCTATTTTCTTGTAAGCTTCATATCTCCTATTTATTAATAAATTAGGTAATAGTGGCAGTTAGTTAAAAGGTTCTATCTATCCTAATAGATAGATAGATAGATAGATAGATGAAATGTTATAACATACTTTTTATAGAATCTATAGAATTAAGCCGAGACCAAAGCATTACTTCTTAAGTGTCTTAATATTTCTACTCTCAGTCAGGCATATATATATATATATATATGTGTGTGTGTGTGTGTGTGTGTGTGTGTATATATATATATATATATATATAGTTCAATCCCAGGTCAAGTCATACCAGAGACTCAAAAAATGGTACTTGATGCTGCCTTGCTTAACACTCAGCATTATGAGGTAAGGATCATGGGTAAAGTGGAGTAGTTCATGAAATAGAATAGCACCCTCCTCTACACATCTGTTTAGTAGCAATTGAAAAAGGAACCTTCGGGTCACCCTTGACTATGGCGGCCAAATTATTAAAACCGGGATTAAAATTGATTTCCAATAATTCAGCCTTTAAAATTAAACATGTCCTGTACTATACTGACAGTTTCAGAAAATTACGTCGATCTTCAGGCGTTTTAGAGGTATTAGTATATTGTAGGTTGGACGACCATAGTCGAGGGCAACCGAAGAATCCCTTTAAAATAGATACCACACCGAGGTGTAAGAAAGGGTCCTATTTCTATCCTTGGGATGCTAACTATAAAGCAGTGGTGCATCAAGTCATTGGTAGGATTCGATCTGGGATAGAACTCCGGTCTCCCGAACCCTTTAACTAACTGCCACTATTACCTAATTTATTAATAAATAGGAGATATAAAGCTTACAAGAAAATAGACACTTGACGTTATAAATATATATATATATATATATATATATATAGTCATCCACAGACAGATCTGTTTCGTTCTATCAGAACTCATCAGTGTGGCTAGACATACTAGATTCCCGTAGCTGGGATCGAAACCCGGTTGACTCAAACGCCAATCCAAGAGGAAACCAGCTGCAGTAGAGTAAATTTTAAACGGTTATGAATCACAATTACTATTGTTTACATACATCCACTTAACGGCTACCGAGAGCTCAATTCATGTATAAAGAGCCTTGCATATATATATATATATATATATATATATATATATATATATATATATATATATAATGTCATTCACAAACGGACTCTTGCGTTGTATCACAATTCTTCAGTATGGTTGGACACGCGAGATACTTCAAGCTGGGATCGAAACACGGTTGACTTTTCGTCTGTCGGACGTCTTACCTCAAAACCATCGTCACTCTCAGCGTAAGTGAAGAAATTTTGTAACTATATATTTATTTACATATACGCTTTTCGGCAACCGGAGTGCTCATTTCATAAGAAGTGCTTTGCATTAATGCGTATGTGGTAGCCAGTAATTTCCCACTCGAGTGCTCAACCCACGGGCGGGGAGCATATTTATATATAGTTTGTGGCGGTGTAAAATGATTTTACCATCAATAATACTTCAAATTCGTGCAGAGGGCGTTGTTATGTCTGTTGTCAAGGTGTGGAAAATTACCAAAGAAGAACGTTGCAACCTTTTCTGAGACACAACATGTTTTGGTGAGATATCTAATTGAAGAGTGATATTTTCTTATAGTCACCCTCCACTGATTTTCAGATAATATCGTTGGACTTGCTAACCCTTTACTACGCTTCGTTCACGATTACTGCACCCATTGTGACATTCGGTTTACGATTGATCAGAAGGCGATCGAGACGGTAACGAAATAAATCGAATCGATCAATTAATAGTTGTTGGCCGAACAAGATTGCTGGTAATTATCTAAAAAGGCTGCAAAGAAAACATAAAAAGAAATTCATAGGAATTAATAGGATTTAATATAAATCACAAAAGTAATCTTGAATGCACCAATATTTCTTTAATCACAGGGAAATCGTATTCTCAGTGTCAATTACGAAACAAGTGTAATTTAATGTCTTTGATAGATAGATAGATAGATATGGACAAACTGAGATAGAAAGGGAGATTATGATAAGACAGAAAGACATAGATAGATAGATAGATACTGAGGAAAATAATATTTTTAGCGTCAATTAGTAAATAAGAATTAAGACAGATAGATAGATAGATAGATAGATAGATATGGACAGACTGAGATAGAAAGGGAGACATTGATAGATAGATAGATAGATAGATAGATTGACAAAGGGACTGAGACTCAGAGACACTTAGTTACTAAGGAAAATTATATTTTAGCATTAATTACTAAACAATTATCACGCCTGATTAGGTGGATAGATTTTATTTCAAAGCGAAATGGGTTTATCAGAAAGATGTAAGCAATTATCAGAGAATATTTTAGACCACTGTATATTCTCTCTCTCTCTATCTCTCTCTCTCTCTCTCTCTCTCCCACTCCTTCCGGTATTCAACAACGTAAAATCTTAACAAACGAAATTTAATACAAAATGAGTTAAATTCCCGAACTTACGTAGGTCACCGAAATGGCTAAGTTATCGATCAAACGTAAAGTTAGGCGGGTTTCGATCTCAGCTTGAAGCGTCCATGGTGTCTAGCCACACTGAAGAGTTGTGATACAACGAAACAGTCTTTCTGTGGATGACAATATATGTATATATATAATCAAGAAAAGCTGATCTCTCTCTCTCTCTCTCTCTCTCTTTCTATATATATATATATATATATCTGTATTTTAATATCAGCTTTCACTCTTGGTAAGTTCTCAACATGATACCTAGTGTCCGCACAGAGCGGGTGAATCGTTTTGCAGTTCGGCCAATACTGGTATGTCCATGTGTAGAAGTTCATGGAAGGACATTGCAAATATATTACTTCTACGACACTGTCCAGCATGTCTTGCTTATCATACATGGAGTAAATAGGAGTGCAAATTGAACCCTTTGGTTTTAATACACCAGTCACTCTTGAATAAGGAAAACCTTTAATTAAAACTAGCAGTTTTTGATCTTGTTCTATATCTTGCTTTTGGCAGGGGTTTGGGTTATTGCAATATTTGATCTGAAAATTGAGCTTCATAATCTTCATTCTGTCATTCATTACAGCTTGCAAAATGATTCCAGAGAAATATAACATGTCAAAAAAATATATAGTTGAGTGAAATAATTTTATCACTCAGCCGTAGACATATTGATATACACAGATATATCGCAAAATAGATGGCTAAATTAATAGATAGATAGATAGATAGATAGATATTTACAAAGTCTAATTTGTTTGGCTCAAGGTCATATTGTAGAAAACGGGATTAGGGAGTGTGTTTGCCAGTTTTCTTAACCACACATTCATACACGAATATTCACATATATACATATATATATATATATATATATATATATATATGGGGGGGTATCTGATTGTGTGTCTGCGTGTGTGTCTCTGTGTGTGTGTTTATCTGCCAATCGTATTAAAAGTATACGTTCACTTACAATATATTTGACGTTTATATCTTTGACGTATATATATATATATATATATATATATATATATATATATGTATGTATTTGACGTATATGTCTTTTCATACTCTCCTGCGATTTTCCCTTTCCTCCGAAGATACTGTCAAAACAAAACAACACACGAAATTCGATCAAAGCGCGTCAAGCGGAAAATGATGTCCGCGCCAAAGAAAAGTGCGACGAAGAAATCCACTGACACAATAGATTTGACTTCGAGACACCAAGGAAGGTGAGTTGATTCGTTTGGATTTTTTTTCCTGACCACCCTCCTGACCACTCTCCTGCCCACCCTTCTTTTGTCGATGATAGTCGGTTATTGAGTACGGCGATGAAAACGTTAACTATAAGAAAAGCGAAATATCAGTTCGTTTTGTCCTTGGTGAATGCAGAGACAGTAAACAAGACCTAACGAAATGGGTGATGACAAAAAAAAGAAAAGAGAGAGAGAGAGAGAGAGAGAGAGAGAGAGATGACCGGAACTTGGAGTTTCTGTTGGTGATTGTATTTAGCGTAAACTTAGTGCTCGACAAAGGGTAAGCAACGCATCTTCATCATTTTTACCATCCTAAACTTATTATGACACGAAGCAGAAAGTAGGATGATTGTGTTGCGTCAATATACTGAACAGAGTTTACGTGTCCTGCTTTGAAAATCCACTTTCGAAATCCTGGCGTATTTGCTTTTGCTTGATTTCAATTATCAATTGTTTTTGCTTTTGTTTTTGTTTTTCTATGCGATACAAAGCCAGCAATTACCAGCAGTAAATAAACAACAAAATCAAAGAAAACGGATCTTTAACCTATTTCGCTGTTTTGAGAGCCGTACATCATTCTCAATGTTTCCTGTGACACGTATAGAATAAAGAACAGAATCTAGGGAGACGTGTGAGTAGGCACCCCCACTTCCCCTTGAATACTGAAAGGATTGGTTTGGTTTTGGTTTCTTGTTTAATGGCATATCAAAACTTATAGGTTATATAATGCCAAAGTTATTACTCCTAGAACAGTAGTGGTACTATTTAACCCATAGCTGGGAGGATAAGGGGGTTCATACCTTTCCCAAGGGTATTTGCCTGAAAGTGAATATAATAGCGCGACTGGAGTACGAACTCGCTTACTACGATTCCGCAGTCCATCGCTTTCACCATTACACCACGAGGACACCCCGCCCCGAATACTGAAAGTGTTAAATATAAATGATCTTAGACACAAAAGAAAGCGTCTCTGCATCTTTTATTTTAAATAATGACCATTTTACAACTTGTATTTAAAGAGTTTTTTTTTGCTCCTTTTGTTTTAGGGCATATGAACTTTTGTGGCTTATTTAATGCCATAGAAGGACAGTACCCATAACTGGGGGTGGAGGATAAAGGACTTCATGCCTTTCTTTAGGGTATCAGTTCGAAAGTGAATTTGCGAAAGGAGTACGAACTGGTTTACAACAATCTTGCAATCTAAAACGTAACCCACTACGCCACGGCGCTTCACCATCCCTGTTTGATATGCGAAAGTTGTAAGTTAACAACCGTAGTCGAGGGTGACCAGAAGGCTCCCTTTTCAATAGCTACGACACTGAGGTGTAGGAGAGGGTGTTACTTCATTCCCTGGATTGCTCCACTTCACCCTTGATACGTACCTTATAATGCTGAATGTTAAGCAAGGAGGTATCCAGTACCATTTTTAAAGTCTTTGGTATGACTCAGCCTTGGATTGAACCCAAGTCTCCTGGACCATTGGCGAACACTCTACCCACTAGGCCAATGAGCCGGTTTATGCGAAAGTACGACTAATTTTCTTTGGAAAAACATTGATTTTACAATTTGCTTGGATCTTTTTTGATTCGTCAATCAGTGACTGAGATGTGTGTATGGCGTCTGTAATTGATTAATTGACTTTAACGGCATGTCAGGGTATCTGAGCTAATTTTATGCCTAGAAGTTAGGGAATCGCGTTCGTTGTACATTTCTATTTACGTTTGTGTAGTTTTTTTTTTCTTAGGAATTTTTAAAATACATTTATATGATATCAAGTATTCATATCTACGCGGGGGTTCCCAATAATGCAGAGGCTAACGTCTTCGTCTCTAACATTGTAGTAAGTGGGTTCGAATTTCAATCACGCTATTATGTTCATTTTCAGACTAATACTCTAGGAAAGGGTATGAACACCCTTATCCCAACAATCCATGTTGTTCTTCTATAAGGATACCCTTGGCATTAAATAAAGCATGTCGGTTGATATGCCATTAAACAAAGAAATAAAACTTCGTATAAATGATTTGTAATCAGATTTATGGTTTCAAGTATTACTTTCCAATACTATAAATTTATATAAAATTAAATCATTATCATAATTATCAAGACATGCCAGCTGCAATTATTTTTTGACTTTCACAGTTAATAAATCTTTTTTGGTAAATAGAGATTTCTTATCAACCTTTTTTAAATTTTAACTATAAATTTATATTGAATTTAGATCTGAATAATTCGGTGACAATGTGATTTTTATACGCCTTTCCTGAAAAAAAGTTTTAATTCCTTTTTCTCGGTGAAATAATAGCTTCCATCTTGTAAAACACCAAGAATTTGCAAAATAGTGTAAAAATATTTTTAGACAAAAAAGAAGTCGTGAGAACTTATAAGAGTCAATATTTATAGACTGTCATTGCATTCCACCTTATGTAACTGCATGCTCTGTATGATAGAAAAAATTATAATATTAGAAAACTTGTAAGATTTTCAATTTATTTTTTTTATCTAACACTAAAAAACAGCAAACCGATAACACACTAAACATTATAATAGCTAAACATTCTTATTTCATAAAATATTCCTAATGTAACATTTAATGGGTCCACGAAATCGACCAAGTTACGGATGTGTGAAATAGACATAGGGAATCCGAAATACACGTGAAACATTTTACGACTTCTTAGTTCAGGTACGAAACTTTTTATAACCTTTGAGTTAAAGGTTATTCGACTTGAGGAGAGAGAGACACAATCTTTCTATGCTGACTGCTTTTACATCGTCAGCTCTCAACCCAACCAACACGTGGCGCCCGTAGCGCACAAAGTCGTCTGACCTCGGCCAGCACTGAATCTCAACTCCCTCGTTCGGAGGCAGGAACTCAACTAACTGCTTTTCGCAAATCTCAGCCCACGCTTCCGGTGCATGATGTCACCCACATCCCCTGGTCTCAATTTGAATCTGGGATTTTTATTTTCACATCTCTGAATGACGCAATCCTCTCCACGCGTGCGTGAACACCTGCGTTAATGTTGCACCTAACTAACCCATGCGCTAAGCGAAAGGTTCTCAGCCTAACTAAACCGAAAGACAAGATATACAAAACGAAATCCCTCCGCAATTATATTACACTAAAGCAATCTAGATTAAATTATCTTATTTAATTGTATATTTTTTGCTAAACATGTCGAGGGAAATATAGAATAACCCAATATTGAAGGTGACATTATAAAATGATCTTGTAATTAGCATTCTTAAAACAAATACAACTAGAAGCCAAGATATAATAATCGGTCTAGAATTAAAAGACAGTTCTCACAAAATCCAATAAACTGATACAATTTGAATTCGTTTGACTTCATTGCATATCAATCATGTGTTGGTTAAATAATGGAGGTGCCCGTGGTGTAATATTTATCGTCGTAGGAAATGGACACGGCGAATCGAGTTCAAATACTGGACGAGACTGATTGCATTTCACATAGCACTAATACCCTTGGGAAAGGTATGAATCCAATTATTCTCCCTCCAACTTGGAGTAAATTGTAGGACAGACTGGGTTCTTCAGCTTTGGTGAGGCAACTAGTCTAGAAGAAGGAAAACTCTGAATTGAAACCTGTTAAACTCCGCTTAAAAACTGACGTTGCGTCATATCCTGCCCGAGCGGAGGGGTTGGTTAAATAGGATGTGTTGGTTAAATAATACGAAATCCTTTTTATCATCATCATCGTCGTGTCGTGCTATCAGCATGGATCTCCCTGATCCTTTCCGGCCACCTATCTCTATCGTCCTTCGCTTCCGGTAGATCTTCAAGGCTACACCCTGTATCAGCACAGAGCTGTTGTATGTAGGTCCTAGCTACATGTTCTGCTTTGACTCGTCCATGTGAAGAGGTCAACAGGAGTACGTCTCTTATAAGTTCATCTCTATTTCTCCAGCTGTGTCACGCTTGACTGATTCGTCTAACTTGGATAGCTTTTCTGGTGTAGATGCCGTCAAGCTTTTTCTTTATACGTTTTGTTAGCATCCATGTAGTGCATCCATACAGCAGTATCGACACGACCGCAGCTTGAAAAAACTACGTTTCTTTTTATCGGTTAGATCTGACTTCCATATGACCAATAGTCAATCGATAGCTGTCCTTGCCTTTGCTAATCGCGTGTTGATGTCAGTCTCGGTTGATGAGACATTGCTTCCAAGGTAGGCGAACTTGTCTATTAGTTTCAGAGAACTACAGTTTAGTGGGGAGATGTCGCCTCTTTGATTAAAACACATGTATTCCGTCTTGTCTGCGTTTATATGGAGGCCTATACCTGCAGCTGCTCGTTCTGCAGAATATGTAGCAGGGTCAGTAAGGATTCGTTTGACTCTCACTCGTCACCCATCCCTATCAGCTGTCATTCTTGTCAAGTCTTCCAGACGACATTTAGTGTCCATACAGAGCTAAAAAAAGTTTTTCCTGGTCGACCAAATCCATGGGTAAACGTTATTGATCAATTCATCCTGACTTCCTTAAAACTACCGAGAATGTCTTCCTCGCCTTACCTAAATCGTTTGTCAAATGGTAGGTAAATGACCATGCCTCTGCTACTTTGGAGAATTCTGCTTCAAGGAGTTTTTGTCAACAGCTCAGCGTCTTTGTTTAGTTCCCATAAGTTCCAAGTGGTGCAACCTTACAATAGTAACGACACAGTTATAGCTTTGAAGAATCTTCGTTTTATTTCATCTGATAAACCAGCAAATCATAGGGAGATGTTTATTAGACCAAAACACAAACTCGGGATCATTATCAAAATCGACTTTGAAATAGACAGAGAAGAAAACTAATAACGAGGAAAAGGGCCTTTCATCTGAGAGATAACACAGACGGACTATATAAGTCAAGAAAAGAAAGAGGATGAGGAGTCGCCAGCATTAAAAATAGCATTACTGCATCGTTACCACAACATGACAACTACATAAAGAAGAGAAAAGAAAGACTTATTACATCGACTAGAAATAACACAACCCAATGATCAACGGAACAACACTAACTAGGAAACAAAAATGGGAAGGTAAAAATGGTATGGATATTTCAAGCGATAAACAAACGAAATCTCACACGGTAAGTCTTGAACATGGCTAAGAAAAAGAAACTTTCTGAGAGAAACTAATTCTCGTCTAATAGCAGCACAAAACAGAACCATTGTAACATATTGACCCTCGACCGGGCCGTCAATCAAGAAACAGGTGCATCCGGTCGAAGATATCAGAATATAAGCTTGACCTGTGGACGTAGCTGAATTCGGTGCAGATGCGTACGCCCACAGGAAGCAGGTGGGTGTCAAACAATTATATAACCAGGTGCCACAGACGGCTTGAGTTAGTTGGAGTTCGAGTTGCAGTCAGAGGCAGAGAGAACCAGCTCCAGACAGAGTGATTGGGCCCTCAGTGACCCCCGGTTGAGAAGCCCAGCAGAATGAGAAAGAAGTGCTGCTATGGTCAGAGGAACTTGGGGTCAATATGTAGCAGCCTGTTCCCGTCTCCAACTCATCTCTCACACATAACCATGAAACCCTTTCGCAACCCTTTCGAGAATAAAGTGTGAGAGGTATATTTTTCTAAAGAAGTGTGTTCGTTCGTCATTATTGTTAATCATGTTTCCGCATGCATATGTATACGTCATGGCTATACAACACTATAAGGACCAACTATTTTAAAGCCATAATAGATAAGCAACAACAAAATAGTAATTATTGGTTATGCGGTGATAGAGACGAAACGATCAATCAAATAATTGTTGTATAGCCATAATCATAATCATTCACAAAAGTTCATATACAAATGCAAACACAGGTGGACTCTTTTGTTTCGGTACCAACAGTTTTATTAACTTCTGAGTTCGGTTCTTCGACACTAGGAGAGAGACACAATTCTTACTATGCTAACCATCCCCAACGCGCGGCGCATCTTGTGATGTTTAAGATCTCTGCCGGTAGAGATCCGAAAATCCCAACTACATCTTCAACGGTAGAGAACTCAATTCTCTATGCCCCAATGGCAGAGAATTCAACTGTCTGCCTATATGGTCCAATGTCGACCTTCAACTCGTTTTCTAAATTCTCAAATTCTCAGGACCATCTCTTCCGGGCATGACGTCATCCACATTCCTGCCCCATTTCCTGTCTGGTGGTTTATTATGACAATGGTGATTGTTATATCCTTTGCGCACGAGCGTTAAACTGCACCCAATGACTCGAATAGTTCAAGGAGACTCGAATAGTTCAAAACCTAACCAAACTAAATTATAAAATATAATTAACGAAAAAAAATTCCTTAATTATATAACATTATCAGCGAATGCCGTAAATTAGCACAAAAAAAAAGTGTACAAAGCTTGACACAACTGGGTGGGAAAGGTAATCAATATGGAATTGTGCTCGAAACAGAAATTTGACTGTGCGTCAAAGTTGTATATGTAAAACCCGGATTTCGTCCGGGAGAATGAGACGCACAAAGTTCTCTGCGATTTTGAGGTATAAACAGATCACCTAATTTCGACTAGACGACCAAACCAAATGATAGCAAAAAAGAAAAAAAAAGAAAGAGAAGAAAAAGGAGAGATCCTGCTGTCCCAGCAGACCACAGAGTAAAAATAAAAGAAAGTGAACGGAGAGATAAATACGAAGACCTTGCTAGAGAACAAAAAAGTATGGAATATGAAGGTGACCGTGATACCAATTGTAATTGGTGCTCTCTGAATCATCTCCAAATGCTTTATAAAGAGACAGAAAGATATGGAAGTAAGAGGACAAGAGGAAACCATCCAGACTACAGCATTAAGATCGGTCAGAATACTGAGAAGAGTCCTGGAGACTTGAGAAGAGTTGCTGTCACTCAAACCCCTGAGAAAAATCATCAGTTAACCCTTTCAAATGAATAAGATAACAATAAATGCTTTGTTCATTGTATTCCAAAGGTCTGAAATCAGATATCAAGAAACGGAAATCCACCCCGTATTCGTTATTTATTATCTAACATGTTGAGACGACTTACAGGGGTGTTTCAGAATATTTATTTCTAAATAAGACATCCGTTGCTTCTATTGCAAGTCTTTAAGTTGTTGCTTTTTTTTTTTTTTTTTAGTATTTGACAAGAGCCAAATGCTTGCATAGATTCTTTTGTCCACGATTCCGTCATTATTTATTTGATTCTTGTGTACCCTCCTCCGTCATTCATGGGAAAAAGAGAAAAATATGTAATATTCTGATATTATTTTCTTGCCTACACGATTATTTGGGAAATATAACTTTCTTCAAATATCTGAAAGCAGAAAATATAACTCGACATTTAGAAAATATATAATAAGGCTGTTAGATTGAATCTTCTAAACGCTAAAAAGCATATATGGTGATTTAGTATAAATCATCTGTACATCTGATATGAAGAAAAAAAATTTTATAATTGAATTTATTATATAAATTTTTCAGCCGTGCCATCATAAAATCACAGAATTTTTTTTTTCAATTATTATCTCTGTCAAAATGATGTCATAAGCACACAGAGAGGATGTTTACTTATTTTTATTTTTATTTAGCGCTAAAAAAAAAAGCTAATCACACGAGACGAAAAACCTTTTTTTCTATAGCCGAGTCTTTTAGTTCCACAAAATGTTCCATAAACAAACTGGATTAAATTATTTAGTTTAATACTATAATCGTTTTGTACACACGCAGAGAAAAATAAGGAATTACGCAATTTTGCATTCCTAATACAAATACTGGCAAAATCCTACAGTTAGGTCTACTGTTAAACTACAGTTCTTGTAGGACTCAAAAATTTATCAGGTGTACGTAAATGAAAAGGAACTTGGTTTCAACAACAGAACTGTCAATCAAAACAATAGAAATGATCGTAAAACTCATTCAGGTTCATCTAACATTTTGTAAAATATAAAATAAATGGGGTGGTTTAAAAAGGAAAAAAAAAACATTTGTGGACCATGAAAGCGTGAGGATAGAAAACTCAAAGATCAACTTGATTAATTGTCTTTATTGGGAATACTTTTGAGATGAGACTTCTTAATAGACAACAACTATGGAAGGCAGTAATTACTGGGGATACGGTTACAAGACTCAGCATTCCTATACGAGGTCACGGTTAATCACCTGAAGAAGGCCAGAGGTGAAATTTGGCCGAAACGTAGTGAAAAGAAACAACAAAAAAACTATCAAGATGAGGACAAAAAGTCCGCAATAAATAAAAAAAATGAATTCTCAACTTGATTAAACTATTTAAAATAATGGAATATATATTTTTCCCTTTCTTTTCATTCCCAGACCCACTCTACCCTGCAGATGGCCCAGTCGGCTCATTTGCCTAGTGGTTAGAGTCTTCGCTAATGGCCCAGGAGACCCGGGTTCAATCCCAGGTTGAGTCGTATCAAAAACTCAAAAAATGGTTCTTGATACCTTTTTACTTAACTCTCAGCATTATAAGGTAAGTATCAAGGGTAAGGTGGAGCAATCCAGGGAAAGGAGTTGTACCCTCTCGTACATCTCGGTGTAGTAGCTATTGAAAAGAGAACCTTTGGGTCGCCCTCGACTACAGTCGCTAATCATTATTAAAAATGAATTGATATACTGACTGAAAATAAAATGGCGATACCCTGAAGGTGAAAGCCGATGTTAACATCGTTACTGTAAGCGAACACTGTGTGGTAGAAAATATTCTGATGAACGTTTTTCTTGCGACATAGTGACACATACGAATTCATCGTATTGAGGAGGCGCTTCTTTCTCCGAAAGACTCCACTATTATAACTGATCGAAACCGTGTTCTGTATGGTTTTCATTCTTCTTCTTCAGATTTCCACCTTCTTGAGTTTCCTTCCTAAGACTTTGGGGACCGTTTCAAGCGCACCGTTACCCTCACATTCCAAATTTGTTTTTTTCACTGTCTTTTATGTTCAATCGTGGTGCACCGGAACGGCAAAATTTACAAAATGACAAGTTCCATTTTTTTTAAAGATTTTTTTTTTCTTTTTATTCACACCAGGTTTGGGCCCAGTCGGTTTGGGCTAGAGAATACTCTGACTGCATCTCTGCATAGAGGTAATATTTCTCCAACGTGTGTCCTGGATTTGGCACTAAATAATCTAATTGTGAGGGTCCAGTAATGCTGGAGCTTAAGAGAATGTGGATTACCCCTTCAGGTCCACTCTGGTCCGGACTGTTCGCATCTGATAAGGGCCTATCTATGGGTCAAGTATAACTAAACTGTATGCTGATGCTAAACTGAATTGGTTAAAATAAAACTGTTTATATGTATAAAAATTGATTTGGCATTAAATAACCTGCAATGGTTGATATGCCATAAAACGTATTTAAAAAAAGCTAACACTAGTTTGGACTTCTGGCCGGGATTATGAGATCCATTTATATCACATGATCGTAAAAACATTTGTTCGTTTCATTCTCGAGGACAGATTCTTATTTTGGCATATACCATTTGGTAATATGCTCCAACATTAGTTCATTGCACATTTCTTGGTGACCTCCTATCCAGTGACGTCATAGCTAGTTTGTACTTTTTTTTGTATTAATTTACAGTATTCGCTTCTTTTGTGAGTAACCGTTTCATTTCTGTCAACACATAATCTACACTTGCAATTCTGTTGTGAATTATTTTACTGCTTTGAGAGTTTTTCCCACCAACATTCGCTGATGGTTGGGTATTGTTAGTATTACTCATTAGTTATAATTATTTACTCCTTGAGAGTTTTTCGCATCAGTGATGTTTTGAGTCTCCTCAAGTCTCCAGGACTCTTCTCAGTATTCTGGCCGTTCTCAATAACGATGTCGTTTGGATGGTTTCTACTCGGTCGCCAACTTCCTGATCCTCCAGTCCTTTTAATAATTCTTTAGCTACTGTGCCAAAAGCACCAATAACAATTGGTATAATAGTCTCCTTCATGCTCCATAGTTTCTTTCAATTTTCTAGCAAGGTCGAAGTACTTATCCTTCTTTTCACATTCTTTCAGTTTTATTCTGTGGTCAGCTGGAACAGCAAAGTCGACAATTTTGCAAATTCTCTTTTCTTTTTTTTTTTTTGTTGAGTATTATAAGGTCTGGTCTTCCGGTCATTATTAGGTGATTCACGTGTATTTCAAAGTCCCATATGAGTTTTTGTGTGTCATTTTCTAGGACAGATGTTGGGTTGTGAATATACCATTTGTTGGTATGGTCAAATTTAAATTCTTGCTCATTTTCCAGTGGATCCCATTACCGACCCAGTCGTGTCTAGTTTTGTACTCCTTCTGTGCTAATTTGCTGCATTCGATTTTCATGTGATTGATCGTTGAGTCCCTGTCACCACATAGCCTATATTTGCTATTTTGTTGAGTCTTATCAATTCTCGCTTTGATATGATTGGTTCTTACGGCGTTGTTTTGTGCTGCGATTTGGAGAGATTCTGTTTCTCTTTTAAGGTTTCCTTTTCTTAGCCAGCTTCAGGTTTTGTCGTGTGAGATTTTGTTTATTAGTCGTTTAAAACGCCCATAGAATTGTTTTTCTTCCCATTTTTGTTTCCTTGTTATTGTCATTCTGTTGTCTATAGTGTTGTCAGTATTGTTTTTGATGGATGTTATCAGTCCACGTTCGTGTTTCCTATGTAGTCTTCGAGCCGTTGTATCGATGCGTCAATGCTATCTTCATTGCTGGCAAAACCACTTCCTCCTTCTTTTCTTGATACATATAGTCTCTCAACCTTGTCTTTGTGATGTAATGTTTTGTGCATCGTCATTAGTTTTCTTGTTCTTTGGTCCATTTGCTTAAGTTCATCTCTGTTCTACTTGAGAAAGTGTCCCGAATATTTAACGAGGGGTTCAGCCAATGTATTTATTCCTTTGATAAGGTCTCTGCAAGAGGGCTTTGTCTCGAGTAGTTTTCTAGTTCTCCTGAGATATTTTTTTTAATTTTGTCTTTACTTTCCACTTGTTTGGTGGTGTCAGCCTCCAAGATGCTCAAGTATTTGTAGGATTCCTTTTCTCCGAGCGTTCTAATCTTGTCTTGATTTGGTAGTTCCATTCCGTCAGTCATAAGTCGTTTGCCACTTTTCCTTACAAGCATGACACATTTTTCTATGCCAAATTCCATTTCTATGCCCTGACTGTATATTCTAACTGCATGTATTAGAGTTTCCGGTTCTTTTTCATTTTTTGCAAATAGATTGATGTCATCCATGTACATTAGATGATTGATCTTTTCTTGCGGTCTACGAAGTTTGTATCTGGCTGTGCATTTTCTGAGTATGTGGTTAAGAGGCTTCATGGCAATCATAAATAGTAAGGGTGAAAATACCTCTTTGATTCTTTGTTTCAGCTAAGGTTCTTCCTTCTGCAGTCAATTCCACCCTCCAGGTTTTCATGGTTTTCTCGATGAAGTTTATGACTTCAAATGATATTTTGTACATTTTGAGGCAGTTTATTATCCAGCTTTGCAGAACTATATCATATGCCTTTTTTAGTCAATCTAGACCATAGCTAGATTTTTCCGTCTGGTCTTGCTCTCATGTAGGATGTGTTGATCAATGTAAATTAATTCTGCTGTGCCTCTGGATCCTTTGCAACATCCTTTCTGTTCCTCAGGGAACAATCCGCGTCTTGTAAGCGAGAAGTAGATCTCTTTCCTTATTTGTGCTGTTAATATTTTCCACATCATCGGTAGGCAAGTTATGGATCTGTAATTGTTTGGAGTAGTTCCTTTGTTGGGTCGTTTTGGATCAATGTGGTCTTTCCTTTGGTCATCCAGTCAGATACTTGTTCTTCTTGTAAGCATCGATTCATTTCTAGTGCTAGTCTGTCGTGAATAGAGGCGAATTTCATGAACCAGACACCATGTATTCTATCATGGCCTGGCGTTTTCCAGTTTGATATATTTTAGTGTCTTTTTGAGTAGATCGCTGTGTATTTTCGCTTTCTGGCCTTCTTCAATTTCTTCTAGTTCTCTTGTGATATTGTTTAACCATTCAGCCTTTTCGTTATGTTTTTTGGTTGCCATATTTTAGTCCAAAATCGTTCGGTATCTTTGGCATCCGGTTGTTGGTATGCTTTTGTGTCATGCCCTCCAAGTTGTTGATAGAATTTTCTTTCGTTGTTTTGGAATGTCCTGTTTTGTTTGTATTGTTTTACCCTTTGTTGATATCTCTTTAATCTCCCTTCTTTCGCCAGAACTTTCTGGTGTATTTCCTCAAGTTGTACTGTTATTTATTCTCGTGTTGCCTTTTCCTTTCTGTTTGCCCATATTCCCGCGTCTTTCTTTCGTCTTATCATTTTGGCCTGTTTTCGTAGTTTTTTCTTTTATCTGCATTTCCAGTCGAATCTCCCATCCTGGTTTTGACTGTTTCTTCGTGCTTTTTGAGGGGATCCCAATTTTCTCGCAAATTAATTTCACTCCTGCTTAGATTATTTCATTTAATTCGGTTATATCATTCGTTGATATGTAATGTAGTACTTGATTTATCTTATTTAATCTTAAGTGATCTCCATAAGTTGGCAGTTCATTTCCGTTTGGTTGTTTTTGTTTGGCACCAGTTGATGTGTCTGGTATTGTAATATCTTGTTTATGTGTTTTCTGGTGTATTTCTAGCATTTTAAGGTAAAAAAAAACACCCATTCTTTATTATTGTTCTAACTTGATCAGCAAGCCTAGTAGTAGTATTCTCTTTTGAAAGTTTTTCCCACCAACGTTAACTGATGGTTATGTATTATTATTATCATTATTATTATTGTTTGAAAGTTTTTAACACCAGCGTAAGCAGATAGTTTTTCACTAGAGTCTGAGGGATAGCAAGTCACATCAAGTCTCCAGGATTCTTATCAGTATTCTGGCCAATCTTAACTGTGCTGTAGTTTAGGTAGTCTTCACTCGTCCTCTTATTTCCAAGTCCTCCAGTCCCTTTACCAATCTTTTGGTGACTGTACCAAGTGCGTCTATTAGAATTGGTATCACTGTCACTTTCATATTCCATAGATTTTTCAGTTCTATAACAAGGTTTTAGGTACTTATCTTTCTTTTCGCCTTCTTTCAGGTTTGCCTTATGGTCAGCCGGAACGGTAAAGTTCACGACTCAACAGGTTCTTTTTTTATTTTTGTCTTTGACAAGGTTTGATGATCCGTTTGGATATCAAAATTCCAAACATTTTTGCGCGTTTCATTTTCTATTAGGGATCCGGTTTGTGAATTTACAACTTGTTGATATGATCAGATTTAAACTTCTTATACTCTTTCCAGTGGATCACTTTCCCACCGAATCCTGTCTTATCTTATATTACAGTTATTATTTACTCCTTGAGAGTTTTTCACATCAGCGTTAGCTGATGGTCTTTCACTGGGGGTTCAGTGACAGCAAGTCTCCTCAAATAGCCAGGACTCTTCTCAGTATTCTGGCCGTTCTCAACAATTTTTTTTAGTTTGGATGGTCTCCACTCGTCCTCCAACTTCCAAGTCCTGCAGTCCCTTTCGTAGTCCTTTAGTTACTGTACCGAATGCACCAATCACGATTGGTATAATCGTCACCTTCATATTCCATAGTTTTTTTTTAATTCCTTGCAAGGTCGAGGTACTTATCCTTCTTTTCACTCTCTTTCAGTATTATTATTATTATTATGGGCAGGTTATCGACCATATAAAAATCTGATCTCTGATAAAATAAGATTCTTCCAAGCAGTAATCGCGTTGGTACTACTGTATGATTTCACCACTTGGACTTTAACCCTAGATGGAGACTCCACGAGGAGGCTGCGAGCTGTTTTCAACAAAATCTGAAAGCAGCACTCTACAACACTCTACAAAACTAGCTGCTGTACGGCCACCTACTTCCCCTCTCACAAATCATCTAAGAATGGTGAGCAAGACAGTCTGGACACAGCTGAGGATGATTGGTAGAACTGATTAGTGACATTCTCCCATGAATCTTTGCACATTGACTAATGAATGCTGGCTGACCAGCGAAACTTAAATTTATTCGCTCGGTGCGAATCATCAAGAGGACTAAGAGCGATGTCTGATTGACAGATGGCGAGAGAGAGAGAGAGAGAGAGAGAGAGAGAGTCAAATAACCGGAGCTGTCGATTATTATTATTATTATTATTATTGTTGTTGTTGTTTTTACGGTTTAAAACAGTATTATTTTGAACGTTATGGACAAAACTTCAGAACAAAGTACATCACTATTGAATATATTTCCCTACTCTAAGAAAAGTTCAAATTTTGGTGCTGTTAAATTTTGCACCATATTGCGTTTGAATTCAAGCAGGAGTAGAAATGATGAATTTTTTAGAACTGGTATAATTTCCATGGTGGCTCCGAGAAAGTTTGTATAAAATTAAAAGCTAGAGTAGGTAAAAAGATTTTTTAAACAAGTAGAAACTCACTTGCGACTTCTACATTTAATAACATACGAATAACAGCCGAAAAAGATTGACTGATTGAATGATTTTAAAGGCGATATGCCTTTAAAATCATTCAATCAGTCAATCTAACTCGTCTAGTGTTATTTTATGCCTTGATAGTAGAGAATCGCCTTCATTGTATGTTCATATAAACATTTTTTGTGCAATTGATTCTAAAGAATGTGTTTGTTTGTTAGGAAGGTTGCTCACAGAGCTGTCGATAACGAATTTTTTTAACCATATTTACCAACCCCTCCGCTCGGGCAGGATATGACACAAGGTCAGCTTTTAAGCGAAGTTTAACAGGTTTGAATTCAGAGTTTTCCTTCTCCTAGACTAGTTGCCTCACCAAGGCTGAAGAACCTAGTCTGCCCTACTATTTATCCCTAGCTGGAGGGAGAATTATTGGATTCATACCTTTCCCAAGGGTATTAGTGCTATGTGAAATGCAACCAGTCTCGTCCAGGATTTGAACTCGTGTCGCCGTGTCCATTTCCTACGACGATAACCATTACACCACGGGCACCTCCTGACAAACGAATTTTTTTAACAGAGCTATTTGTTCCCTAGATGTAACCCAAACAAGTTCCGGGTCAGAGTCAACGCGGGTGTAATGACAACAAAAAGCACTGCAAGCTCTCCAGATCACCAGAACAGAAGCCCCACCATCAAATGCAAATTAGTGTTATATCTGGGACCCCTTTTTTGTAGGGAGGGTTTACTCCTCTGCGTGAGGATACAGTCAGCGTGTTTCAAGCCCTACAAGCAAAACGTACTCAAAAAGATTTAACCTAGTCACACATTCTTTCTTTAAATAGATTACATTTTTATTAAAGCTTGATTGATTGTTTTGTCGCATATCAACGCTTATGATTTATTTAATCCAAGATTCTGTTCATAAATATATATCTTTTCTCTAAATTTCTGAGACGAAGCTGGATGATTTTCATCAGTAAGAGTTTTCGGACTATTGTCTTCGTCTTTATTGTTTTTTTCATAACATTTCGGCCGCTGTATCCTCCGACCTTCCTCGGGTGTCCTCTGTTTATCTGGGCATAGAAATGATTCAACCTGGGAAATCATTTCTATTCCCAGATAAACAGGGGGCACCTGAGGAAGGCTGGGGGATACAGCGGCCGAAACGAAGTGAAAAAAAAGCAATAAAGACGAAGAAAATAGTCCGAAAACTCTTACTGATAAAAATATTTATCTATTGTTATATTTTAAAATGAATAGGTCCACAAGTAGATTTATTTTCTTAGTTATTTATCTTCTTCTTCTTTCTAAGTTATCTATTTTTCTTCTACACGTATTTCCAGTGTTTACACTTTCATCAGGAATTTTAAAATGTTTGAGTGCGGCGTTGTCTTTGATTTATGTAGAGGTTACTGTGTTGATAAAGTTGTTGTTCTTTTTAATTCCAGGAATTTTGAGAATTTTCAGATCACAATGAGTTAATTGTCCGTGACAAATTGTCTTCTCTGCAGTTGTTCTTTCTTTCTTTCTCTCTTTTTCCTTCTTCTCTTTTTTTTTTCTTTTTACGAGAGTGTGTCTGTGTGAATGCTGATGACAATGTATGTGTAAACATATTTTCGTTTTTTTTTTTCTTTTTTCTTCTTCCCTAAACGATTGTTATATATAAGATTAATAAACGTATACTTTGTAGGGAACATTTATTCTAAAACGAGCCACAACTCATTTCCTTATAAGAGAAGGAAGACCCTCAGTATTGAGAGATAAAAAAGCAACCGAAGAGGACATTTAAAATGTTGTAATATTGTAGATTGCTCTTTTATTCTATTGTACAGTCTATATATAATCATCAGTCAACGAGCTTGGAAAGTCTTCTAGACGAGATCTAGTATCCACACAGAGATGATGAATGTAAGTATTTGCTGGTGTGTCCACAGGCTATGCTTATCTTTCTAGAGGGTTTGCAAATGAGAAGAGCCT
>OY757909.1:118452173-118497173 GCA_963585895.1 Sepioteuthis lessoniana
CTCCAAGGTCCACTCCGACTTGGAGTGATAAAGTAAAGTTGGTGACCGTAGTCGAGGGCGACGCGGAGGTTCTCTTTTCATTAGCTACAACACCAAAGTATAGAGAAGGGCGCTACTACTTTCCCGGGATAGCTCCAGTTTCCTCTTGATACGTAACTTATAATGCCGAGAGTTAAGCGAGGAAGTATCTAGTACCATTTTTGAATCTTTGGTATTACTTGATTTGGGACTGAACCTCTGCCTCCCCGGCCATAGGCGAACAAATCGATAGTTCAAAAAAATCTGTTGAAACAATATTCGTATTCGAAAGAAATATTTCTCTCATTAAAACTGTAAGTTATTCATTCTCAGAATAGTTACTTAAAGCTATAAGTATATTTAAGGATAATTATTGATTACTTGAAACCAGATAAAAATGACCTATTCAGCTGAGGCTGTAGAATACACCGACTGCATCTGTGCAGAGGGGTAAGACTCCCCAACAAGTGTCCTGGATATGACATTAAACAATCAGATGGTGAGACTCAAGTGATACTGGAGCGTTGGAGGATGCGGAGTACCCCTCTATTGCCATCTCTCCCAGGTCCACTCTGGCCTGGAGTGGTAGCACCTGATAGGGTCCTATCTATGGGTTAAATAAAACTGAATTATGTGCTTATGCTAAACTGAATTGTTTGAAATAAAACTGCTGTGACTTTTAAACAATGTACTTATGCTAAACTGAAATGTTCGGAATAGAAATGTTTGCATGTATAAAAATGGATTCAGCTTTAAATAACCTTCGATAGTTGATATGCCATAAAACAAAAGAAAACAAACTAAACCAGATAAGAATTAATAAACAAATGGCTATCAGTGAATAGAAATAACTGCTTTAATCATTATTATCATCATCTTGTCGTGCTGCCAGCAAAGATATCCCTGCCTCTCTCTCATCAACCGCCCTATTGTTCATTGCTTCCAGCAGGTCCTCCGGGCTAAACCCCATATCCTCACAGAGCTGCTGTATGTAGGTTGGAGCGGGTCACCCTGCTTTTGCTCGACCATGTGAAGGGGTCCATAGGAGTACATTACTTATGAGCTCGTCCTTATTTCTTCAGCAGGGTCCTGCATGTCTGGTTCGTCTAACTTTGATAGTTTTCGTACTGGGAGGTAGGTGGCCGTACAGTTGGTGTTTTGTGGGGTGTTGCATCTAGTACTTGTTCAATATTGCTCGCAGCATTCTTGTGTAGTTGCCGTCTAGCTTTTTCTCCAGTCGTTTAGTTAGCGTCCATGTAGTACATCCATATAGCAGTATCGAGACGACCGCTGCTTCGAAGAAACTGCGTTTCATTTTATCGGTCAGGTCTGACTTCCATATGACCGATATGCCTATTGATGGCTGTCCTTGCCTTCGTTAGTCGTGTGTCGATGTCTGTCTCTGTCGATGAGACACTGCTTCCTAGGTAGGTGAACTATCTGTGTCTTAAATGTAAAAACAATTTTACCGTTAATCCAAATTAATATTTCAACAAAACTTCTTTAAACAATATCCTTATTTGAAATAAATAGGAATATTTGAAACCGTACAACTGTGGACAAATTATTTGCATTAGATAAGAATCCTTCGGAAGTGCCCGTGGTGTAATGGTTATCGTCATAGGAAATGGACACGGCAACAAATCCTGGACGAGACTGATGGCATTTCACATAGCACTAGTATCCTTGGGAAAGGTATGAATCCAGTTATTCCCTCTTTAGCTATGGGTAAATAGTCGGTCTGAGTTCTTCAGCCTTGGTAAGGCAACTAGTCTAGGAGAAGGAAAACTCTGAATTCAAACCTGTTATACTCCACTTAAAAGCTGACCTTGTGTCATATCCTACCCGTGCAGAGGGGTTGGGTAAATATGGATGAGAATCCTTGATATCATGTACCCGTACAAAAAGCCTTAGGAACACCGACCTAAAAAATGTAAATACACTTGAATAATGAAAGCAATTTCCTAACATGTAGGCATATAATAACTCAAGACAGGTTAACAATCCATGAAAAGCAGTCAATCAATCCCAAGAAACATTGAGAAATCCATTTATTTCTTGGTCAATTGCGCCTTGAGTAAAGAAACAGTGTCACCGCAGACGATGGCCAGTGAGTTGAGTTGAATCAGCCCCACAGCATCGAAATGTTTGTTCATTAAGTCTTTATTAATATTCTGAAGTAGACTTACAACGAACCTGTGTTGGAGAGACAAATATTTGATTTTATTTGAAACAATTCAGTTTAGAATAAGTAAAGTTTTTTGTTTACTCACAGTTAACTGTTAAGAGTTCTATTTTAAACAATTGAGTCTGGCATTAGTACACATTGTAAATATCAAATAAAGTTCTTTTAAACAATTCTGTTCAGTATACGTACGCAGTTTAAATGTCAAAACAGTTCTGTTTCAAGTAATTCAGTTTAGCATATGTACACAGTTTAGTCCTATTTTACCCATAGATAGTACCCTATCAGTTGCTACCACTCCAGGACAGAGTGGACCTCAGAGTAATGGTAATGAAGAGGTACTCCTCATCTCCCTAAGCTCGAGCATTACTGGAACCTCACCGTCATATTGCTTTGTCATATCCAGGACACCCGTTGGGGGTGGGTTTTAGTCTTTCCAGAGGTCCAGTCGGTGTATTTAACCGCCCAGGCGACTAGACAACGATTATTCTCGGCATTTGGGAATCGTTCAAAGGATTTTCATTATCATTGGTATCACTCTCAATTTCATGTTCAAGATTTTTTTCTACTTACTACCTTATCAAAATATCTTGCCTCTTCCACTTTATTGCAAAGATAATTTTAAGAAAGGTTTTGTGTTCTCAGTATATATATATATATATATATATATATATATATATATTGTCATCCACAGACTAAGTGTTTCTTTGTATCTCAAATCTTCAGTGTTACTAGAAACATAAGACGCTTCAAGCTGGGATTGAAACCCGCCAAACTTTACGGTAGACTTAGTATCAAACTGCTTAGCCATCAATCGACATAAGTTAGCTGGTAATTATAAGGCACTATGAAGTAGGTTTTGCTTGTCTACATTTTGCCTTACAGGATATTTGCGTGATATGATTGATGTATACGGTATTTAATTTATATATATACATTTATATTCATACATATATATATATAATCACATATATGTTAACATTAATGAATTGTGCTATAGTCGCATATATATATATTTGTGTGTGTGTATGTGTGTGTGTGTGTGTATGTGTATATGTGTGTATGTGTGTGTGTGTGTGTGTGTGTGCAGGGAGATAATTTCTATCAATATAAAAATGTAACGATCATCTTACATCGGTCGAGACATAAATACATCAACGTATACTTACACACACACACACACACATATATATATATATATATATATATACCAATGTGTGTGTTACCGAGTGCACTTGCCTCTGAATACGTGCGTGCGGGAGTGTGTGCATGCGCAAGTGTGTGTGTGTGTGTGTGTGTGTGTTTTAGCAATATGGAGTTATATATTCCTACAAAAGGATTTTCAGTGATTTAGCTGGACACGTTACCGGATTCGCCTCTCGTTTTTCCTTTTTATATTGTTAAATAACATCTATTGATTTAATTTGTATCTTGCATGGCTTTTATACGCCCAATCCTAGGATTTATCTAATTCATTCTTTTTCTGGTTTTTTTTTTTTTTTTTTTTTTTTTGTGCTTTTCTTTTCTGATATTTTTTCATGTTTTTTCTCTTCATCGTCCAAAGACATCATGAACTATTCTCAGATCTCTGTCTCGAAGAAAGATTCCAGAAGCCACTTTTTATATCCCACTCTCCAGTGTAACATTACAATAAAACGTTAAAAACGCAAAAAAATATCTTTTCATATGTCTCATCTTTTTTATTACATCTATTTGGTATTTTGGGGTAAGATGGGCTGGGGTCGCGAATTGATATTTTGGTTTTTCCATGTTTTCTTCTTTCTTCCCTCGACTCCTCCCGGATTTCGTCCCTTGTTTCTGGTCACTGTGATTGTATTCATTCGTGAACAACTTCAGTAGTTTTTTCACAGGGGATTTTGAGGCCAACCAAAAAGAAACTTACACATTATTAATCGTTCGAAAGACATAAATAGATTGATAGATAGATGGACTGATAGATCACGGGAAAAATTATCATAGACATGCATACGAATATATATAGAGAGAGATATAAGCATACGTAATACCAATTGATAGATAAATAATTAAATTGATTGATGGAAAGATAGAGAGATAGCTGGGTAAAAATCATCTGGTTTCTATCTATCTATCTATCTATCTATCTACTTATATATATATATATATGTATATATATATATATATATATATATATATATATTGTGTGTGTGTGCGCGTGCGCCTGTTCTAGCAGGAAAAGTAAGATAGATAGATAGATAGATAGACAGATAGATAGATAATCAGGGTTCTATCTATCTATCTATTAATCAATTTATCTCTCTCTCTCTCTCTCTATCTATCTATATATATATATATATATATATATATATATATATATTGAGAGAGAGAGAGAGACTAGAATATGTACGTAAAATGTAAATAACAATTTATGATAGATCGATAGATAGATAGATGGATAGATAAGAAATTTATTTTTGTAAAAAGAAGTTCGCGAGGAAAATTATCCAGTCAATATATATACACACACACGTGCGCGCACACACATATATATAACCTCCCCCATATTTATATATATATATATATATATATACATGCATAAATACATGCAATTATGTAGAGAGTGATACAGTGAAGCATTTCGAATTGGAGCAGATTAAAATAAACCGACATATCATATCCAACTGAATAAAAATGAAATCATTGTAAAAGTATGACAGCTAGATATATGCATAAAAGCAAATCGATGTATTAATATCTCTCTCAAGATATTTAAATAAAAGATTTATATTTGAATGAAAGACGTCTGTGTAGCCTAGTACCTTCTGTGATCATCTACTAATGAAAACAACAGAAATCTTGTAAGAATTTCTAATTTATGCTGTGTTACGATAAAAGGCAGACAAAGATTACGTCACTGATTTACCAGAATTGACGGCATATAAGACGCATCGGTCTACAAGGCGCACTCCAATTTCAACAGGGCAGATCAAAAAATAAACAAAGTACTAATAATAAACATGATGAAATTGATATAATGGGCATTATCAATAATAACACTTTTGATCTGCATAATAGCCTTTCACACAATGAAAATAGTTACCTGAAACTTACTCTAATTCTAAGCTAATAGAAGCTTAAGATTTTAGAAGTTGCCACGTTGTTAATTTCTGACGACAATTTTAAACCTAAATTCGGCACATAAGACGCAGAGGAATTTAAGAAGATAAAAACAAAACTGCGAGTCAAATATCGTCAAATACGGTTGATACTTCGTACTTTAACTCGTTTTTCATTGTTTCGGGTATTTCCCTTTTTTTATTAAATTAGACATTTTTTTGCTTTTTTTTTGTGGGTAGGGTCGTTCTTTTCTTTTATTTCTTTTATTAAATTTTCTTTGATCTAATTTTTCATATACATATACTTTCACTTTTCTCTCTTTCTCTCTCTCTCTCTCTCTATATATATAATGTAGTACGCAATATTTGTGAATAAAGAATATTCAATATCGTCGAAATTGCCTTGATAAAATGATCACAAAAGAAAAAAACTTTTTCACCAACACCACCGTTGAGTCTGTGTCAACGATATCCATACAAAATTATATATATATATATATATATATATATATATATATATATATATATATATATATGTATTGTTAGAGGTTAACTATTTTAATATTCTTTAAGAAATTGAACCAAAAGATTCTTTTCGCAAATCGTACATTTACTTCAATTTCTAATATATATATATATATATATATATATATATATGTGTGTGTGTGTGTGTGTGTGTGTGTGTGTGTGTGTGTTTATGTTTATGTATGTGTGTGTGTATAACAAAATTCCTACACATTCCTACACATAAGCATTCACCCCCATAAATCCACACGCATATACAAATGCATATATTAAGGCATATGTATAGACACACACACACACACACACACATATATATATATAATATATATATATATATATATATATATATATCATTGTTATAGGTTTCCTATTTCAATATTCTTTTAGAAATCGAACCAACAGGTTCTTTTGACAAATCTCCAACACGATCATCTGGATAAATAAGGCTTTTCAGAATGCTGCAAATGAGATCAACTTATGCTCCCGCGTCCAATTCCAATTCTAACAATTTTGCAGAGAAACAGAACATCCACTCACAGTATCTGGAATGGTTTCTCTTTCGACTTCTCATTTTCCGCTTCTCTACGTTTCTGCTTTTCATGTTTTATTCTTGCTTCGGGCTGGACATGAAAGAGATTCATTTGATTCCATCAACTTTTTCAACAATTTACATGAATCTTCAAAATGCTGAACAGTTTTGAGGACGAATTTATCGGATTTGTATCTTCATTCTTCTTTCATTTCTTTTTAGCGTTCTTTTGTTTTGTTACCATCGTTACATCTCAGCCAGTGGGCTCCCTATATATGCCTCAGTCATATATCCCACCTTTCACTCGTTTTCTTTTCTTTTATACGTTCTAAGGGACAAGTTTTAACTTGTATTTGGAAAATTAAACTTCATCTTGTTTCGATTAATCACAGAATCTTTCGACCAGTATATACTCCGACCTTCCTCAGGAGTAATAATTACCTAATTGATATTAAAAAAAATCATTCTTTCTTTTTTTTAACTCTTTATGCACTTCATAATGAAAACCATTCAGATTTTCGATTGCGGGATATATGCCACTTGTTAGCTATTTATGAGAGCGGTCTGTTGATGTGATTACAAATCAACACGCCTCTCCATCAAATGTTGTGACATACCAGTAACAAGAGAGTTTTCCAAAATATCTTACTGAGAAAATCTTAAAAATGGTCCGTGCGTTTCTGGAAAAAAAGGAAAGAGAAAGGAAGTGAAATAAAGATACAAAGAGTGAAATATCTTGAAAACTAATCAGGTTTCGATTTTTTTCACTTATATCCCAGTATGCCTTTAGAGTATATTTTTATCTTGTATACAAGCTTCTAAACGTATGTGTATATTTATGGCAATCTGAATTTTACATCACCCCCTATCGAAAATGTCATTAACGCAAGACGATCAAAAGATCTAAAAAATATATACAAACTCAAATCTTGACAACAAAAAAGATTGTGTAAGTAAAAATAAAATAAAATGTAAAAATACGATGATTAAAAAAATTACAATGAAGAAACTAATATAAAAAAATATGTCTAAAAGTGACTTCTTTGCTCTTAAAAAGACAAACGTTAAAAACCATCTACACAACAAAACGTTAAATATAGCCTCTTACAAAAGCTACCACACGCAGTCAAGCATAAATTCAGACGGTAGTTTGCGTGATTTCATTGGAAATCCCGCACCGTAACGAGAATTAGTTCGGTGGCAGCCAACATTCTTCGACGATGTTGAAGCGGACATATTGTGAGGCTAAAGTAATACCAAATAACTCAAGAAAACAGGATTAAAACCGGAAGAATTTTTTCTCACAAAAGCAAAAAGAAAAAAAAGAAAAAGAAAAGAAAAGCATCCTTAAAATATAAAGGTTCTTTTTGATCTTCGTAAACCAAAGCAATGTGAAATACCCTGACAGAATTACAAAACTCCAAATTGTATATTTGCGTGCGTGAATTTCAACGTGCGCATGCGTATAATCGCGTGTAAATATATCTGGGTGTATTCATGTGCAAGGAGGGGAAATTGTGGATTGGGGAAAAGATTGTATATTGGCCTATGTTTTGTAGGGTTCTTGATTTCAAAATAGAAAATCCCAATAAATAAAAAAAATGCCTTTGTAAAGAAAATAAAATATATCGAAATATTCGCTTTGGCATTCTTCTGTTAGGTCGATCAGACACGTTGTCATAAAAAACAAAATCGCACTGATGTTGCATAATTATATGTGTACACGTATCAGAAGCTTTGTAAAGATTGACGACTCGTTATGATACTATTTACCAACCCCTCCGCTCGGGCAGGATATGACACAAGGTCAATTTTTAAGCGGAGTTTAACAGGTTTGAATTCAGAGTTTTCCTTCTCCTAGACTAGTTGCCTCAACAAGGCTGAAGAACCTAGTCCGTCCTACTATTTACCCATAGCTGGAGGGAGAATAAGGGGGTTCATACCTTTCCCAAGAGTATTTGCCCGAAAGTGAACATAATAGCACGACTGGAGTACGAACTCGCGTACTACGATTCCGCAGTTCATCGCTTTAACCATTACACCACGAGGACGACTCGCTATGATATATTTTACAAGTATGTAAATGTACTAAGAGATGAAAAAAAAAAATAGCCAAACTTGGAAAGTTTTCTAAAGCGAATGAATGTCGCGAAAATGTTCTTGGAAAACCTTATAAGAAAATCAGAGTTGGAAATGTTGTTCTCAATTCTGTATTTTACTGCCTGCTTCCCTATCCCGTCAACAATCAAGTGGTCCAAGACAGATTGATTGATAAATTGATTGATAGATAAATAGATCGATAAAGAAATAAATGAATACATACATACATACGAAGAAGATAGATAGATAGATAGATAGATAGATAGATAGATAGATACGAAGAAGATAGATACATACATACATACATACATACATACATACATAGCAATTGCTTCGTTTTAACAGACGACAGCCATCTCCATGCTCATCACCACCCTCACCACAGTCGCTGGGTGAATGGTCAGTGACACCCATACCACGTCCGTGGGCCACAGGTCTTTGGGAAGTGATTAGATAAGAATAATCCAGAACCATTGAGATATCTGTACTTCGATTGATTTAAGTGTCACAAGCTTGTACAACACCAATACCACTCACTGAATCCTCGCAAATATAACCCAATGACAAACAAAAGCAAGATGATTGGTAAATGCGTGGATCGCAGGTTTTACATCTGAGGTTCCGTCTCCTAGATGGATGTCAAACCAGTAAATCAAGGGCCCATCACTCCTAGTGGTTTAAATGTGCCCCCAAACACCAGCCAGGGAATTTCTACGTACCGGCACACATTTATATATGAATAATCATACACTCATACATGTACACACACATACACACACACACACACACACACACATATATATATATATACATGCACACGCACACGCACACATACATACCCGATAAGCTTGGGCTTGACTCCAGACATCCCACCCCAGGTGGGGTGTACTGTGAGACAGCGGTGGTTTGTAATCAGAGTAAGCTTCTCCTAGATGTCCTCTCTTACCGGACTGACGAGCACCATCTACCCAGATATATATATATATATATATATATATATATATATATATATATATATATATATAGGAATAAGATAGATAGATAGATAGATAGATATTATGAAATAATTCCTCTATGGTTAAGAGCGAGTCTACCAAGATTTCACCAAACGGCTCTTCATGATTACTCCAGCAAAGTGGATAAGGATAAAATATATTTTATTGGTTAAAAAGACCCCTAACTTATACAAAAATTAGCATATTTATAATGATAATAATAAAAAAAAACCTTTATTCGAGAAACCGATAAAAAAAATTTCCCCTTTTTTCTTTCTTTTCATCCCCATCTTTCTCTTTTTCATTTCATTTACATTTTTTTTCTTTTTTTTTTTTTGACATTAAACAATTTTTATCAAACTTTTTATCCACTAATTAACCATTTTTTCCTATGTCTGCAAATATTGAATACTTCAGACCTTTGGTTAAGCAATTCTTTTTGTCTATGTAGCTATAGTTATTTTTTCCTCCATACATAGTTTACAATATCTATCCTTCCCCTTATTTTTACTACATCTTTTCACGATTTCCCATTTCAATATAGGATCTATACCAAATTTGTTTTTGACTTCCCATACCTAATTGGACAAATTAGTTTTATATCTATATATTTTATGAGTGAAGCTACTTTTATGATCGTAATATCTTTGTTTGAAAGGACCTTACGTAATTCTGTTAGTGCTTTTTTTTCTTTTGACTAGATATACGTGCTGGTGGATTATTTTCAAGTACTACGTGTGTTTTCGTCGTTTCGTTTTTTACTGAATTTTTTCCCCGGATATCTGTTTGCAGAATTCGCAATTTTTTTTTTCTTTTGCTGTGCCAACAAAAGAAAAGTAAATACTATGAAATGAAGATGTCGGCAAATGAATTTGATATGTTGGATATTATTTTTTATAACTTTGCTCAACACGTCTTTCAGATTTCTTTTTCGTCTTCGGAAGGCTAATTAAAAAAGTTTAAAAAATGCCCTAACCATTTTTAGCTTCCTCAAGACGACTATGAAATCTTAAATACGTTGATAGCTAAGTCATGAAAAATAAAATCTAAAATATCAAATTGCAGACTTAATCATTTTATATATATATATATATATATATATATATATATCATAAAATGAATAAGTATATATTTATATAAAGAATATGTATATATATATATATATATATATACTTTTTCAATTTAGGATATATATATATATATATATATATATACAAAGTTCATTGAATATAATAGATATTTTCTGTCTACATATTTTATTCTGGATCCGTTCGTATTGCCGTATTGCTTTTATCGTATTCAGCAGGAATTGATTTATGTATTGCCATTGTTATATATATCCCTAGTACTTTCTGTCCGACTCTGGGCCATAATCAAGGGAGGATCACAAAAGTGATGTAACTTTTTTTGTTGTTTTTGCATATTACTACTATGTAAGAGCGTCTTTACAGTTGAAGAGTATAGCGTTTCTATAAATAGTATCAGTAGTTAAAGACATTTAAGTACATTAGCACTGGTTTGAAAATAAATTCTGTGTTGAAAATTAATAGCGTCGGTTGCATGTTTCTAATATGTAGTGCTTCGAGAATCTGTCGTTTATGTTTATTATTTTGATGTTCTAATATTGTTTTGTTGTCGGTGAGAATTTTCCGTAATTCAATGATTGGGATGAATGGTTTTTTAAATGCTGAGCTATTGAACTTATATATATATATATATATATATATATATATATATATATATATATATAACGAATAAGTATATATATATATATATATATATATACTTATATATATAAGTAATTGATTTTTTATGTAAACTATTCTATAATTCTGATGGTGTGAAAAAACTAGGGGGATACAATTTCTAAATTAAAAACAATGTCACACAAACTGATATCCTGGGAAAAAATTCTATCAAAAAAAGGAAAGACTAAAAACATACGTGATACTTGAAAATTACCAACCAATAACGCTTTTCAAGCAAAAAGAAAAAAAAAGACATCAATAGAATTCCTTAAGAGTGCTCCATACACTTAGTAGAGCGAAATATGAATGCCGACTGAGTCAGAAAAAAAATCTACTGTGGTTTCATCTAAATAGATCATCAGGATAATCTAATAAGAAAAATTTAGGTACAGAGCTCATATTAAAATGAAAGATAGTAAAAAAAAAATGCCATAAATATAAAGTGGGAGATAAATCTTGCAATTTATGTTTGGAGGGGAAATTTGCCATAGGCTCCTATGATAATCACAATAAATTACTTAATAAAAGGTCGAAAATACTTAATGTTTGTAGATATACGAGAAGTTGGTGATTTAGAAGATAAATCACAATCTAATTTATCTTATTTATTACTTTTTTGTTCATTTATTCATTTTTAATGCTAATTCTATTCTTCTGGGCAGTTTTTTTAATCAATGAAATGAAGTTTGGTCAAACCCTCTTTTGGTCAGAAATATCCTGAGGATTCATTGAGGTGAAATCTTGGTAGATTTACTCTGACACTGCAAGATTATATATATATATATATATATATATATATATATATATATATATATATATATATATATGCCTTGAAGAAACTGCGTTTCATTTTATCGGTTAGGTCTGATTTCCATATAGTCGATAGCCTATTGATAGCTGTCCATGCTTTCGTTAACCTCGTTTCGATGTCCTTTTCGGTTGATTCGACGCTGCTTCCTAGGTACGTGAATTTGTCTACTAGTTTAAGAGGGGTTCCTTCTAGAGTGGAGATGTCCCCCGTTTGGTTATAGCACATATATTCCGTTTTGTGTGCATTAACATGGAGGCCTATGCTTGCTGCTGCTCGTTCCAGGCTATGCAGAAGTGTTTCGGCTTGGTCAGGTGTATTTGCCAGTATCGCTATGTCATCGGCGTAGTCGGCGTCGGTAATTGTTGTTGCGGGATATCTTCTGCTTCTTTTCTTCGTCAGTTCGAAGCCATTCTCTTTGATTTTGTCAATCGATGTTCTAAGTACGTAGTCTAGACAAATGATAAAGAGATACGGAGCCAGCGTGTCCCCTTGTAGTACTCCTGCTACAATGTCGAAGTATTCTGTGTCTCCATCTGGTGATCGTACTTTTACTTTAGTGTTTCTATAGAGAATCGTTATTGCCGCTACGGTTTCTTTAGGTATGCCGTATGCTAGTAGGATTTGTTCCATCTTTCCTCTGTGAATGGAGTCGAAAGCCTTGGTAAAGTCGACAAACGCAGTTTCTTCCAGGCAGCGGTCACATCGATACTGCTATATGGATGCACTACATGGACGCTAACAAAACGGCTCGAGAAGAAACTAGATGGCAATTACACAAGAATGCTGCGTGCAATCCTCAACAAGTCCTGGCAGCGGCACCCCACGAGACACCAACTGTACGGCCACCTGCCCCCTATCACGAAATCTATTCAAGTTAGGCGAACCAGACATGCTGGACATTGCTGGAGAAGCAGAGATGAACTCATAAGAGATGTACTCTTATGGATCCCCACACACGGCCGCGCAAAAGCAGGACGACCAGCACGAACGTACATTCAGCAGCTGTGTGAGGATACAGGATGTTGTCCTGAAGACCTGCCTAGGGCGATGAACGATAGGGAGGAGTGGCGAGAGAGGGTCAGGGATATCCGTGCTGCCAGCACGATATGATGATGATGATGATATATATATATAACTGCGGTGTCAGATAAAATCTACCTATATATATATATATATTGCACTTCGACACATATCCACAAAGGGATTTAGTGACAACAAACACTCTCTCTCTCTCTCTATATATATATATATATATAAACCTGCAGTGTCAGAGAAAATCTACCAAGATTATATATATATATATATATATATATGTGTGTGTGTGTGTGTGTGTGTGTGTGTGTGTATGTGTGTGTGTGTGTGTATGTGTGTGTGTGATATGCGATAACTAAATATAAAAGATCTGCCATGTTTTTTATGCATTACTTACGTAGAAATCATATATCAAATGTACTATCATAAGTTATCTATTAAAAATGACTTTCAACTATTGATTTATATAACTTGGTTTAATCGTTCAAAAAGAAATTCGCATTTTTCAGTTTTGTGAATATAGTGTACAATATACATATAAGAATATATTCAGCATTAGAATCTATAAAAAAAAAATGCGCCAACTTTGACAACTTCTTAAATAGAGACTGACAGCTGTCAAAACACAATAAAAAGTTTAAGTTTTTAATGAATTTTGATAAAACTTCTGTCATCTATCGACAAAATTAGAAAAACCCAGTATACATATTAGTCATAATCAAAGATAGATAGATAGATATGAACAGACTGAAATAGATAGATAGATAGATAGATAGATAGATAGATAGATAGATATGAAGCAACTGAGATACATATAAAACCACTGATTTGGTTTGATTGTTTGGGTTTTATGGTGTATCAACATGTGTAGGTTATTTAATGCCAAATCCATTTTTATACTAATAATCAATTTTATTTCAAACAATTCAGTTTAGCGTAAGTTAGTAGTTTCAATGTCAAAAAATTCCATTTTAAACAATTCAATTTCGCAAAAGTACGCGTTTTAAACGTAAGTACACAGTCAAAAACATTTCTGTTTCAAGCAATTCAGTTTAGTCAAACGGTTCTAATTCAAACAATTCAGTTTAGTATATATTTTGTTTAGACACAATTAAATGGCAAAAACAGTCCTATTTCAAGTAAATCAGTTTAGCATAAGTACACAGTTTAGTTCTAATTGACCCATGGATAGGATCCTATAAGGTGCTACCACTCCGAGCCAGAGGGGACATGGGAGCGATGGTAATAAAGGGGTTCTCCTGATTCCCCAAAACTCGAACATGACTAGAACCTCAACATCAAATTGTTTTGTGTCATATCCAGGACACTTCTTGTTGGGGCGGGGTCTAACCCCTCTGCTGAGATGAAGTCGATATATTCTACAGCCCCAGCCAACTGGGCAAGAAACGACTCAGATAGATAGATAGATAGATCATGGCACATTTATAAATATATATATATATATATATATATATATATATATATATATATATATATATATATTGCTTCAGTATGCAATCAATTATTCTTGCAACGCTTATGTGTGTCTGCTAGTGGCGTTTTCCCATTTGTCTCATCTGAAAAGACCAATCTATCGATCAATGCACGTACATGTTTCCGCAAGTTTTTATACCCTTCTCAGAATGTTAACCTTGTTGTTTCGCCCAGCCTACTTTTCCTGACCGTCATCACCTCTGCTCCGCAAAGGCTGCGTCTATTACCTTTTGCTCTCCACGGCCCCAGAAAAAGTTCAGAAGTTTGTACAAATTGCACTTGTGTAATGGCTCTATTCTATGCACGTTTTCCACTTTGATTTCACGCATGGCACTCGGCCATCAAGTGACCAGTAAAGGTAAGAGGTAAAAAAAAAAAAAAAAAAAAGAGAAAAGGTTGTTTCCAATAGTTTTGCAAGTAGTCGCTTTTTTGGCGTCTGTATCTGTGCAGTTCATTTTTTAAAGCGTCTGATTGGTACACGGAATTCTTAATAACGTGAAATATTGTATTTTCAAAAAAACATTGATTTGTATTTAAAAAAAACAACAATGATTTGTAATTATAACATTACAAATAACAAAGTTTGTTATGGCTTTTTAAAAATTATATAATTATATGTTGCCCAGTCGGATGGAGCTGTAGAATACACCGACTGTGCCTCTGCAGAGGGGTAAGACCCCCACCAATGAGTGTCCGAGATATGACACTAAACAATCTGATGGTGAGGTTCCAGTGATACTGGGGCTTTGGGGAATGTGGAGCACCCCTTCATTTCCACTGCTCCCAGGTCCACTCCGTCCCGACATGGTAGTACCTGATAGAGCTTTATCTATGGGTTAAATCGAACTAATGGCATGCTTATGCTAAACTGAATTGTTTGACTAAACTGAATAGCTTGAAATAGAAATGTTTTTGACAATTAAACCGTACTTAGATTTTAACTGCGTGCTTATGCTATACTGAATTATTTGAAATAGAACTGTGTTTTTTTAAATTGAAACTGTATTTACACTAAACTGAATTGTTTAATGTAGAACTGTTTTGACATTTAACAGTGTGTAAATAAAAAACTGTACTTATACTAAACTGAATTAGCTGAATTAGAACTGCTTGACTAAGCTGAATAGCTTGAAATAGAAATGTTTTTCACAATTAAATTGTACTTATATTTAAACTGCTACTTATGCTAAATTTAATTGTTTGAAATAGAACTATTTTCATAAAAAGGAATATGGCGTTAAATAACCTACAAAGTTGGATATGCCATAAAACCCAACCAACCAACCAACAATTATACGCTGTCAATAATTTCTTTATAAAAAAAAAATTGTATTAACACGTTTCTTCTGATCTTTTCTCGTGACAAACGTAACATGGACACACACACACACACACACACACACACACACACACATATATATGTATATATATATATACACCAAATGGGTCAGAAGAAGTCAACTAAGGTTTCATTTTTCCGTATCATCAGGATAAAACAAGTTAATTTTATCCTGATAATCCGGAAAGGTGAAACCTAGGAAGATTTCTTTTGACTCATAAGGTATTTATATTTATTTATATTTGCTCTACTCCATATCGAGCACTTTGTTTATTTTGTCCTCTGTTAGAGTTTTTACTTTTTTTTTTTTTGCTAGACATTACGATATTCTTTGATTTTTTTTTCAGACAATACGTGTGTTCTTAATCGTTTCTTTTTTGATGGAATTTTTACCCAAATATCAGATTGTGTATTGGTTTATTCACAAGTTGGATCATTTGTTGTTTTTTTTTCACTCTGCCCAAGTTAATGTTCAAAATTAACCTAAAATAGAAGTACATTATATATATATATATATATATATATATATATATATATATATATGTGTGTGTGTGTGTGTGTGTTTATATATTTTTTATATATATATGTGTGTGTGTGTTTATATATATATATACATATGTGTGTGTGTGTGTGTGTGTGTGTGTGTGTGTGTGTGTTATTTAAAAATGAGATGCCCAATTTCTGGAAATTGCGCAAAAAAGTCAGAATTAACCTAAAATGAAATGTATTATATATATATATATATATATGTGTGTGTGTGTGTGTGTGTGTGTTTTATATATATATATATATATATATATGTATATGTGTGTGTGAGTATGCATGTTTATGTGTATATAAATATATATATAAATATGTGTGTGTCTGTGTGTGTGTGTGTGTGTGTGAGTATCTGTGTGTGTTAAAAATGAGATGGCCAATTTCTGGAAATAACGCTAAAAACAAAAACAAAAAATAGAAAAAGCATAATGCACTTAAATGCCAAGGTCGTTGGAATAGAATCTTTCAAAAATAAATGTATGTTTTTCCAATATTTCGAGAAAAACTTTCCTACTTCGTCTGGTGATAAAAGCAAAAATGAAACTATATATAAGTCATATCGTTCTTAACAAATTTATATCAGAAGCAAAAGTGCAATCCACCCTTAAACACACACACATACACATACACACACACACACACACACACACATATATATATATATATATAATACCCTGTCCGGTGGCAAAAGCTGCTTGGTAGCACCAGGAGTGGCAGTACCGACTTGAGCTACCGAAACTGTGTTATCGCCACTGGTTGGCGGCTGATGAGCGCAGGATATCGCACGCGCTTTCATACGTTGTATGAAAAACATATATATATATATATATATATGTGTGTATATTTATATATATATATAAACAAAATGAACAAAATCACTTCGTTTTTCTAAATTTATTTCTTGTTGTTAAAACCATCATCAAATGTATAATCAATATTTATATTGGTGTTCTTCTATTGCATCCAACGAGAATGGGATTTGAAAAAAATCTTGTTTTTATTTTTTGGAAATTAAAATAATTCATTGTTTGATTTTTTTTTATATATATCTTATCATATTTTTTTAATAAAGGAAAAAATTTATATTATATCTATTATCATTTTTCATTCAAACAATGTTTATACAATCCAATGAAAAATACAAAAAAAAAATCGTTGCCCTTAATTTAAATACTCCTGAAAATTAATGTATTCTTAATCCCAAATTAATTATACATGAAAAGCTGTGGTCATTGAGCACTCACTTTGGATACTCCTACTCCTTGGATTTCCTCCTTGGATTACACACACACACACACACACACACACACACACATATATATATATATATATATAATGTGGCGAAAAAATTAAGATGCATCGACGAATTTACATCCGGCTAAAGCAATGCGCTGCGTTTGTAACTTCACTTAAACAAACCCATACATACACACATTAATACGCAACTACAACGCACACAAGCATACGCCCACATCCACACACACTCACACATTTACAACCACACGTAAAGAATCATACAAAATCAGAACGGTTTCTTGACTGTATTTTTTCGATTTTCGATTCATTTCATTTTCTTAAGAGTACCGCCGTGAGCTACCGAAATTGTGTTATCACCCTGGTTGGCGGCTGATGAGGACAGAGTATCGCACGTGCATTCATACGTTGTACGATAAAAAAAATAAAATACATATCTTTAATTCATGGAATTTAGACTGCGACCCCTGGGTTTCATGCAGTTTTCTAAATATATAAATATATCTAATATATATTATTATTATTATTATTATATAACAGCTCTACCCTAGATATTGAGCACTCTCCATATTATATTGCACTTGGTTCGACACAAACCTACAAAGTGATTTAGTAACAACCAACACTGTTATAATATATATATATATATATATATATATGTATATATATATATATATATATATATATATATATATACTGTAAATTGAGGCGTGTAAGTAGATCTGGGATATAAGTCAACCTCAATATTTTTTGCTCAACATTGTAGGTTAGACTTATACCTGCTGTATAAGTCGAACCATCAATCATACAGTCGGTGGGGGTGTCTTCGTGGTGTAATGGTTAAAGCGATGGACTGCGGAATCGTAGTACGCGAGTCCGTTCACATTATGTTCACTTTCGGGAAAATACCCTTGGGAAAGGTATGAACCCCTTTATCCTCCCAGCTATGGGCCAAATAGTACTGTTCTTCTAGGAGAATGACTTTGGCATTAAATAACCTAAAAAGAGTTGATATGCCATTAAAAGAAACCATACAGTCGGCTACTTGTAAATTATTTGAAATACACAAATCTTACACATATTATAATCATATGAATTTACAATCTATCGCGAAATTGCGCAGTTTAGCGTTCCATAGTTCTCTGACGTGCTTACTGGGTAACAATGGCATTCTGGTTAGAGATTACTGTCAGTTCATGAGCGTTGGGTCTCCATCGTGTTATGACTATCGAACTGAACTGCGACATCGTAGTGAGTGCCATCAAACTCCAGTCCTACGATTACGTTCGCTTTCAGATTGTTACCCTAAATTAAGGCATGGACCCTCTTATCCCTGTACAAATGGGTTCAATAGAACCATTACTGTTCTACTTCATTTGTAATACAGTTTTATTTTGTTATATTCATTTTTATGTTAATTTAAACATTTTCCCTAAACACGGGTCGAATTGGAATCTTTTTCGCAGTCTGCAGGAGTAAGTGGTGGATATCGATTGTAAGGCGAATTGTTTGACCAGTGGATCCTACTGTGATAAAATCGATTGCTGCAGAAGACGACTCCCAGTTTTGTAAAGGGATGTTCTGGATTGAAATATTTACTTTTACCAACCAATTCACAGCACACACACACACATATATATATATATATATATATATATATATTACAACAGCGTTGGTTGTCACAAAATCATTTTGTGGGTATGTGTCGAACTAAGTGCAATATAATATAGAGAGTGCTCAATATCTAGAGTAGTGTTATATTTTGACCTTCGACCCAGCCCAAAAATCCTATTCCAAGGTAATACACCGGAAGGAAGTGACATATTCCAACAGCCAGTAATCGAAAGAGATCGCGTGGGCGGATTAAGGCTCATGATATGGGACAAGGTGAAGGTCCCATTGTGCCATTACAGTCATGCACCGGAAGAGAGTAACCTCTGAACTGCATGACAGTTATTTCCGCTTGATGACGATTAAACATCCGATTCAAAGATCCAGTAGGCGATCGTGTGGGCGTTGAGTTATTATTTAACTCAGTTGAGTTTGGGTCCCAGAGCAGTTGCCAGTAGAATTCTAGACAGTAGAGACCAGATGTGGTAAGGAAGGCCACACCCGACCGAGGGGGCACTCGGAAAACCCCCGATGCAGTTGCCAGTAGAATTTCAGACAGCTAGTGACCAGATGTGGTAGGGAAGGCCACACCCGACCGAGGGGGCCCTCGGAAAGCCCCGATGGAGTAGACCCCAACACCAGGAGAACAAGAAAGACACAACGTGACGGTCATAACAGTGGGGTCAAAATATGAAGTTTATGTTCGGTCTCCAGCACCCTCTCACATGCGACTTTGAACAACCCTTTAGAACCCTTGCAATAAAGTGAGAGAGGTAAATATATTTGAAAAGAAGTCTTCCTGCGTCTTTATCCTGCGTCGTTTCTTCCTGTGTCTTCCTCTTGCGTCTTTATGCGTGCCTCTTTATTATTGATTCGTTATGATACAGCATATGAGTATATAACAGTAGAGCTATTATATAATAATAATGTCCTTTTCGGTTGATTCGACGCTGCTTCCTAGGTACGTGAATTTGTCTACTAGTTTAAGTGGGGTTCCTTCTAGAGTGGAGATGTCCCCCGTTTGGTTATAGCACATATATTCCGTTTTGTGTGCATTAACATAGAGGCCTATGCTTACTGCTGCTCGTTCAAAAACTATGCAGAAGAGTTTCGGCTTGGTCAGGTGTATTTGCCAGTATCGCTATGTCATCGGCGTAGTCGGCGTCGGTACCTAACCGATAAAATGAAACGCAGCTTCTTCCAGGCAGCGGTCACATCGATACTGCTATATGGATGCACTACATGGACGCTAACAAAACGGCTGGAGAAGAAACTGGATGACAATTACACCAGAATGCTCCGTGCAATCCTGAACAAGTCCTGGCAGCAGCACCCCACAAGACACCAACTGTACGGCCACCTGCCCCCTATCACGAAAACTATTCAAGTTAGACGAACCAGACATGCAGGACACTGCTGGAGAAGCAGAGATGAACTCATAAGAGATGTACTCTTATGGATCCCCACACATGGCCGCGCAAAAGCAGGACGACCAGCTCGAACGTACATTCAGCAGCTATGTGAGGATACAGGCTGTTGTCCTGAAGACCTACCTAAGGCGATGAACGATAGGGAGAAGTGGCGAGAGAGGGTCAGGGATATCCGTGCTACCAGCGCGATATGATGATGATGATGATGATAATAATAATAAATAAATACATGTTAGATATATATATTTAATTCATGGAATTTAGAATGCGACCCAAGGTTTCAGGAGTTTTTTGCAAAACAACAATCATCAGGCAGTTAAGAAAATAAAATGAATCGAAAATCGAAGAAATACGAAAAAATACAGACAAAAAACGTAGTGATTTCGTATGAATATTTACGTGTGGTTGTAAGCTTGACTTAACCTCGTAAAAATACGTATTCATACGAATCTATAACACATACACGCATTCCATGAATTAAATATATATATCTAATCTATATTTATCATTTATTATATATATATATATATATATATGTATCTGTACACATACATATATTCATATGTATATGAGGGTCTTACTCTGATGAAATGTGACTTAATGAGGTTTATTTTTCGCCATGGTCCTCTTGCGATCGGCACACATTTTCCATTGACACGTTGCTGTGCTTGGATCCCATCAGTAAAAAATCACTACCAGCAGCTATTACGCCGTCATATGAAGTTTTTAGCCTACCCTCGAATGTATGTGTATTTTAGCAGCAGATTCTTTTGGCTGTTTTAACAGACAAAGACTCAGTGTTCAGATTTTTTCTTGTTATCATTTTTTAGCAAATGAGACGTCGCAACAATGGTTGTAGGCAGTTTTAAAAATACTGTCCAATTAGAACTACACTGACAAAAAAGTTGGACAGTTTTTTTAACTGCCTTTAACCACAATCGTGACATCTCGTTCGCAACCAAGAAAAACTGAATAAAAAGCTAAAAACTGAATCATTTTTTACAATAAAATGTCAACAAATATAGATAATTAGGCAGCAGTGATTCCTTTAAACATGTTTGGTTTGGTTTCTTTGTTTAATGGCATATCAACCTTTGTAAATTATTTAATGCCAACGTCGCTCCCTTTGAAGAACAGAAGTGATACTATTTAATCCATAGATGAGAGGAAAATTGGGTTTCATACCCTTGCCACTGGAATTTGTTCGAAAGAGAACGTAATAACTCAACTGGAGTTCGAACCCGCTTTCTACGATTCTCCAGACCAGCGTTTAAGCCACTACACAACGAGGACACCCCGTCAAATAGGTTTGATTAAATAATAAAGACACATGTTGTCTATACAATTTTTTATGATCCTTTCCAATTTCCTGGCATATGTTTTAATTTCAGGTTTCAGTCGGTAGATTGATTCACCTAATTTTTCCCGAGTGCTTTCGCACCTTTCATTGGCCATCACCAAAAAGGTTCAGTTTTTTAAATGTTTTTTTTAATTGCTAAAACGTTTTTATACTTGGATTTCAAAATAGTTTTTTAAATTGTTCAAATATTTTGACTCTTGTATGCATAAACATAGAACTGGATTAAACTGAAATAGTAAGAAGGCGGCTTTAAAACGCTTTAAAATTTAGAACGTTTTAAAATTTTTGAACTCTAATTGCATTACAGAAATTTAAAACTGAACTTTATCAATTTTTATAGAATATTCTAAAACTTTCTATCTTTTTTTCATTTCGTTTAATAACTCACAAAAAAATTATATATATAGATATAAGTAAGAGGATCATTAAATAAGTTTCCAGACAATTTTCGTATTGGCACTTTTATTGATAGTACACACATGAAACACTAGTCACCTTCGAAGTAATCTGCTCTGGCTGCTATGTACTTCTCGAAGGCCTCATGGAAGTCCTCTTGTATGAGCGGTTCAATGACCCTCGTCACAGCCTTTTTCATCTCCTCAGTTGTCTTATAACGACAGCCTCTGAGCCTAGGGCATAATCAAAAGTCACAGGGAGCAAGGTCTGGACTATAGGGAGGCTAAGGAAGTGTCTTGATGCCCATCTTGGTCAAGTAGTCTGTGACAAGGATGAAGTTGTGGACTGGTGCATTGTCACGGTGGAAATGCCACTGACCCGATTTGAAGAGTGCTGACCTCTTCCCTAGGAATCTCTTCCTTAACTCCCCTAAAACCTCAACATAGTAACCCTAACCCTAACGCTAACCCTTTGGCCAATCAACTCTGGTGTATTGACTTCCTTACTCTTCCCACATCTCTCATCATCCCTCACAGACTCCTTGCATTCTTTGAATCTCTTATGCCACTCAAAAACTGATCCTCAACTCATGCAAAATGGTCGAATAGTAGTCTGAGGCATTCCATAGGTTTCTGTGGCATTTTTTCCAAGTTTAAAACTGAATTTTATTGCATATGGTTCTTCTAAAGTGTCCTCACGTCCGGATTATCATTTTTGAAATTCCCCAGCAGTGTCAATCGGGCTTTAGTAGAGTGTATTCCAATTCCTGCTGTAGCTGTTCATTTGAACCTGAAATCATAAAAATTGGTCAGCCATCTCATAATTTGTATAGCACTGAACATATCAAGAGTCTACGACAATTTTAAATGCCTGTACAAAAAATGTCTGGAAACTTATTGATTTCACCATGTATCAAGTCTAGTATGAAGTTAGTTGGGTTTCAGCCCCCGCTTGAAGATTCCTGCGTGTCTACCCACTCTGAAGTTATGTGATCCAACGAAACAGTGCATGACAGTATATATACACACACACACATATATATATATATATATATATATATATATAGGATAAAATAATGGATTATATATATATATATATATATATATAGATATATATAGATATATATATATATATATATATAAGGTGTATGTGCATGTTTTCGATGTCTTTCGCACGAAAATTAGCTCTACTGTAATGTTTTTCCTTCATAGGATAGTCTTCTTATCAATAAAGAAAATCAACTATATATATATATATATGGGAAAGAGAGAAAGACATATAGAAAGAGAGAAGATACTGCTAAACGTATATATATATATATATATATATATATATATATATATATATATATATATATATATATATATATATATATATATGTATAAAATTAATCATCGAATACAAACTATAATATTGCGGCACTACATATGAAAATTAGGTTTTTTCTCATCCTCAGAATGTCTTGTTCTGCAATATTGACATCGTACATCAAATTTGAATTCAATAATTGAATTTCATATTACTGGGCATTAAGAAATATTATACAAAAAAAAAACCTCAACCATTTGTAATTTCATACCATCTATTTTAGATATATTAATTTCTTTTTATAATAATTTGGTGATGTTCTATTAACTAAGATATTTACAATGTACAATAATTTCATAAAAATATGCTAGACCATCGATTTTCATAGTAATCTATGTCATTTTAGCTTCTCCTTTGTCTGTCTCTGTTAGTTCATATTTAACAATTTCGCTCACTTCCAATAAAATCCGCTGGTTTTTCGAAATATCATAGTTTATCTTATATATCTGTCTCTATGCCACTAGATAGATAGATAGATAGATAGATAGATAGATACATACATACATACATACATACATGCATACATAGAACCGCGTTTCCACTCTGCCTGTGTGATAGCATTTTATCTATCTATCTATCTGATTCTGGCTGTCCTATTCTACAAATACTTACTTATCTGCCAGTCTGTTGCAGTCTTTTCATACCAAACAACCAATCAACCCATCTATCAATATATATATATATATATATATATATATATATATATATATATATATATCAGTTGATTGAAATATGTCTGTGTCTCCCTTTATGTCGCAGTCTGTTCATATCTATCTATCAGTTGGTTTGAATCTATCTACCCGTCAGTCTGACTACTTAATTATCGCGGTCTTTTTATATTTCCCTCTCTGTCTCTGTCTCTTTGTCTGTCTGTCTGTCTGTCTGTCTCTCTCTCTCTCTCTCTCTCTCTCTATATATATATATATATATATATATATATATATATACACACATATATATATTGAAAGATACAGAGAGATGTATAGACTGTGATATATTATAAGTCACAGTCCCTCTCTCTCTCTCTCTCTCTCTCTCTCTCTCTCTCTCTCTCTCTCTCTTTCATTCTTTCTTTCTCATTATTTTTTTTCATCTACTGTTTTTCTTTATTTACACTTACATCTCCTTTCTCCTTCTCTATTTCGGCTATTCATCCCCCCCCTCTCTCTCTCTCTTTCTTTTTAATCCCCCCCTTTTTTATATCCCAATCACCAATTTCTCCCTTTTCATCAGTATTTTTTCTGTATTTTGGTATTTGTGTCCATTTTCTGCATACACAGCAACAGTTCCTCATCTTTTACTGTTATGCCAAGAAAAAAAAAACAGGTCGCGATTTTTCATTGACTCTCAGTTGGCCACCACATCTATCGACGTACAAAGATTGGCAACAGATACCAGAGACGAAATTCAGTTCAAAGACCAATGTCGAATTCAGCCTTCTCATCATTGCTAATCCGAACTGACCAGCTGAAAAGATAGAGGAAATATGAATAAATGGACAATAATGGTCGTCCATTTTGTTCCCGGCTTTTATCGCGTAAACAGTACAATTGAACAATTGTTTGTGGCCATCATCATGACTCTAAAATTACTGAGGTTGCCTTGAAAAATTATCTTCCTTAGCTTAACTTATATTATTCCGTTTCGTGCCGAATAGAAAGGGGAAAAAATGATAGAATTATTCGGAAAAATTCCATTTAAATTCTGTTCATTTTTCTTGCGGGAAAAGTAAGATAGATAGATGGCGGGAGAGGGTCAGGGAGATCCATGCTGGCAGCACGACATGATGATGTTGATGATGATGATATATGTTCTAAATTGTTAAATTACGTAGTATGACGACCGTAGCAGTAAAATCTAAAGAGTGCTCAATACACGTTCAGTAGAGCAATATCACACTCCTATAAATAAATCACAAATTGTTTCCCACTACTACAACAAGGTTCATGATATTCTGAATTCCAAGTGATCACTCTCAAGATTATTAGTTGACTCTACACATGAGGGGTGAAGAGTCTCCTCCCCATTTTACCCAATTCCGGTTTTTCTTTTTATTACCGGTCGGAATCACCATAAAGTAACTTGACGCATATTCAAAACTCACTTTCTACAGTAAATTAGATTTTAAAAAATGTTAAACTTAACTTCTAACTTCATTTCAACGTAGATCTCCAGATTTAATAATAATTCAGGTAATTACAGCAATTCTTATTACCCTTACGTAAAGATTACAGTAATCATCATCATCATCATCATATCGTGCTGGTAGCACGGATATCCCTGACCCTCTCTTGCCACTCCTCCCTATCGTTCATCGCCCTAGGTAGGTCTTCAGGACAACATCCTGTATCCTCACATAGCTGCTGAATGTACGTTCGAGCTTGTCGTCCTGCTTTTGCGCGGCCATGTGTGGGGATCCATAAGAGTACATCTCTTATGAGTTCATCTCTGCTTCTCCAGCAGTGTCCTGCATGTCTGGTTCGTCTAACTTGAATAGTTTTCGTGATAGGGGGCAGGTGGCCGTACAGTTGGTGTCTTGTGGGGTGCTGCTGCCAGGACTTGTTCAGGATTGCACGCAGCATTCTTGTGTAATTGCCATCTAATTTCTTCTCCAGCCGTTTTGTTAGCGTCCATGTAGTGCATCCATATAGCAGTATCGATGTGACCGCTGCCTGGAAGAAATTGCGTTTCATTTTATCGGTTAGGTCTGATTTCCATATAATCGATAGCCTATTGATAGTTGTCCATGCTTTCGTTAACCTCGTTTTGATGTCCTTTTCGGTTGATTCGACGCTGCGTGTGTGTGTGTGTGTGTATTCTTTTGTGTTAAAGATTTAGGCAGATGTATATTTTTACGATTTATTGATAATGAATACTGTTTTGAGGTTAATCAATGAATATATTTTAATTAAAGCATTTAAAAACATATACAACCAATAATATACAAACAGAAATTCTTCAATATATTGATACTAACAATGCAAAAATTAGTTTAATTAAGAATTAATTTCAGTCATATTTTCAATATATGATATAGTCGTTTAGCTTATGTAAAAGTGTTGATTTTTTAAAAAATATTTTCATTATTTTTTATTATAATAACAAATTAGAATGTCTACTATCAATCAAACACTGAATATATATAAAAAGAAGAACTGTTTTAATTTTCTTAAATAAGTTCTCTCATGTCAGAAGCAGAAATTGCATATTTCCAAATATGAATCATTAATATACGACGAGTATATAATGAAAAAGACATAAAATCATATTCTGCCATGAACCGGGCACTTTTCAGACTAAAATATCAAGAATAGTGAAAGTTTCTAGGGGTACAGTACAAGAAGTAATTAGAAAAAAATTGAAACTGGAAATAGTATAGACGGAAAGGAGAGTGGAAGGCCAACAAAATATATTAATATTTAAGTCATTAAATGTGATAAATATCAAACTTATATTAGTTATATATTAGCATTGGACACCAATTTTTTTTTATTTCCTTGGTATATGGTAATTTTGCAAGGATATTAAACCAGCCTAAATTTTTGTCACAGTAATGTACACTCACAAGTACACACACACATATATATATATATATATATATAGCCATCCACCGACAGACTGTTTCGTTCTATCAGAACTCTTCAGTGTGGCTAGACACGCAGGACGCTCGGAGCCGGGATCGAAACCCGTCCAACATTAGGTTAGACTATGTTTCAGACCACTCGGCCACCAAGCGGACCACGTTGGCTAAGGGAATTTTTAGGTATTTTTATTTTTGGAAACAGCAGCAGCAGCCTTTGTTTACATTTTTTTATACCCTATCGGCTACCAGAATGCTCAATTCTTTCTAAGAGATTTGCATTACGCTAGTGGCGGCCGACAATTCCTTCACCAGAGAGCTCAACCCCCATGGGGGAGCATATATTGTCATCCACATATATATATATATATATATTTATATATATATATATATATATATATGATGACTTAAGTAGATCTTTTATAAAGCAAAAGGATGCTAGATATAACTTTATCTCTCTCTCTCTCTCTCTCTCTCTCTCTCTCTCATTTATTCACACACACACACATGCACACACACACGAACTCCCATTATACATACATATATATATATATATATATATATATATATATATATAATGGGAGTTTGTGTATATATATATATATATATATATATATATATATATAATTATTTTTAAAATAGGTTGCTACGTTAATTAATAAAAAGTGATAAAGATCAGTGATGGAGAATATATAATTAATTTAGGATAACACAAATATAGAGTCAACGAAGCTTGGTAGATATCAGTTTCTAAATTGTCGACAATAGAGAAACTAAGAGTCACCAAATTCTTTTGACTCGGTGTCAAAAAGTAAAGTAAAATTGGCCACCGTATTTGAGGGGGGCTTGAAGTCTCCCTTTTCGATGGCTACAACACCAAGGTGTAGAGGAGGGTATTGCTCCTTTCCCTTGATTGATCCACTTTACCCTTGATCTGTACCTTATAATGCTGAGTGTTAAGCAAGGAGTCATCAAGTACCATTTTTTTGGTCTTTGGTATGGCTCGACCTGGGATTGAACCCAGGCCTCCCGGACCATTAGCGAAAACTCTAACCACAAATTTCTGGATTCTATCTCACCATCCATCCTTATCACATATCATGTCTCATTGGTCGTCTAGATGGCATATAGTGTCCGCACAAAAATTATGTTTATATGTCTATGCTGGTCGCAACACTTCCATCTACAAATGTAGGAGTTCATTGAAGAATGTCGATTACGAACTCATCCTTTCTTCTCCAACAGTTCTTTGTGTGTCTTGTTCTTCTTACTTGGATGGTTTGAGAGATAGGAAGTAGGTGGCCAAACAACTGCTGTTTTGTGGGACGCTGTTTGCAGGTTTTTTTGAAGGCTACATGCAACATTTTTGTGTAGTTATCATCTAGCTTTTTCTCCAGGTGTTTATTCAGCGTCCTGATGATGCATCTATACAGTAGTACGAACACGGCCGCAGCTGGGAAAAATCCCCTTTTATTTCATTGGATAAATCAGATTTCCCTATGATCAATAAACTTCCAATAGCATTTTACGCTTTCGTTTGATGTATCACAACTTATATATATATGTGTGTGTGTGTGTGTGTGTGTGTGTGTGTGTGTGTGTGTGTGTTAGGTATGTAAATATGAAATAGGAAAAAATATTCTGAAGATCTATTTATCCATACATAAATAATATGCCCGTGGTGTAATGGTTAGCGTCGTAAGAAATGGACCCGGTGACATGAGTTCAAATCCTGGACGAGACTGATTGCATTTCACATAGCACTAATACCCTTGGGAAAGGTATGAATCCAATTATTCTTCCTCTAGCTATGGGTAAATAGTAGGCCAGACTAGGTTCTTCAGCCCTTGGATAGGCAACTAGTCTAGGAGAAGGAAAACTCTGAATTCAAACCTGCTAAACGCCGCTTAAAAATAGACCTTGTGTCATATCCTGCCAGAGCGGAGGGGTTGGTAAGTATGATAAATAATATGCCAACGATAAACATTTCCGTTTTTAAACCATCTTCAGGACGATGTTAGGGTGTGTTATAACGTCTCATCCGAGAAATTATTTTTACATGAAAAAATGAAATGAAAAAGATAAGAAAATACTTAGCGTTCTATTATCGTTAATAGCACTCTGTTTCAAAATGGATGTGACAAATCACAAGTCAGTTCGTGTCACCGTTAATTCATAACCGCTCTCCCCGTTATCCAGGTCAAGTCTCATTGCAATCTCATTTTTTCTCGCTCTCCAATTTAATTATATCTATCCTGCTTCTGTCCTTCGGCCCTACGTCCCTTACCTCCTCCATAAACAACTTTTCTCAAGTCAATCCCATTCCCTTAAATGTGTTGAATAGCAGATTTGACAAATCTTGTCAGATGAGATCACTTTGCAGCACCAAGATTTCTTATACAGCTCTGTAATAAAACATACATCCGAAAAATGCCTTTGATGTGGCACTTTCTTTATCAATCTATCAACTGCATTTTATTACTTTTTTTAAATCCAGAATTTTGCGCAAAACTTCCAATAGGTCAAGTGACAGCAAGTCACTGTGAGATCAGTCTCACTGGTTTTCTTGATATCTTGTTTGCCCTTAAAGCTTTTCAAACTTGCTTTTCAGATGCATTGTTCCGTTATATTTTGTTTTTGCTTTTGCTGTTTTTCTTGTTTTTGTTTTTCTTTATTCCTTCTCAATTTCCTTTTTTTAATCTTTTATAATAAGCAGTTTTTAGTGGGGGGGGGGTCTAGTGACAAGAAATCTTACCAACATTCAAGATCACCTTCGACGGTTTGAGTTCATTTTATTTTTTTTCACTGCATCATTTTGTTTATTTGTTGTTGTTTTTTTAGAATCCTTTGGATCAAAGCAAAGCAAAGATTTCAGTTCAAAAACCTGAAGATCTTAAAAGTGACTGGGACTGTTCAATACATCGACTGCACCTTTGCAGAAGGGTAAGACGATCACCCCCAACGAGTGTCCTGGATATGATATTAAGCCATCTGATGGTGAGACTCTAGGAATGCCGGAGCTTTTGAGAATGCGAAGTACCCTTTTATTGACATCACTCCCAGGTCCACTCTGTCCCGGAGTGGTAACACCTGCTAGGGTCCTATCTATTTGGCAGTTAGAACTGTTTGACATTCAAACAAATTACAAATATCAAATTGAGCTGTGTACTGTGTGTAAATAAATGACTGATATTTGTTTGAATTGTTAGTTATTTATAGCAATACTTGGAACCATTTAATATAGTTGACTCATACTAAATTGGTTTCGGTTTCTTTGTTTAATGGCATATCAACTCTTTTTAGGTTATTTAATGCCAAAGCCATTCTCCGAGAAGAACAGTAGTGGTACTAATTAACCCATAGCTGGGAGGATAAGGGGGTTCATACCTTTCCCAAGGGTATTTGCCCGAAAGTGAATGTAATAGCGCGACTGGAGTACGAACTCGCTTACTACGATTCCGCAGTCCATCGCTTTAACCATTACGCCACGTGGACACCACGTCATACTAAATTGAACTGAAATAGAACTATTGGGTCATCTAACTGTGTGTATCGATAAAATGTGTTTACAAATCAGATATTTACTAAAAATGGAAATCAGACCTATCCAATAAAATAAAACACAATTTTATCAAGCAGTTGTCGTGTCCATACAACAATGTGGATGCACCACATGGACGCTAACTAAATGTATTGAGAAAAGACTTGACGGCAATTGCACGAGAATGCTACGAGTGATATTGAACAAGTCCTTGAAGCAACATCCGACAAAACAGCGACTGTACGGCTACCGACCTCCGATCTATAGAACCATCCAAATAAGACGGACAAGACATGCTGGAGAATTAGGGAAGAACTTATAAGTGACGTTCTCCTGCGGACCCCTTCATCCAGATGAACAGGTGTTGGATGGCCAGCTCGAACATATTTACAACAGTTTCATTCGGACACTGCATGTCGTCTGGAGGACCTGCAGGAACCGATGGATGATAGAGACAAATGGCGAGAGATAGTCAGATAAATCCGTGCTAGCAGCACGATATATATATATATATATATATATATGTGTGTGTGTGTGTGTGTGTGTGTGTGTGTGTGTGTGTTGGTCCAAAAAGTAATCTTTTTCAGATCATCAAAAAAGTGAGGCTTGTTGTACACTGCTATATTTACGTGGTACGTTCAATAAGTTTCCAGACTTTTTTTGTACAGGCATTTAAAATTTGTTGTAGACTCTTGAAAATTCAGTATGTTATTGCAATACATCTTATGAGATGACTCCCTAATTTCTATGATTTCAGGTTCAAATGATCAGCTACAGCAGCAATTGCAATAAACCCTACTAAAGCCTGATTGTCACAGTTAGGGAATTTCAAAAATGATAATCTGGACGTGAGGACACTTTAGAAGAACCATATGCAATAAAATTCAGTTTTAAACTTGGAAAAAATGCCACAAAAACGTATGGAATGCTTCAGACTGCTTTTCGACCATCTTGCATGAATCGAGCATCAGTTTTTAAGTGGCATAAGAGATTCAAGGAAGGCAGGGAGTCTGTAAGGGATGATGAGAGGTGTGGGAAGAGTAAGGAAGTCAATACACCTGAGTTGATTGACTAAAGGGTTAGCGTTAGTGTTACTATGTTGAGGTTTTAAGGGTGTTTAGGAAGAGATTCCTAGGGAAGAGGCCAGCACTCTTCAAATCGGGTCAGTGGCATTTCCACCGTGACAATGCACCAGTCCACAACTCAATCCTTGTCACAGACTATTTGACCAAGATGGGCATCAAGACAGTTCCTCACCATCCCTATAGTCCAGATCTTGCTCCCTGTGACTTTTGGTTATGCCCTAGGCTCAGAGGCTGTCGTTATAAGACAATTGAGGAGATGAAAAAGGCTGTGACGAGGGTCATTGACACGCTCACACAAGAGGACTTCCATGAGGCCTTCCAGAAGTTATGGGACGGTATAATAATTGCATTGCAGTCGGAGGAGATTACTTCGAAGGGGACTAGAGTTTCAAGTGTGTACTATCAATAAAAGTGCCCATACGAAAAAAAGTCTGGAAACTTATTTAATGATCCTCGTAGTTCATGGTCATGATCAAATCGATGAACAAACATTATTGTATTGTAAGATAGAAACTATCAAGGAAGGTCAACGTTGATTTTCTTGACAGTATTCAACATGTTTGTTCCATTGAGTTTTCCATTGATCGATTCACCTCTGAAACTTCTCTTTTTATATGGTGGGAATTTGTGTCCTCCTTTATCTTTTATAACCTTTCACAATATAACTGATGCGATTGACATAAAGATTACATACGACTGTAAAGTTAGCGACCGTAGTCGTGGGCGACCAGAAAGCTCCCTTTTCAATAGCTACTACCCCGAGGTGTAGGGAAGGGGGGTACTCCTTTCTCTGGATTTCTCCACTTTACTCTTAATACGTGCTTTATATTGCTGAGTGTTAAACAAGTATGTATCAAGTAACATTTATATAGTCTTTGGTATGTCGCGACCTGAGATTGAACTCAGATCTCCCGGACCATTAGCGAACACTCTACCCAATAGGCCAATTAGCTGGTCAAAATTTGGTGACCGTAGTCGAGGGTGACTAGAAGGCTCCCTTTTCAATAGCTACTACAATGAGGTGTTGGAGAGGGCGCTACTCTATTTCCTGGATTGCTCCACTTTACCCTTGATACGTACCTTATATTGCTGAGTGTTAAGCAAGGAGGTGTCAAGTAACATTTCAAAGTATATATAATTTACTGACTCAGTTCAAAGAGTCACCGAAGCGTCGTAGCTAACGTGCTGGACTGTGTCATCGCAGTGAGTTCGCACTCTAGTCATGTTCAATTCCGGACTAATCCCCTTGGGAAAGACATGATCCCCTTATCCACTCCCATCTATTGGTTAAATAGTACCAGTACAGTAATAGGATGGTTTTTGCATTAAATAACCCAAAAAGGTTGATATGCAGTTAAACGAAGGAACGAAAACAGATCAGTTTAGGGACAAAAAGTCGTCAAGATGACTTCATGTATTTTTTTATTTTGTTTCGTTTGTGTGTGGGGGGTTATATTTTTAAATTGGCACTGATTTGCCGAGACTTTTTATAGACCTCAAAACAGCAATCTAAACGTCTAGACATCATCACATGATTATATATGTTACTCAGCTGTACACACGTCTTCATTTAAATCTTAGATTAAAAAAATTAAGTTTCGATATTCTTTATCACTGTTCATATGATAAAAATACGTATAAATCTTTTGCCACACACTTCTACACTTCTAATCATATCTACCAAACCACTAGGAGAAAAACGATCAAATGTACAGTAATATCCATCAATGAAATAAAGGCCATTTTATGATGTTCATAAAGAGGCTTGTTCCGTTCAAGCAGGCAATAAAAAAATAGCGGTCTTGTAATAACAGCAGATGGGAGAAGAGACAGAGGAGGGGAAAGAGGAAGGAACCAAGAAACATTCCCAAACGTCCAAGAATAGGGCCGTTGTAAAAGAGTCGGATTTTCAAGGGTTTATCTCTCTTCAACGGAGAAGAGTGAAAGTTATTTTGCTATAAGTAATAATACGCTTGTATGTTTATTCATTTTGAAAGTGGCGGAGAGGAATAGATTTTAATTATGATTTATTTAAACGAAGACTGATATTTTTTTTGTTTTTTGGTCATTTACACACACACACACACACAAGTGCAGATATATAATCATATAACGATGTGCTTATTATACATATATATATATATATATATATATATATATATATATATATATATATATATACTTTCAAGAAAAAAACAAAATTCGGTCACATTAGGATTATAAATTTATTTCCATCCTGCTAAGAGCATTGATATGAATCAAAAATTAAAAAAAAAAATTTAACAGGATTTCTTCAGATCCAACATTAAGATAAATGAATACAGCTGTATTCATTTATCTCCATGTTGAATCTGAAGAAGTCCTCTTAAATTTTTTTTTTTAAGTTTTTGATTCATATCAATGCTCCTAGCAGGATGGATATAAATTTATAATCCTAATGTGACCGAATTTTGTTTTTGTTTTCTTGAAAGAATATTTGCTCTGTGATATCCTTTTCATTGAGCTCTTTACCAGGAATATTTAAATATTCGAATTATGAATAATTTAATTGTCCAGACGGAATTGTTCCCTACTCCGGATTCCTGGATTCACTGGATTTAAGAATATATATATATATATATATATATATATATATATATATATATATATATATATATAAGGTATTACTTTTCTGTTTGTTTGTTGTTGTTTTTTCAATCATCTTTAGGGGGATGTTAGTATGTAATGTTTTGTCACGTCCAAAAAAATCTTCTCAAAAAATTTAAACAAAAAACTGGTTCGGTTGGGTTTGGTTAGGTTTGGTTTGGTTTGAGTTTATGGCATATCAACCATTGTAAGTTATTTCATGCCAAATCCATTTTTGTACAAATTAACAGTTTTATTTCAAACAATTCAGTTTGGCATAAGTACACAGTTTAAACACCCTGTTAAATGTCAAAACATTTAATTTTAGACAATTCAGATTAGTACTATTTGACCCATTGATGCTACCCACTCTAAGCCAGAGTCAACCGGGGAGCGATGGCAATGAATGTGTACTCCGCATCCCTTAAAGCTCCAGCATTACTGGAACATCACCATCAGACTTTTTACTGTCATATCAGGACACTCGTTGGTGAGGCCCAACCCCTCCTCAGAGATGCAGTCGGTATATTCTATAGCCACGGTCGATTGGGGGGAAAAAAATTGAGAAAATGCTTAGCTTTTTACAATTGTTTCTAGCGTTTAAATGCTTTTAACATCATTATGAACTTAAGCTACGAAGAGAATCTTTTGCTCTGTTTGTCTTTCGGTGGCAAAAACTGCCGGTGGCACCAGGGGTGGCAGTACCACCATAGCCACAAAACTGTGGTATCACCCTGACTTGGTGGTTGATGAGGACAGAGTATCGCACGTGTTCTCACACGAATTGTGATAACAGTATCGTTTCTAGCATTCAGTTACAAAATGCATGAAACGTAATGAGTGTTTTTTATTCTATTTATTCATTTATTTATTTATTCATTTAAAAAAAATATTAACGCATTTGCAGAAAAATTTGAAAAATTCTTATAAGAGTTCTAATTTTTTTTATAAAAATGCAACTAAATAAATAAAGATAAAATAAGAAATGAAAATCTTCCAACAGTTATTACGTCCTAGACATTTTAAAATAAAGTCGGTGACCGTAGTCGAGGGCTACCAGAAGGCTCCCTTTGCAATAGCTACTACACTTAGGTGTAGAGGCGGGTGCAACTCCTTATCCCTGGATTACTCCACTTTACCCTTGATACGTAGCTAATATCGCTTAGTGTTAAGCAGGGAGATATTAAGTACCATTTTTAAAGTCTTTGGTATGACGCGACCTGAGATTGAACCCAAGTCTCCAGGATCATTGACGAACACGACGCTACTAACAATAATAGTAGACGTTTCTCATGTTTTCCTTTCATTTTTGATTTGAAAATAGACTTTCGGATGCGACATAAAATCATCGCCCTAAAATTTGGTTAAGAAAATGAAACGCTAAAGGTTGGCATTATTATTCATGTGTAAATAAATACAGGGTTTTCAGACTATTGTCTTCATCTTTATTGTTATATTCAAAACGTTTTGGCCGATATGTCCCCCGACCTTCTTCATGTGTTTCTTGTCGAACTCGAGAGTCTACTCGGAACTTCGAACCACGTCCTTTATTTAATGCACGAGTGTCGCTTGTTCTGAATCCGTTAACCATAACCGAGTACAAGTGAGAAATATTACTGTATTGTTACTCATTTGCAGTCAGGATTGAACCTGCAACCTTCAGATGGTTGTCACTAAACTTTTTATCATTATTAATAGCGTTCTATTTCAAAACATATGTAATATAATTCAGTATTCGATATTCTTTTCGTGTATTTCATTTATCTGTTTTTAAACTAACTTAATACTTAATAATCTAAAAAAAATGAGTAATGTATTATTAAGAAATTATTTTTTGAATGAGAAAAAATCTCACATACAAACATCGCCCTGAGGGTTGTTTTCATAAAGCGAAACGACAACATTGGCATATCAAACATGTATTAATAAGTCATCATGCCTAGTTGGCTGGGGCTATAGCATACATCGACTGTATCTCTGAAGAGAGACAAGACTTCCCCCAACGAGTGTCCAAGATATGACAGTAAACAGTCTGATGGCGAGGTTCCAGTAATGCTGGAGCTTGAGGGAATGCAAAGTACCTGTTCATTGCCATCACTGCCAAGTCCATACTGGCCCGGAGTAGTAGCACCTGATAGGGTCCTATATGGGTGAAAATAGAACTAAACTGTATACTTATGCTAAACTGAATTGCTTAAAATAGGACTGTTTGAAATTTAAACTGCGTACTTTTGCTAAACTGAACAGTTTTTAATGGAACGGTTTGTATGCTAAACTGAATTGTTTGAAATGGAACTGTTTTTTTTTTTCACTGGAATTGTACTTACGCTAAACAGAATTCTTTGAAATAGAAATGTTTTGAGATTTAAACTGTGTACTTATGTTAAACTAAATTGTATGAAGTGGAACTGGTTTTGTATGCTAAAGAGAATTGTTTTAAATGGAACTGTTTTTGATGTTGAAACTGTACTTACGCTAAACTGAACTGTTTGAAATAGAACTGTTTTTGACATTGAAACTGTACTTACGCTAAACTGAATTGTTTGAAATGTAACTGTTTTGACATTTAAACTGCGTACTTATACTAAACTGAATCGTATGAAATAGAATTGTTTATATGTATAAAATGGGTTTAGCATTAAATAACCTAAAATGGTTGATATGCCATGAAACCAAACCAAACCAAAACCTAGTATTCCTTTCTCCGACAGTTACGATCTTATGATTATGGTTTGTTCTCTACAAAATTCTGAAAAACGGTATATTTGTGGACGTTTTAGGAAGAATGAACTCATTAATAGCGTATTTATTCTAAACTGAATTTACCAATGTGTAAACAAAAACTATACTCATATTTAACTGAATTGTTTGAAGTAGAACTGTTTGACTAAACTGAATTGTTTGAAAGAAATGTTTTTGACAATTAAGCTGTGCACTTATGCTAAACTGAATTGTTTGAAATAGAACTGTTTATTCGTATAAAATTAGATTTGGCATTAAATAACCTACGAAGATTGATATGCCATAAAACACAAACGAACAAACAAGTAAATCATCTAAAAATCTGAGGGATTTTTGTTTTTCTTTGTTTTTGATTTTTCATGTTTTATATCATATACAGCCAGTTTTATTTTCATTTTTCTTCCATATATATATTTATATATATATATTTCTTTAAGAAAAAACAAAACCGGTCATATAAGGACAATACATTTATTTATTAGATATAAATCAAAAACACAAAAAAAAAAAAAAATTAACAGGTCTTTTTATTTTATCCATAAGATCTGAAGAAGTCCTGTTGAATTTTTTCTCGCGTTTATTGATTTTATCAGAAACACATAACAGGAGGAAATAAATTTATAATCCTAATGTGACCGGTTTGTGTTTTTTCTTAAAGAAATTATTGCTCTGTAATGTCAGTTACATTGAGCTCTTTACCAGGAAAATTTAAATGTTCACTTTTGAATTTTTTTTTTTTTTTTTTTTTTTTTTTTTGTCCTGATGGAATTATTCCCAACTCTGGTTTAACTGGACCGAATAATATATCTATCTATCTATCTATCTATACAGAATAACATATATATATATACCGAATAATATATACATATATATATATATATATATATATATATATATATATATATATATTAGTTAAAATTATCAGAGAATGATTAAGTGCAAAAGGGGATTAAGTTCCTGATCATCAAATCCAGAATGAACCATTTAGTTTTTCAATCCGTACGATTGTCATTAAGAAAAGTATTAATCCTTTACTAAGCTATTCGTATTTGGTAAAATAATTGGACTGATTGGTCCTTTCCGTCTTGTTGGAACAACAAATATAGAAGGGAAAGCTCTCAATTCTGTCATCAGCTCATCCAAAAAATGTGGGTGGTTTTACATGAGCCTTCAGAATTATAAAAAAGCATTTGTATATTTTTATTTTGCGATGTCACCATTGGATCGATGGACGAAGCTGTATTTACTAAGACAGAAATGAACAAGAAATGAAACTTTAATTCTCATCAAAATAGTCCCATTGGCACCATTTATGTATAATATAGATTACTAACATAGCCTCAAATCAAACTCAGGCCCAGTTGTCTGTTTCTGTCCTTTGCGCCAATAACCGTTACACTACCCATAGTACCCTGGCTCCAACAATTTTCTTCTCTCTCTCTCTCTCTCTCATCACTAACACTCACATACACACACACGCGCACATATATGTATATGTTATTACACAGAAAAAGAGGTTAAGAGATATCTATTTATCTGAATATATTCTTATATGTATGACGAGAATTTGATAAGTAGTTCCATATGGCATGATGTTTTATGGTTGATATTGGCCATAAAATCCAATCAAGAAAACAATGCCTTCATCCATTTCCCTTTTAATCTAAACCGAGCCTAACACAGGAAGAATGAACGAGTTTTTAAAATGGCCGACGGCAATAAAAATGGCGCGCGCTCTTTATCACCAAGAATATCAACCATGTCAGCGATTGTAAAAACTTGTCTACCCATTCCAGCTGCCGTACAGCGTATCTCGAGAAGGGGAAAGAAAAAAAAAGTCATTTTGGACGCTTTAGATTGAAAGTGAATATTTTGCTTTTAGACTTGTTTTATTTTATTTTATTTATTTATTTTTTCAGGATTTTTTCTTTCTTTTTTATGGTGGGGGGTGGATGTATCTCAACGTAAATTAATGGAGGTATCGAGATATACAAAGAAAAAAAAACCGCGGCAAACTAGAACGTTTAGAAAACGATATTTGGTGCTGTGCTGAAAAAAAACAAAAACAAATAAAAAAAATTGCACGATTTTTCTGAACCTAGAAAACCTTTTAGGTTTGGTTTGATTTTGTCTTGTTTTACGGCATAACAACCAATGTAGGTTATTTAATGCCAACTCCATTTTCTTACATACAAACAGTTCTATTTCAAGCAGTTCAGTTTAGCATAAGTATGCAATTTAAAAGTCTAAACAGTTCTATTTCACGCAGTTCAGTTTAGCATAATTACATTGTTTAGTTCTATTTGACCCATGGATAGAAAGCTATCAGGTGCTACCACTCCGAGCCAGAGTGGAACTGGGAGGGATGGAAATAAAGGAGTAGTCCACATTTCCTGAAGCTCCAGCATTACTGGAGCCTCACCATCAGATTGTTTAGGGGGAATCTTACCTCTCAGCAGAGATGTAATCAGTGTATTCTGCTGCCCCGGCCGACAGTGCCAGAGAAAATATTTTACGCTAAAACTAAAAGTAAAGTTGGCGACCGTAGTTGACGGCGACCTGAGGGGTCCCTTTTCAATAGCTACTACACTGGGGTGTAGGGGAAGGCACTACTCCTTTCCTGGATTGCTCCACTTTATCCTTGATACGTACCTTATAATGCTGAGTGTTAAGCAAGGAGGTAGCAAGTACCACTTCTTAAAAGTCTTTGGTATGACTCGACTTGGGATTGAACCCAGGTCTCCTGGACCATTGGCGAACACTCTACCCACTGGGTCAATGGGCCGGTTTACGTTAATATACCGATCCAAAAATGAACGAAAGGAACATCTCTTAAAGGATTCAGTTCATATGCTGTATATTCCATAAAAGTTGCAACATCACCATCTAGGCGTGTTCATAGCACTGATTCCCTTTTCTCTCACATAATCTGTCCCTAATGGCCATCGCCCTTGCTAGGTCTTCTGAATAGTACCCAGTGTCCCCAAAGGGTTCATGAATGTATGTTTTTGCAGGTCAACCGACACTAGTGTGTCCATGTAAGCGGTACGTAAGAGAACATCAGATATGAGTTCATCCTTACGATCACATCAGTGCTTAACATCTCTTGTTGGGTTTATTTTGATGGTTTGAGATATGGGATCTAAGTCGCCGTACAGCAACTGTTTTGAATGGTATTGCTTCCTGGATCTGTTTAAAACAGTCAGCAGCTTTTTTATGTTGTTTCCATCTAGCTTTTTATCCAATTTATTTCGTTAGTGTCTAAGTGATTCAGTGGTTATATATTAGAAAATAGGTCAGCATATATAAGAACGTGAATATGCTGGCATAGCAAGACTCTGAATTCAAACAAGTTGCAAACCTGGAGAGGGATGGGCTCTGACTATCTATTCCTCCTCAACGACATGGTACATGAGTCGTGCCTCCTACAACCCAAAAAAGTTACAAGTTCTTATCTTAAAAGCTATACTGCTTTTATAGTCATTTAACAACACTATTTACCAGTTGATAGTGTCATGTGTTTGCCACATTCGATGATCTATTCACTTGTATTCTAACAGCTAAGTTCTTTTCCTAAGGCCGAATGAATTTCGCATATGAATCATACAAGAGTATGACAGATTGATTTAGTGTGAAATGGTTCAGACTATACCTTCAAAGAATTCGACAATGTTTCACTTCGTTAATAATTTCAATCGATTTCGAATGCCCCAGGCCGAAAGAGTTGAGGACGGCGGTCTTTGTTAATTGCCAAAAAGCCTTAATGATATATCCGATTGGTTAACTCATTCACACAGAAAATATCTTTGAACGATATTTTTCAGAATGGATCGTCTGCGAGAACTGCTTTCAAGACTAAAAATAGGTTTACAGGGTTTAAATCCATCACTCAGACAAAATTTTCCATCCATTTTTAAACACTCTGCTTAAAGACGTCCGAGTGATTATCAATAAATTTGTTGCCAGGTAATAAGCAGAAACTTGATCGGAATTTTTAACCGCATGATAATCGATTTCAGAGATTATTGTATACAGTAAAAAAATAAAATCAAAGATTAAAAAAAAACATGGAGAAGAATGAAAGTATATCAAAAACTAAACATTTGTCCCACCCCGTAGGCTGAACTAAAAATATGCTGACTGTATCCCCAGCGGAAGTGTAAGATCCTCCCTGAAAAAAAGGTGTCTTAAGTTTGACCCTAAAAATTTGACATCTGATAGTTAATCTGCAGTTCTTGAGATCTGAATTTCTAAAGAGTGTGGCGTATCACTTTAGCATTCTTATTCCTAAATTCACTCCAACCTGGAGTGGTCATTTCTATTAGGGTCCCATCTATTGGTCCATCTGTTCTATTTGAAAAGTACTGAGTATCTTAGTTTGGTTGGGTAGGGTTTATGGCACATCAACCATTGTAGGTTATCTAATGCCATATCCTCTTTATACATATAAATTATATATCTACATGATTTGTAAACACATTTTTAGATAAGATTCTTAAACGAGCCTGAGCTCTTTTTTTGCACATAGTTAAATGGCTTCAAGTATTGCTATATAATACTCATTCATTTGCATACAGTTTGTTCTATTTGACCCATAGAAAAGATCCTATCAAGTGCAACCACTCCAGGTTATAGTGGAGTTGGAAGAGATAGCAATGAAGGGGTACTCTGCATTCCCCAAATCTACAAGGCTGAAACCTCACCATCAGATTGTCTAATGTCATATCTAGGACACACGTTGGGGGACGGATATTATCCCTTTACAGAGATACAGTCTGTGTATTCTACGTACAACTGCGAGCAAAACCCAGAAAACCGCTTAAGAGACAACTAAACAAAAATTGTCCGTATAAATGTACAATAGAACGCAATTCCGTAACCTCTCTGCATAGAATAATCTTAGACGAATAGACAAAACGTTAAAATAAATAAGTCAATCTGTTCGAAATAATGTTTGAAATGATTTTGAACGGCATTAGTATATTGACTCTGAAAATATTGATAATGCATTTAAGTATACGGTTTTTACCTGTTTAAAATGATTGTAAAGATTCATTTTTGAAACGTATATGATTGGACAACATAACTGTCAAATTGACTTTGGCAGTAAATGACACAGCAAGAGTAGAAATGCCTTAACTAATCAACCAAGCAAGCAAAAATTCCATCAACGAATCAGATTTTGGAGTACAGATGAAAAACAATAAATAGAGCATTGAAACTGGAGAAATGTCGATCTTCATTTATAGGCAAAGATTTAGGTCTTGTGCCAGACTAGGCCAAGCAAATATTGACATGAAACCAAAATGGCTGCTTGCATTTCTTTTATAGAGAATTTTTTATCCCCACATCCAGGGTGTGGTCAGCTGTCTAAAAATGCCTAACTACCATGTGGGAAATTTGACCGTCTGTTAATTTTTATCTATAGAACAAATCATAATGTTTTCGCTTCAAGATTTTATGACCTGGGTCCGGCTCGCTGGACTCCGGGAAAATTGGGTGTGGAAAAATGGAAGAGACAAAGCAGAAATTATGACCTTTCCTATATTTCTGTATTTCGGCCATAATGCGTGGAAATGGCGACAGCTGGGCGTCTGAAAGGCCACACCCTAAAATCTCCCCTCTCTCTCTCTCTCTCTCTCTCTCTCTCTCTCTCTCTCTCTCTCTCCAATGTCTTTTACAACCCTTCTATTGTCTCGTGTAATTTTAACCACATATACATAGATAGAAATAACGGGTACATAGGAAGATGTGAATACATGTTTGACTGAAAGAAGATGGTTTTATTAAGAGATTTTAATACTTAGCCAACATAGATAGATAGATAGATAGATAGATAGATAATGAACGGACTTATGTAGATAGATAGAAGGTTCATTTATTAAATAAGGGAATTCGGGTGGGAAGAAAAAAAAAACAGAATTTGTTTCCAATAATGTAAGCTATGATATTTGTGGAAGTACTTTATGGCAAAAAATAACTTAATCTTGCAAAAAAATATATTTTTTGGCTATTCAGAAGAATGGCAAATTAAACAGAGTGCTGCTCTAATCTTGAACGGAAGTCCGCTTTCAAATTTTTGGTAGCTGAAAATTCCAAATTATGTACAATTTACAGAAGAATATGGGATGAGTACGAAGAAGCATGTTTTAGTAAAAAAAAAAATATTTACAAATGAGCAAATATGAGTTTTCAACAACGATACGGAAACACAGCGACTCTCCGGTAAAGAAAAAGTTTCGGGCTTGTGACCAGAAAAGAATCTCATGTTGACAGTCTTCCGTGACATGAAAGTGAAAAAAGTGGGGCTGTAAACAATGCTTCCACCTGCTACTGGTTATGCAAAATTCACATTATTAATTGAATGTTCCTCTTGTATATATATATATATATATATATATATATATATATATTATAACAGTGTTGATTGTCTCAAAATCACTTTGTGGGTTTGTGTCGAACCAAGTGCAATATAATATGGAGAGTGCTCCATATCTAGGATAGAACTATATAATAATAATAATAATAATAATAATGATAATGGATAATGATAATAAATAAATAAATAAATATTAGATATATATATTTAATTCATGGAATTTAGACTGCGACCCCTGGGTTTTATGGAGTTTTTTTTAAAACAGGAATCATCAGGCAGTTAAGAAAATGAAAAGCATCGAAAATCGAAAAAATACAGTCAAAAAACCGTTGGGATTTTGTATTATTCTTTACGTGTGGTTGTAAGTGTGAGAGTGTTAGTGTTTTCGTATGCATGTGTGGGTTATATATATATATATATATATATATATATATATATGTGTGTGTGTGTGTGTGTGTGTGTGTGTGTGTGTGTGTGGAATATATATATATATATATATTCCACGCACGCACACACACACACACACACACACACACATATATATATATATATATATATATTCAGACATACAGTTTCCTTCCCCTACGAATGTAAACGTATAAATACCCTGAATGTAACAATTCTCAGAAGCAATAGCAAACAAAATATATTCAACTCGATGTTTACTCATAAAAAATTTATTCAACGTACAACATGCACGACAGAAGATATATAATTTTATTTTGACAGATCAACTATTGAAAGAGAGAGAAAAACAGGCTTACAAATGAATATCAATGTGCCAGACAATCATTTCTTTCAATTCTTATATATATGTATATGTGGATGGATAGATACGAAGATAGATCGATAGATAAATAGATAGATAGACTAATATAAGATGGTTATATTCAAATCAGACGAACAAGACATGCAGAACACAGCTAGAGAAGTAATGGTGAACTCATAAGCGACGTTCTATCATCGACCCCTTCACCCTGACGAGCAGGCATTGGACGACTAGATAGAACTTATCTACAACAGCGCTGTACAGACACAGGATGTAGTCTAGAGGAGCTGCCGAATACGATGGACGATAAGGACAAATGACGAGTCAGTGAAATCCGTGCAAGTAGCAAGACATGATATATACATATATATACATATATATATATATATACATATATATATATATATATATATATATATATATATATATATATATATATATATACATGA
>OY757909.1:118502173-118509673 GCA_963585895.1 Sepioteuthis lessoniana
TAATAGTTTATGTTAATTTCTATTAGAAGAATGGAGTCTGGATAAGTTTTCAAAATCCACAATGAAATCCAATGGTGGTATAAGCTGCAGAAATATCTGTGTCAAAAATATTACATCAATATCCATCGCAAACTTTGATAAAAAATTGAGCCTTATCGGTGAGGTTTTGAATACGCTGGCTGCATCTCCCTACAGACGAGTAAGACCCTTACCCCCCAAAAGGGGTGTTCTAGGTACGACATTGAACTGCATATGCAGTAAGACTCCAGTTCTTGTGACTTTGGAAGTTTCTGTACTCATTTTTTTCATTACTCCCAGACCCACTCTGACCCGGAGTAATAGTACCAGTTAGTAATCCATCTTTGAATCAAGTAGATCTATCAAAAGGTTATTCGTATTCGATAATTGTTTACTTAGGATTATAATTAATTACCTCGAAATATATATCTGAGTTCTAACAAATGGCTATTCTTAGAAATAATTATGAGATTTCATATAATCATTGTGCCCAGTCAGCTGGGGCTGTAGAATACACCAACTGCATTTCTGCAGAGGGACGAGGTACCCTCAACGAGTGTCCTGATGTGACATTAAACCTTCTGATGGCAAGGCTCCAGCCTTGATGGTTTGGGGGAATGTTGAGTACTCCTTCATTGTCATTACTCCCAGGTCCACTCTGACCCAGATTGGTAGCTCCTAATAGGATCCTATGGCTCAAATAGAACTGTTTGACATTTAAACTGTGAGCAAACGAATAAATTATGTCAAATTGAATTGCTAAAAGTAGAACTGTTTAACTATTTAACACTGAGTGTAAACAAATGACTGTCTAATTCAATTGTTTGTGATAGATAGAAATACTTGAAATCATTTAACTGTGTACAAACAAGTAAATAGTATCGATTAGAATTATTACTGTTAAATAGAGATATTTGCTTGTAACCATTTAACAAATAGTAAATAGAATTATTCGTATTTGCTAGAAATACTTGAAACCATTTAACTATGTGCAAAAAAGATTAGCTTAGTCTCATTTAAAAATATTAACAACAAAATGGGTTTATTAACCATATTTAATATATATAACCATATTCACTATATATATATATATATATATATATATATATATATATATATATATATATATATATATATATATAAAGTGGATTTTACATTAACTAAACGACAATGGTTGATATTCCATCAAAACCAACCAACCAACCATATAATTATTAGTGTTAGATTATATAACCTGGTGCAAATTATTTGTATTAAATAGGAATTCTTGTGCCAAAATAAACTCTTAATAAACCCTAGAAGGGTTGACGCGCCGTTAAAATCAATCAATCCATCATTTAATCTAATTCCGTTTTTGAAACTTTTTTTTTTATTCATTTACTTTTTCTTTAATTTACCCAACAAAATTTATGATTTTTTTTACAACCGTCACATGAAAAAGCATTTTAAACTTTTTCCTTCTTTTTGAATGGTTACCATATTTAGTTTGTCCTACAATTCAACACTAACTGGACAGAAAAGAGAGGGATTCATGCATATATATATATATATATATATATATATATATATATATATATATATATTGTGAGCGTACGTGTTGTGTTTTTACAAAAATTGTTTGTTTCTTCCCTAATATATATATATATATGTATAGTGCGCACGCACGCGCGTGCGTGTGTGTGTGTGTGTGTGTGTGTGTGAAGAGAGAGAGCAAGAGAGATAGAGAGATAGAGACATTGAGTGCTACATTATGTTCGTCAAGATCAAAGATTAAGTTGTCCTTGCTGAATGTAAACGACTGGATTTATTATCAAATAAGGAATCTGCGTCCACATTAATAAGATATTTGTAGTCGATCCTAAGGAGTGCTTAGCAGTAAATCCTATTTGCTTATCCTTAAGTGGTTTAGCAAGCAATTTCCCTCTCTTGCTAGCAACTGGCCCGCTAATATCTCGTCATCACGGTAACCTGAATTAGTTGAAAAGAAAGCTCCAATCTCAGACTTTCCAGGCAGCCAAGATTTCTTCCTATCACGAGATTTATTTTAGTTAGTCTCACATTAAAGTTGTATTTGTTTAAATACTATTTATACTCATGTAAAAGTCGACTTCCAAAGATACAATCTTTGTCAAAAAGTCATTAGATAAATCTATGGAGGAAAAAGAGATTGCCAGTGGTTAGAATTTAGAGCAAGCAAATATGACAATATATATATATATATATATATATATATATATATATATATATATATTTGTATGCATATATATATATATGAGTGTGTGGGAGGCGTCGAATAATATTTTGTAATAACAGATGCAGCGTCTCATATTTTATATAGTACATACATTGTAGATATGCAGGCAAGAACTAAAAACAATTTAAATCTCACGTTCTTGGGTTTATTTGATAACGAATAGTTTCAAAAGTTTTCATTAAAAATACAAAAAGTGTCATATATATATATATATATATACATAGAGAGAGAGAGAGAATTTACAAAGAGAAAGTAATTTATTCATCCCCTATACCACGGATAGAAAATGGCACAAGGTGAAATTTTTACTGCTCACGAGTTTTCGTTCCAGATTAGTTGCCTTACAAATTCTAAACAGACAACCGTCTCACTATTTACCCTATGCTGGGAGTAAAATAGATCCATGTCTTTCTCAAGAGAATTAATACGAAGTGAAACACAGAAAGTACCGTTCAAGATTTGAACTCGAGGGAGAGACATCTCTCTCTCTCTCTCTCTCTCTCGCTCTCTCTCTCTCTATATATATATATATATAAGTAAGTAAAGTTGGCGACCATAATCGAGGGTGACCCGAAGGCTCCCTTTTTGATAGCTTACTACTCCAATGTGTAGGGAAGGGCACTACTCATTTCCCTGGATTGCTCCACTTACCCTCGATCCTTACCTTATAATTCTGAGTGTTAAGCAAGGAGGCATCAAGTACTATTTTTTTAGTCTTTGGTATGAAGCATATATTTATATTCGAACGCAGTCGAGGGCGACCCAAAGGCTCCCTTTTTTTTTTGGCCTAGTGAGTGAATAGTTCGCCAATGGCCTGGGACACCGGGGTTCTATCCCAGGTCGATTCATACCAAAGACTCAATAAACAAGTTCATTTTTTATATCCCTCCACTTGGCAGGATATGACACAAGGTCAATTTTTAAGCGAAGTTTAACTGGTTTGAATTCAGAGTTTTCCTTCTCCTAGACTAGTTGCCTCACCAAAGCTGAAGAGCCCAGTCTGCCCTAATATTTGCCAATAGCTGGAGGGAGAGTAACTGGATTCATACCTTTCCTAAGGGTATTAGTGCTATGTGAAATGCGATCAGCCTCGTCCAGGTTTGAACTCGTGTCCCCGTGTCCATTTCCTACGACGATAACCATTACATCACGTGCACCTCCCAAATAACAAGTTCTTGATGCCTCCTTGCTTCACACTCAGCATTATAAGGTAGGTATCAAGAGTAAAGTAGGGAATGGAGTAGTGCCCTCCCCTACACCTCGGTATAGTAACAATTGAAAAGGGAGACTAAGAATCGCCCTCGGCTACGGTCACCAACTTTACTTATAAATACATGCATACTTATATATATATATATATATATATATATATATATATATATATATATATTATATATATATATATATTTATATATATATATATATGCTTGATGATTGTGCACACTCCGTGAAACTCAATGTAATGAACTTCTATTGTTCATAATTAAATTTTCTTTTGGTTTTGTTTCATTCTTGTTCTGCTATAATCGTATCGAGCAATTTTTAATATAAACCTTTCTCAGTTGAATATATATATATATATATATATATATATATATTTTGATTTTTTTTTTTTTTTTTTGTCTACTAGTTTCAGAGAGGCTCCGTCTAGTGTGGCAATGTTGCCCGTTTGGTTGTAACACATATATTCAGTTTTGTGTGCATTGACATGGAGGCCAATGCCTGCTGCGGCTCGTTCCAGACTATGCAGTTGTGTCTCTGCTTGATTAGGCCTATTCGCCAGTAACGCCAAGTCATCAGCGTAGTCGGCGTCCGTGATTGTTTTTGCGGGGTATTTTTTCCTTCTTCTCTTAGTCAGCTCGAAGCCATTTTCTCTGATTTTGTCGATCGAAGTCCTAAGCACGTAGTCTAGACAGATGATAAAGAGGTACGGGGCTAGCGTGTCTCCTTGTAGTACTCCTGCAACAATGTCGAAGTATTCCGTGTCTCCATGAAGTAGCGTCTCATCAACCGAAAAAGACATCGACACACGACTGACGAAGGCATGGACAGCTAACGATAGGCTCTCGATCATATGGAAGTCGGACCTAACCGATAAAATGAAGCGCAGTTTCTTCCAGGCAGCGGTCACATCGATACTGCTATATGGATGTACCACATGGACGCTAACTAAGCGGCTGGAGAGGAAACTAGACGGAAATTACACAAGAATGTTGAGAGCAGTATTGAACAAGTCCTGGCGACAACACGCCACGAGACACCAACTATACGGACACTTGCCCCCCATCACGAAAACTATACAAGTTAGACGAACCACACACGCAGGACACTGCTGGAGAAGCAAGTACGAGCTCATAAGCGATGTACTCCTGTGGACCCCCACATATGGATGTGCAAAAGCAGGACGACCAGCCCGAACTTACATACAGCAACTATGTGAGGACACAGGATGTAACCCTGAAGACCTGCCGGAGGCGATAAATGATAGGGAGAAATGGCGAGAGAGGGTCAGGGATATCCGTGCTGGCGGCGCGACATGATGATGATATATATATATATATATATATGAAAGTAAATATGGATAAAATCCGACAGTATGAAAGTAGCTACCTTCATATATATATATGTGTGTGTGTGTGTGTGTGTGTGTGTGTGTGTGTGTGTGTGTGTGTGTGTGTGTGTGTGTGTGCACATGCCGAGTGTATGAGCGTCTAAGTATATAAATATTTATGTCACAAGAGATTATACCAAGATGCCCGGATGAAATACTCTTTTCCACACCTATGTTTAACTGTATAGCATTAATGTGTACGTGATTGCTCGAAAGTGCAGTCAAATAGAACAAGCTTATTTACGTCAGAGCTCAAATCGCTTTTAGTTTGATTCGTGTTTCGTAGATGAGATGATCGCTGTTTGCACTTGAAATTTGAATTTATTTCGTCGGATCAGATTGAGAAAAGCAACGTTAAGATCCGATCAGAAGGCATACTCAGATCCTGGATAAAACGAGTTCGATTTGATTATGGTTGAGATTATCGTCCTTCTTAATGAGTGCATACCATAATCTTTGAACAATGTGTGTGTCTCTTGATAGGACTGTAATAAGGAATATATATTTTACGAGAAGTCGACGAAAAATAATGATCACACTGAAACGAGGCAACTGGTCAAGGAGATTTCGGCAGAGATTTTAAGAATATTCGACGGCAAAATTTATTGTGCAAGAATACCTATCGTTGCTCAGGAAAAATATGAAATATTTAATTGAATGAGTTTGATGCATACGTATCAACACAAATTTTCTACCATGGGCAGGACGCAACACGAATTCATTTTTAAATGGGGAACACACGCGTTCATATATATGGTAATAGATATAGTTATATATATATATATATATATAAAGGTGGGGAGAGAGATTAAGGAGATGAGGACAGAAACAAAGAAGAGAAACAAGACAAGAAAGGACAGAAAGAAAGAAGAGAAAATAAGCCTAGAAAAAAGAATTGGAAGAAAGAAAATAACACAAGAAAGAAAAGAGTGTAGGAAGAGAAAATTACACCAGAATAAAGGTTTTGGTTAATTTGTTTAATGACACATCAACCTTTGTTGGTAAGTAAATGCCGACGCCATCCTCGCAGATTTGCAGAGATACTATTTAACCAATAGCTGGTGGGTATAAGGGAGGGTTCATGCCTTTCCCACGAGTATTAGTTCTAAAGTGAACATAATAACGCGACTAGTGTTCGACCTCGCTTACTTCGATGGTGCAGTCGAGGACTTTATTTATTACGCCCCGGAAGAAGAAAGGTAAAAAAAAAGAAAGAGAAAATAAAACAAAAAATACAGAAAGAAAGGAAAAGGAAATTAAGCCAGGAAGAAATTAAAGAAAGAAGTAAAATAGAAACAAAGACTCGAGAAGAAAAGAAGAAAAGAAAGTAAAGGAAAAAAACAGAGACGAAAAGAAAAAAAGAAAGAAAAAGAAATAACACAGAAAAAAAGGAAAGATAGTGAAAAAAGAGATAAAACGCCAAAAAGAAAAACAGAAGGTTAAAGAAAATAGAAGGGAAAGAAACAAGAATAGAAAAGATTCAAAGTAACATTTTTTAGATATGTGTTAAATGTTTGATATAAGGTCACTCGAACATGTGTTACTACTCGTTAATCGGAAATGGCGTGTCTGGAATGGCATCGTCGGGCTGTTGTCAAGCAGAAAAGAATATGTCAAACTATACACCTTCGACAAAAGGACAGTGAAATCGACAATGCAAGATAACACGATAATGGGATTTCAGACGCAGATCTTGTGAAACACCCACTAAGTATCGAACTCAATTCCTAATAAAATATAAACTATGTCTTAATCCACTTGGTGGAACTCTATCTTTAGGAATTTAGGCATAAATTTGAATAACTCAATATACAAAATTCTATTCGAGAATCTACTTTATAAGCATTTGTTGAGGGTTTTCCATTGGAGTTTGGGTGACTGCAAGTCTCTTCAAGTCTCAAGGACTCTTTTCAGAATTCGAGTCGATCTTAATAGTGTTGTAGTCTTGATAGTCTCCACTTGAACTCTTATTTCCAAGTCTTCTAGCCTTTTTACCAATCCTTTGGGAATTGTTCCAAGTGCACCAGTTGCAACTGTTATCATAATCACCTTCATGTTCCATAGTTGTTTTTTTTTCTTCTCTAACAAATTCAAGATATTTATCTCTCTTTTCACTATCTTTCAATTTTACTCTGAGGTCTGCTGGGATGGCAAATTCTACTATTCGGCAGGTTCTCTTTTTTTTCTGTTGGCTATCACTACAACTGGTCATCTGGTCGAGATTAGGTGATCTGTTTGTATCTCAACATCCCAGAGAAGTTAGTTCCTCACATTCTCCAGAATGGAATCTGGGTTGTGTATAAACCATTTTTTCGTGTTTCAGATTTCAATTTCTTACAAAATCCCCAAAAGATAAACTTCCCCACCAAGTCTTGTCTAGTCTTATACTGTCTTTTGCCCTAATTTACCGCATTTCCTTATTATATGATTGATCATTTCGTCTCTATCACTATATAACTTACATTTACTGTTTTGTTGCGTCTTATCTATTTTTGCTTTTACGGACTTTGTCCGTATGGTGTTGTTTTGTGCTGCAATAAAAGATTCAGTTTCTTTCTTTAGGTTTCCCTTTCTTAGCCTCTTGAGATTTCACCTGTTTGTTGCTTGAAATATCCAT
>OY757909.1:118514673-118777173 GCA_963585895.1 Sepioteuthis lessoniana
GCCTCAGCACTGGATGTTAGTTACTTTTCTGAGGGGGTGCAGTCGGCCTATTCTAATTTTTGCCAACAAGGAGACTTTTGGTAGTATATATATTTTCCTACATCTTCGCAAAGAGCAAGGAGGTGACACAAGGTCAGGCTTAAGCGGAGTTAAATGAGTTTGAATTCAAGAGTAGAGATCAGCTGCTATACCAATGTTGAAGAGTCCAATTTACCCGACTATTTAGCCGGAGGAAAAATAATTGGATTCATACCTTCCTCAAGAGTATTAGCGCCATGAGAATGCAAATAGTCTTATCCAGGGTTTGAACTCGTGTCGCCCTGTCCATTTCCTATTCACGATGACCATTATACCACGAACATCTCCACTTTTATGCAAATTATTATTAGTATTTAATAGGAATAGTAACTTGAAACCACATAATTTCAAGGATATAAGACCGACTTCGACATTAAAAAACCCAACAATGGTTGCTATGCCGTAAAACTAACCAACAACTAATGAAAATATTTTTTTAATGTCGTTGGTAGACTAAATGAACTGGTCTCCCTTGTCACAGGGCTTGAGGAACTCTCCTACGTCATGAATCATTTTTGGTCTCATGACTAAGTGAGCCGAGGAAATCCTCCTCATTCTCGAACCAGACTTCAGAAGCAGTAGACGTTGTCGTTTCGCTCCTTAGCAGTGAGCATATGGGGCCTCCCTTCGTTATCTTCCAGACTTGAGAAAAGTAAATGATTTCCACTTTTATGCTCAATGGACTTCTATTCATCTTTCTTGAACGCATTGGGATTTTTCTATTGCTTGGGAAAGGAACTCCGTTCTCTCTCGGCAGATCGTTGTATTAAATGTTATATATTGTTAACTGACTTGTCTGTACTTTTTCCCCACTGAATATTCTTTTTTACGTTACTCTCTTTTAGATAACCTAACGCATTATAAGAAACGGGGTGTTACCTAAAAATTAACACATCATTTAACTTATAATATGAAGAACTTCTCACGTATGGAAACTTGAAAGAATTACTTTAAACTTGGACTTAAACCAATAAATCTGATGGTGAGGTTCCAGCAGTGCTGTAGCTTTGGGGAATGTGGAGTACCCCTTCATTGCCATCGCTCCCATGTCCACTCTGGCCTTGAGTGGTAGCACCTGATAGGGTCCTATCTATTGGTTAAATAGAACTAACAGCATACTGATGCTAAACTGAATTGTTTGAGTAAATTTAATTGCTTGAAATAGAAATGTTTTTGACAATTAAACCGTACTTACATTTAAACTGCGTGCTTATGCTTATCTGAATTATTTGAAATAGAACTGTTTTTCGACATCAAAACTGTATTTACACTTAACTGAATTGTTACATATAATTGCTTGAATAGTTTGAAATAGAAATGTTTTTGACAATTAAACTATGTACTTATGCTAAACTGAATTGTTTTAAATGGAACAGATTATTTACCTAAAAAATGGATTTGGCGATATAAAGGTTGAGATGCCATAAAACCCAACAAACCAAACCATTAAACTGTTAAGATTGCTCAAAACTGCTCGAGAAGTGGAATCAAAGGAATTAATATCCAACTGGACTGTCTTGAACTAGTTTCAGCGTTTTAAGATTGGAGCAATAGCTTAATGAGTAGAGTGTTCGCCAATGATCCGGGAGACCGGGGTTCAATCCCAGGTTGAGTCATACGAAAGACTCAAAAATGGTACGTGATTCACCTTGCTAAACACTCAGCATTTAAAGGTAAAGATCAAGGGTAAAGTGGGACAATCCAGGGAATGGAGTAGTATCCTCCCCTACACCTTAGAGTGGTAGCTATTGAAAAAAGAGCCTCCGGGTCACCCTTGACTAAGGTCGCCAACTTTATTAATTTACTTTAAGATAATAGAATGAATTTGTGTAAGTAAAGCACACAACTTGTTAATGTCCTATCAATGGCTCAAATAGATCCCTTTGTGAAGTGTTTGCGTTAGATAAGAATACTTGATACCACACAACTGCGTGAAAATTATTTGTATTAGATAGGAATAATTGATAACTGCGCTCAAAAAGAAAGGAAAAACTCTCTTGAAACCACTAAGCAGAAATGTAGATATAAACACACAATGTACGCAATTCTGTAAAATTTAGGCATAAAATAAACCCAGACGGGTTGACATGCCGTTAAAATCAGTCATATCTTATCTGTATATGCTGTCAGATAATCCGGTTCTCTCACTTTTCCTTAGCACTATATATTTGTCTTGATAATCATTTTTTATTCCTCAAAGAAAAAGGAACTTAGAAGACTGTCAGTATGTAATCCTGTTAATAGAGTGAAATGTCTGCTGGCAATACGGAGTCGATAACGTAAAAGGTGAAGGTCTTTTCTAAAACGTTCTTTTACATCTTCGATCTCTCTCTCTCTCTCTCTCTCGCTGACCTGTGGACAGTTCACTGATCAATAAAACCTTTAGTAGACGATAGTCTTTCATCCTCGACACGAGACCTGACTAGCGTAGATTTATCCTGTGAAGTAGGCTTTCCATGGCTGTGACTTTTATCGAATCTCGAGGACTTGGGTTTTAGTCATGCGATCATTCTACTGCACACGGACAAAGTTGCAAAGTTAACGCCGTTAAAAACATTCAAGTAGGCGTAGGTAACGGCAGTTGGTGACCTACTAACAGACACCATAAGTGAAGGTGATAAAGTTTTTCGAGTTTTTTTTTAATTTCAGATCAATACTAAGACATTCATTTTTAGAGAATCGACGATTTCCTACACTTTTAAACAAAAATTTACTGAAACTAGAGTCTTTTTCTTTAAAATATTCTATTTAATAGAGTTTGCAGTTTACTTTAGTTTGGCTATTATAAACTTCTGTGGTTGTTATCATCCTCATCATTATTATTATTAGTAGTAGTAATGATTTAATCCTTGAGATCTTTTCACACCTGCTGATGGTCTTTCGCTGGAGATTGAGTGACAGCAAGCCACCTCGAAATTCTTGGACTCCTTTTAGTATTCAAGCCGGTATTAACAAAGCCGTGGTCTGGATGCTTTCGATTCTTCTTCAGATTTCCAATTCCTCCAATCTTTATTCTAAACATCTGATTGGTTTGGTTTCTTTTATCAACCCTTGTAGGTTATTTAATGCCAAACCAATTCTCCTAGAAGAACAGTAATGGTACTATTTAACCCATAACTGGGAGGACAAGGGATTTCATACCTTTCCCAAGGGTATTTACTCGAAAGTGAATGTAATAGCGCGACTGAAGTTCGAACTCGCTTACTACGCAGTTCATCGCTTTAACATTACACCATAAACATTTGAGGTCCATTCAAAAGACATGAACTACAATTGGTATCACTATCGCTATCATGTTTAACTGTTTTTCCTCCCCCCCCTTTTTTTTAGTTCTCCAGTTTGGTCCAAGTATTTGTATATTTTTTCTCTTTCTTAACAATTCATTATGTGATACGATGGAACGTCACAATCCACGAGATGGCAATTTATTTTTTCTTGTAAATAACACCGTTCTACTGGCCAGCATTATCATTATTATTATTACTCATTAGAGTTTTTCACATCAGCGTAAGTTGATGGTCTTTCACTGGAGATTGAGTGACAGCAAGTCTCCTCAAGTCTCCAGGACTCTTCTCAGTATTCTGGCCGTTTTCAATAATGCTGTTGTTTGGATGGTCTCCACTCGGCCGCCAACTTCAAAATCCTCCAGGCCCTTTAATAATCCTTTAGTTACCGTGCCAAAAGCACCAATCACAATTGGTATAATAGTCACATTCTTGTCCCATAGTTTTTTCAATTCTCTAGCAAGGTCGATGTACTTATCTCTCTTTTCACATTCTTTCAATTTTATCATTATTTTTTACTCCTTTAGTATTTTTCACATCAGCCTTAGCTGATGGTTTTTCACTGGAGTTTGAGTGACAACAAGTCTCCTCAAGTCTCCAGGACTCGTCTCAGGATTCTGGCCGTTCTTAGCAATGCTGTCGTTTGGATAGTCTCTACCCGTCCGCCAACTTCCAATGTCCTCCAGGCCTTTTAATAATCCTTTAGTTATTGTGCCTAATGCACCAATCACAATTGGCACAATCGTTACTTTCATGTTCCACAGCTTTTTCAATTCTCAAGCAAGGTCGAGGTACTTATCCAGCAAAGTCTACAATTTTGCAGATTCTCTTATATATATATATATATATATATATTTTTTTTTTTTTTTTTTTGATTATTATGAGGTCTGGTCTTCTGGCCGGGATTAGGTGATCCGTTTGTATGTTAAAGTCCCATAGGAGTTTTTGCGAGTCATTTTCTTGGGCAGGTGTTATTATTATTATTATTATTATTATTACTGCTACTGCTGCTGTTGTTGCTGTTTTTGTTTTTGTTGTTGTTGTTGTTGTTGATCACTTCACTATAACTTTATGGGTTTTTCGTATTATTATTTCTCTTGTGCTTTAAGCAAACAGGCGACATCTCCACACTAAACGGTAGCTCTCTGAAACTAGTTGACAAGTTCACCTACCTAGGAAGCAATGTCTCATCAAACGAGACAAACATCGACAAGTGACTAGCAATGGCATGGACAACTATTGGTCATATGAAAATCAGACCTGACCGATAAAATGAAGCACAGTTTATTCCAAGCAGCAGTCGTGTCGATACTGCTATATGGATGCACTACATGGACGCCAATTAAACGTATGAAGAAAACGCTTGACGGCAACTACACAAGAATGGTACGAGCAATATTGAACAAGTCCTAGAGGCAGCACCCAACAAAGCAGCAGCTGTACAGTCACCTACCACCCATCACGAAAACTAACAAAATTAGACGAACCAGTCATGTGGGACACTGCTGGAGAAATAGGGACGAGCTCATAAGTGTACTCCTGTGGACCCCTTCACATGACGGAGCAAAGGCTGCACGACCAGCTTGAACCTACGTACAGCAGCTCTGTTTCGGTACGGGATGTATTCCTGAAGACCTACCGGAGACAATGGACGATAGGGAGGTGTGGCGAGAGAAGGTCAGAAATATCCGTGCTGATAGCGCGACGTGATGATGATGATGATGATGATGAAGAGTTTTTCACAGCAGTTTTAACTGGTGGTATTTTAATGAAGTCTGTGTGACAGCAGCGTCTCTTCAGGTCTTTGGGATTCTTCAAAGTATTCTAGCTTATCTGAACAATAACGTGGTCCGGATGGTCTTGATTCTTCTACTAATCTCCAATTCTTCCTTTTGAAGCACTTGGGAACCGTTCAAATATTATTCATTACAAATGGTATCACCGACAGTTTTCTCAGCAATTTAGCAAAATCCAAATATTTGTCGATCTTATCGTTTTCTTACATTTTTTCACTTTGTGGTCCATCAGAATGGCAAAATCCGCCAGATGATAATTTTTTTTTGCTTTAATACTTGGTCTGGTATTTTGACCGAGATTAAAGTTACGAGCTATATTGATCATATCCAGGAAGCAATATCTCACAAAACAGCTGCTGTACGGCCAACTACCTCCTGTCTCAAAACCCATCCAAATTAGACGAACAAGATATGTGGGAAACTGCTGGAGAATTAAGTACGAACTCATAAGCGACTTTATCCTATGGACCTCTTCACATAGACGAGCTAGTGTTGGGCAACCTGCTTGGAATTATCGAAACCAGCTCTGTACGGACACAGGATATAGTCTAGATGACCTACCGGAAGCGATGAACGATAGAGACGAGGGGCAAGAGTGAGTTAGGGAAATCCGTGCAAGCGGCACGACAAGATGATGATGATGATTGCTATTCTACAATGATCCTTTTGGCATTAGATAACCCACGAAGGTTAATATGCCATTACACAAAAAATCAAAGTCACTCAAAATACAAATAATTTGCTAGTTATATGATATCAAGAAACTATTATAACAAGTAAGTATTTACCCAACCCCTCCACCACAGATAGGATGTGACACAAGCTCAATTTTTAAGCTGGTTTATATTCAGTATTTTCTTCGGGTTGGTTGCCTAATCAAGGCAAAAGAACCCAGTTTGCTCCACTATTTACCAATAACCGGAGGAGAACACATATTTCCCAATATTACTTAAACACAAACAGCATTGTCCAGGATTTGAACCCGGGATGCTGGTTCTATTTTCTACAGCGATAGCATTTCACTAAATACGCTTCAAGTAATTATTCTTTATAGTAACAATTTGCTTACAGTTTCATGGCATCAGTATTCTTATCTAACACAAATATTCTTAAAGTAGATTTGTTTATCACATAGATGGATCCATAAAAGGTAGCTCAACTCAAGGTGTGTGTAGACCTGGGAAAAATAGTAATATGAATATCTCTAGAACTGGAGCCTCACCAACAGATGCAGTTTAGTGCCATACTCGGAATACTTCTTTATGCGGGGTGTCTTACACTCAGTGGATGTCCCTCAGGAGTTGTGGTTAACGTGCAAAACTGTAACATCGTAGCGAGCGAGTTCGAACTCCAATCGCGCTATTAATTTTGGACAAATACTCTTGGAAAATGGAAGAACCATCTTATCTCCCAGCTATGGTTAAAGAACACCACTACAACACTTCTATAGGGATGTCTTCAGCATTAATTAAACCTCAAAGATTGATTAGCCATTAAAAAAATAAACCAAAATAAACCAAACCTTACAATTAGTGTATTCTAAACCTCGCCAACAGTTGAATGGTTTAGTTTGGTTTGGTTTGGTTTGGTTTGGTTGAGTTTGATTACATATCAACCACTGTAGGTTATTTAATGCCAAATCCTATTTATACATATATATCAAATATATATATATAGGTCTGTCTGTGGATGACAATATATATGCTTCCCTACCCCTGTGGGGTTGAGCTCTCAAGCGAGGGAAGTAATGGTTGCCACTAGCATAAAGAAAGGCTCTTCAAATGAATTGAGCTCTTGGCAGTAGTTAAGCGGATATATGTAAACAAAACAAATGTGATACATAAGCGTTTAAATTTCCATCGAACGTGCTGGTTTCCTCGTGGCTGAGTGGTAGAATCTTGGCTGGGCGTCTCAGTCAGCCAGGTTTCGATTCCGGATTCTGGAATCTAGCCTGTTTAGCCACACTGAAGAGTTCTGATAGAACGAAACAGGTCCGTCTGTGGATGTCTATATATGTACATATTTGTAAACACAATTTTAAAATAATATTCTTAAGGTTTCAACTTTTGCTATATAGTCGTCACATTTTAACATTCGTCATTTGTTTGCACATAAGTTTGTTCTATTTGACCGATAGATAGGACCCTATCAGGTGCTTACACACCGGGTTAGAGAGGAACTGGGGGCAATGGAAATGAAGGAGTACTCTACATTCCCGAAATCTCCAAGACAGGAGATCAGATTTTTTAATGTCATATCCAGGACTCTCGTTGGATGGGGGTCTCTTACCCCTCTGCAGAGATGCAGTCGGTGTATTCAACAGCAACCCCCAGTCGACTGAACTGCGACAAGGTGAGTTCAATTGAGTGCTTATATTTTACGGAATATTTGAAGTTTTGTTAAATGTTGTAATGGCCCAGTGAAACTTGTCTAAAGAATTGCTCCAGCACAATTTTAAACAAAGATAACATCTCAATAATTCTACTCATTGAAGAGCAAAATTTAGATTAATAGATCAGTTGGTAATTAAATAAGTTGTTTGTTTCTGTGCGAGATCTCATGAAGTTGTTTGTTTCTGTGCGAGATCTCATGAAGTTGTTTGTTTCTGTGCGAGATCTCGTGAAGCTGTTTGTTTCTGTTCGAGATCTCTTGAAGTTGTTTGTTTCTGTGCGTGATCTCTTGAAGCTGTTTGTTTCTGTGTGAGATCTCACGAAGCTGTTTGTTTCTGTGCGAGATCTCACGAAGTTGTTTGTTTCTGTGCAAGATCTCTTGAAGTTGTTTGTTTCTGTGTGAGATCTCACGAAGCTGTTTGTTTCTGTGCGAGATCTCATGAAGTTGTTTGTTTCTGTGCGAGATCTCTTGAAGTTGTTTGTTTCTGTGTGAGATCTCATGAAGCAGATAAGTAGTTTAAAGCAAAAGCAAATAATTTACACTCAAAAGATAGTTTGCTGTTGTTGTTGTTGTTCCTTAAGAGCTTTCTTCACCGTGTGGCATCATTATTGCCCATCTTGAACGCTGTGGCTAACTACAGATGACACATGTCAACTTGGTGGGCACATGAGGAATATTCCACTGAGCTCATCTAAGCAGATTTAGTCAATTGAATATAGTCAGCGAGGTCATTTGAAAGAGAGAGAGAGAAAAAAAGAGAGAGAGAGAGGGGGGGGTCATTTCACGTTTAAATTTGTTAAAGATTTGCCCAATATATCCATCTACCTTTCTTTGTATGTCTTTTTTTCCTGGATGGCACAAATGGGAAATATTTAGCTTGAAATAAACAAAACGAATTTGGCCATTTCTATATAGCCAACTGAGTCGTTTTGGATCTCTCTCTCTCTCTCTCTCTATCTCTCTCTCTCTCTCTCTCTCTCTCTCTCTCTCTCTCTCTCTCTCTGTGGATAGATAGATAGATAGATGAATAGAAAATGAATAGATGAATTGAAAAACAAAATCAAAAGCAATGCACTTATAATTCTTTATAAGAAGTTAGAAAATCGCGTTCATCACTTATGGAATACGTTGTTTTTCTATTTGGTTATTCTGTCGAATTTATTTCCATTATTTACACACACACACACACACACATATATATATGTGTATATATCGTTAGTAATTCTATTTCTGAAGCATTCTTGAGTAATATGAATAATTTGCGCACACTTGTATGATTTCAACTAACTTAAAATAGTGATTCCTAGTAAATAATTGAACAGTTCTATTTGATCTATTGACAGGACCTTCATAGGTACTACCATTCCGTGTCAGAGTGAGCCTCGACCTAATGCCAGTGAACAAGTAATCTTCATTTTCTAAAGCTCCAAAACTTGACCTTCACCATCTGAGGATTTAGTGTAGTAAAGTCGTTGGAGGGGGGAGGTCTTATCCTTCTGCGGGGGGGGATGTAATCGTTGCATTCTACAAACCCTCTCCTGCCTACTATGTTGTCTATTTCAAAGTGATATCAAGATATAGTCGATTCATTAAATTCGAAATAAGAAAAAAACTTCTATTATTCATGTCTCTATGGGTGTAATATAATTGCCGAGGGATTTCGTTTTATATACCTTGCCTTTCGGTTTAGTTAGGCTGAGAACCTTTCGCTAAGCGCATTGGTTAGTTAGGTGTAACATTAACGCATGTTAATGTGTTATTCAGAGATGTCAAAATAAAAATTCCAGATAGGAATTGGGACCAGGGTATTTGGGTGACGTCACGCACCGGAAGCGTGGGCTGAGATTTGAGAAAAAGCAGTTAGTTGAGTTCCTGCCTTGGAAGAAGAAGGTTGACTTTCAGAGCTGGGCGAAGCCAGTCAACTTTGTGCGTTTCGGGCCCCGTGCGTTGGTTGGGTTCAAAGCTGAAGATGTAAAAGTAGTCAGCATAGAAAGATTGTGTGTCTCTCTCCTCATGTCGAAAAACCTTTAAACTCAAAAAGGTGAATAAAAGTTTCGTACCTGAACCAATTTCGTGAGTTTTGTGTTTTCGGATTCCTATATAGGAGTATGAACATTCTATGTACATTTCACACATCCGTATATCTTGCTATGTAACATGGACGCTATATGTTTCTCCCTGCATATCTGTGGTCTCTCTCTCTCTCTCTCTCTCTCTCTCTCTCTCTCTCTCTCTCTCTCTCTCTCAGTGCGTGTATGTTTTTGTGTCAGCATGTGTATGTATTTATGCACAGGGTGCAGAAGCAAAATTAGGAATATTCTAGTATAATAATAAACAAGACTAATTTTAGTTGTCTAAATATCTGAGGCGAAGCTTAATGATTGTTATCATTAAGGGTTTTCGGACTATTGTCTTCATCTTTATAGTTATTTCCATCATGTTTCGGCCGATATGTCCTCCGGTCATTGTCACCAGTATTGGCTAACATATACATGGAATACTTCGGAGAAATGGCATTAGGATCTACGTCACTAAAGCCATCTATGAAGCTTAGATACGTAGATGACACATTCATTCTCTGGCCTCATCAGAAAGATGTACAGATATTACTTAATCATGTGAACTCAATCCGAACATCTATACAGTTCACTGGAGAAAGAGCAAGATATCAAATTCCCCTTCCTCGATGTATTAGTAACACGCACAGAGCAAGGATTCAGGTCATCTGTGAATCGTAAGCCCACCCTCACTGGACAGTACCTCAATTTCAACTCCCATCATCAATATACGGTACTATTTACCCAACCCCTCCGCTCGGGCAGGATATGACACAAGGTCAATTTTTAAGCGGAATTTAACAGGTTTGAATTCAGAGTTTTCCTTCTCCTAGACTAGTTGCCTAACCAAGGCTGAAGAACCTAGTCTGTCCTAGTCATCCATATACGGTAAAGAAAAGAATAGTCCGTTGCTTACAACATTGAGCAAAATCTATTAGTCGCGATACTGATGCATATCAAGCAGAAATAATTCGTTTGAGACACAGCCTTCATCGTAACAACAACCCATAAGCGTGTACCTGTCGATATTTGCTTCTGTGAATGTGAATATATACAAATCTATATGTAAAAAAGGGTTTGGTAGATTAATTGATGGATTTTAAAGGCATATCACTGGCAATTGTTATTTTAATGTCATAAGTTAAAGAATCGAGTTCATATTTTTATTTTTGTGCATTTTTTTGCGGGATTTTTTTTTGTATACAGCCATCTTAAATACGAATAATTTTTGAAAAGATTTATTTGACCCAGATATATTACTCTAATAAATACTTCCAATACGGGTCAGAAGATGTACTTCACACTCCCCAGATCTACAGAGCTGGGCCTCACTATTAGATCCAGTTTAGTGTCATACCCAGGACACATTCCATGGAAGGGACCTTACCTCGCTGTAGTGAGGTAAGGCCCTTCAGCTTATTCAAAGCCCCATCGAGAGATGGTGAAGAATAGTTTGCTTTTATGGCATATCAACCAATGTTGGTTATTTAATGCCAAATCCGATTTTTGCATATATATTAAATATATGATTTTTAAATACAGTTAAATGATTTAACAGTTTTATTTTTAACAATTCAATTTAGCATAAGTCAACAAAGTTTTATGGTTCCAAGTATTCCTATGTATAACTAACCATATAGTTCACCACCAGTCATTTGTTTAAACACAGCTAAATGATCAAACAGTTCTATTTCAAAGAATTCAATTTAGTATACGTCATTTGTTTGCTCTCATTTGAAATGTCAAACAGTTCTATTTTTATAACCGTTACGAATTAACTCCTACACGTAAAGCTAGTTCATTATATATGACCTGAACCCTGTCATATCTTTACAGGTAGTTCCGTTGAAAAGAAAACAAAAGCCGGCCTTACTGCTTTCTAGAAAATAAAGACATTATTCTTGAACTCAAAGGAACTCAATCATCTACTATCTCTTTAAGTTTTTCTCCATCTTTCACGCTTTTTGATTCCGTGTGACTTATATTTGTCAAGAAACGCTAAACCGATAATATCTTTAACAGATTTCCGTCCAGAATTTCCTCAGTCTTATCTATTCACTTACCTCTCAAGTAATCCTTATCTCATCGTGAGTTTTTACTTAGTCTTGGATAACTGTTATGTGAAAATCATTATGCTAGATAAAGAAGATGACACTGTAAATAGGGACGTTTATAGTTGAAAGGAATTTCGAAAACTTTTATGAATTTCTAATGTCTGCCGATTTAGCGAGCACACGGGGTAGAAATGTAAAGAATGGGTTTATTTATAAAACCCTTCCGATACGGGCAGGATGTGACACAAGGTCATTTTTAAGAGGTGTACATCATCTTCATCATCAAGGCGTGCCGAAAACATGGATTCCCTGGATTCTCTCTCTCTCTCTCTCTCTCTCTCTCTCTCTCTCTCTCTCTCAATATATATTACGCTTTCCGTCCCTATCCTACATCATTCTTAGCAGTTCATTTAGACGTCATCCATTGTCCACACGGAACTGGTGAATGTAAGTTTTTGCTGATCAGCCAACATTACCGTGTCCATGTTTTGGGGTTCATAGGATAGCGTTGCTAACGAAAACGTCCTTGCTTCTCCATCATGTATCGTTTGTTTTATATGGAAGATTTATATGATGAGGTGTAAGGGGAAGTACTGTTTCTGTTTTGTCGGATGGTTCTTCCAGAGTTTATTTTGGACAGCACGCAGCATCTTTGTTTGGTTTTGCAGTCAAGCTTTTTCTCCAAGAGTTTTGTAAAAGTCCAGATGGTGCAACCATACGTTAATAATGACTAGGCTACGACTTTGAAGAACTTCTGTTTTATTTTATGAGAGTGAAAAAATTTCCATATAATCTATAACCTGTTAATAGCAATCCATGATTTACCTATGGTTATGTAAAGATTGCTTTCCTAAGATTATATCGAGGTTTATGAACTTGTAAATTAGTGTCAGAGGTCAGCTATTTAAAGATGAAATAATGCTTAGCTAAAACGCCTGATCTCAGATTTATCTGAACTCTCAAACAGACTAATGTCTATTGTATCTTGCTCCAGGCTTTTTAGCAGAGATGCTGCTTGTAAAGATCATAAATTCTATTCAGAATGAAGAACAAACTAAGCTGTAAAGTTGGCAACCGAAGTCGATTGTGACCCGAGGGTTCCATTTTCAATAGCTACAACACTGAGGTGTAAGGTAAGGCGCTACTCCTTTCCCTGGATTGATCCACTTACTCTTTATGCCTATCTTATAACGTTGAGTGTTAAGTAAAGAGGCATCAAGTACTATTTTTGAGACTTTGGTATGACTCGACCTGGGATTGAACCCTCTCTCCCGAACACTCTACCCACTAAGCCAATAGAACGGTATTATGTAACGATGTCATCGAGTGATTTTATAAACATGGGTTTTTGACAGAATGCATGCGAAAACTGACAATTTTACAACTAACACTGTAAATAGAAATGTTTATGTTTGAAAGGAATTTTTAAAACTTTTATAAATCAGTGATCATTGCCGATACAGCGCGAATATAGAATAGCTATGTATATATTTAAAGAGGAGATATTTTTTGCTTAACACTTCCTCCACGCTTTGGATGAAGGTCAATTTTTATGCAGGGTACAACTGATTTCCTTCTCCTGGATTAGTTACCGTGTCCGAGCAAAAAAAAAACAGTTTGACCTGCTATTTAACCATTGCTTGAGGGCATTATCTCAAAGTGAAACACAAACTCGGGTCATTGAGTATATGTCTCATTACAGTAACCGTCACACTATGAGCGACTCCTTTATAATGGAGAGAATTGATAAATAACAGGCACAGAGAAAGATAAGAATATATTATGAAGTAAATTTTGTTACAGGAAGTGACTGCGACGGAAATAAACAAATGGAGATATTTACATATTTTTCTTATAAAAGATTTTTAAAAAACACATAGATACTAACATAGATATTCATAAAGACCTACAACCTGACAGAAATATCCACCAAGTTAACAAGCTCATTGATAAAAATATCCATATATGATCGTTGTTGTACTCCCTACATAATGGACTCGCCATAAATACACGTCAACGAGAGCGTCAGATGGAGTTCACTTATCAGCAAGACACAAGCACGTGTGATACCGTTTGCGTAGTGGACGGATAGTCACTACCCCACTGGATTCTCTTCTGTTTAACCAGGTTCACTCGTATCTAGTTTCTGTTAATTGAATATATATATGTTTTTCTATTAAACCTTTTTGTATTCCCCGTGTCTTTCTTTTGTCAGCATCACAACAGTCGTAAACATAGAACATGTGCTGGGATTTAAAGATAAATCTAATAAATAAATTCAAAAAGTAACATTTTCCTTGGAGACCACTGACAGAAAACAAAATCGGAACATGCCTAAAAAGACGGGCTTCTCAGCACCAAAGAGAAATTCTTCCTCAGTAAGCATTCGTTACTTCCCCTGGACGGACCTTTTTTCCCCTTGATTATAAATAAGTATCATATATGCACGCTTAGAACTGGACTTAGCGGTAGGTTATGTCTCCTGCTAGTAGCCACCTCTGCTAACCTCATCTATCTGAACACACGACGAAGTTCAAATATAACTTATTCTAAAATGACTCTGTCATAACCTCAACACCTTGTTAGGAAAATGCGACTTTTTCTAAGAGCTCAGGAAAATATTTCCACCCCACAGAATAGTCATAAAATCCAAAATAGATAAATTCTCTTACAGCTCTCACAAAAAATTGGTTTGGTTTCATGACACATCAACCTTGGCAGGTTATTTTATACCAAATCCATTTTTATACATATCTTCATCATCATCATCATCATCATGTCATGCCGCTAGCACGGATATCCCTGACCCTCTCTCGCCACTTCTCCCCATCACCACTGGCAGGTCTTCAGGGCTACATCCCGTATCCTCACATAGCTGCTCTATGTATGTGAGAGCTGGTCATCCTGCTTTTGCTTGGCCATATGCGGGGGTCCATAGCAGTAAATCACTTATGAGCTCGTCCCTGCTTCTCCAGCAGTGTTCTGCATGTCTGGTTCGTCTAACTTGGATAGTTTTCGTGATGGGAGGCAGATGACCGTATAGTTGGTGCCTTGTGGGGTGTTGCCGCCCGGACTTGTTCAATATTGCTCGCAGCATTCTTGTGTAATTGCCGTCTAGCTTCTTCTCCGGCCGTTTAGTTAGCTCCAAGTAGTGCATCCATACAACAGTATCGATACGACCGCTGCTTGGAAGAAACTGCATTTCATTTTATCGGTCAGGTGTGATTTCCATATGATCGATTGCTTATCGATAGCTGTCCATGCCTTCGTTAGCCGCGTGTCGATGAGCTTTTCGGTTGATGAGACGCTGCTTCCTAGGTAGGTGAATTTGTCAGGATGTGACACAAGGTCATTTTTAAGAGGAGTACATCATCATCTTCATCATCAACATGGATTCCCAGGATTCTCTCTCTCTCTCTCAATATATATGACAAAAAGGACTGGTTTTATGCCTTTTCTCAGGATATCAAAGAGAAAGACTCGAAGCCTGAAGTTCGTAAAGTATCGGTTGACTCAAATTTCTGTGCCAATCAGTTCAACACTATACCTCTCGTATGAAAAATATATTTGGAGGGAATAGAAGAGATATGCAAGAATGAGATAGATTGATAGATAGATAGATAGAACTGGGTGTGATAGATAGATAGATAGATAGATAGATGAAGGCCTGTCGTCATTCTCTCTTTCATTCATCAACCAAAATAGTCGCTACACTTCTCTGCCCTCCCATTTAATGATTCGAAAATAAAAATCGAACTCAATCATCTGATCTGAAGATCGATTTGTGGCTTTGACACTTTGAATGACGAGCTGATTTTGTTCCAAATTATATTGCGTTTATTTTTCTTCCTTTCTTCACACTCCACATCAGATAAGAAGGACCAAAAGAGGCGGTTTTAATTTTGCTTTCCACTTCTAACCACCGCATTTGTAATGACATGTTTAGTCATTTGACCAATGCAATAATTGTGACAAGCACACCTTCCTTTCTATATTTCTATTTTTCTTCTTATTTCTCTTTTATATTTTCTTTCTTTCTTTCTTTTTTTCTTACTTTCTTTCTTTCTTTTTTATTCCTGTTTCTCAATCTTTTTAAGATCAATTCATTTTTTTTTCATTTTCTTTCTCTTTTATTTTATTATTTTATTTTTATTTATTTATTTTTTTTTTTGTGCGCCTGCTTTTATTTCTTTGTCCCAATCAAAAAAATGCCACATTATCACGACCATGGTTTTTATATTATTTTACCGATACAAATGGTTCTTTCTTTTGTGAATTTTTTTTAACCAACACAAGGAACTTTCCTGATATCAAATTGAAATGCCAACTCCTCTAAGAAGGAGAAAAAACAAGTCTGCTGGCTGATGGCATTTTTTTTTTTTATCATTTCATAATTCAGTTAACTAAAAAAGTCTTTTCGTCAAAGAATCTACGTTGTATCACAGTGTACATCACCCTCGGGGATTATCAGCTCTGAAAGCGCCGAACAATTGTCCGCGCAGGTTCAACTTTGGCGCTATTAGTTCAGTTCATGATTGCAGCCCAAAGTCAGAAAGAATAGTCGGAACATACATCACGATAGCACCGAATAGCTCCGTATCGAATAATTAAAAAAAGATGATTTCACGCAAAAGTACGCGCCAAAAAGTCCTCTCTCTATCTCTGTCTCTCGTGCACACACACATACACACACACACACACACACACACACACACACAAACCTGCACACGCAAGCAAGCCTTCATATACGTACACACAAACGTGCATTCGCTCACGCACTTGAATATAAACACACCTAGGCACGCAAGCACGCCTTCATATACATACCCATACATACACACACGTGCCTGCACGCAAGCATATACACACGCACGCAAATACATCCAAAAATATGTACACACACACACGAACACTCAGGCACGCACTAACATACACATACCTGCATACGCAGGCACACCATATATACAAACACATTCAGACACATGCACGTAAGCAAGCATATACACACACAAGCACATACATCCAAACCCATGTACACATACACAAGCGCACGCACCCACGCACGCACGCACGCACATACATACACAGAGACACACATGCAATCACGACTTCATATAGTGCGTACACAAGCATTCATATACACACACATGTATACTCGTGCATACGCACACATACATATATACATACACACTCATACGCATACCTGTATACATAGGCACGCCTTCATATACATACACACACATGCATGCATGTATATATATACACACACACACACACACACTCACATACATGCAAACACATATACGTAGGAAATGAACACGGCGACACGAGTTCAAATCCTGGACGAGACTGATTGCATTTTCACATAGCACTAATACCCTTGGGAAAGGTATGAATCTAATTATTCTCCCTCCAGCTATGGGTAAATAGTAGGACAGACTAGGTTCTTCTGCCTTGGTTGGGCAACTAGTCTAGGAGAAGGAAAACTCTGCATTAGAACCTGTTAAACTCCGCTTAAAAATTGACCTTGTGTCATATCCTGCCCGAGCGGAGGGGTTGGGTAAATATGAACATATTTACACACACACACACTCACACACACACCTACACACGCTAGCACGCCTTCCTATACATGCACAGACATACACCCACACACCTGCATTCATACGTGCGTATACACATACACGTACATACATCCAAACTCACGTACACACATGCAGTCACGCACGCATTCACACACACACACACACACACACACACACTTTCATATGCATACATAGGCACCCATGATTGATGGCACGCGCCTGGCGAGCGCCCCGGGGCCTGTTCTGGACTTCAGTCCGGAGCGTGGCCCTGGAAAAGGAACAATGGCAGACTTGGGGCCTTTAATTAGGCACCTAGTTTTGACTAGGCTACCTTCGGGTGGGCGAGCTGCATTTTTGTCTCCTTTGTCCCCCTTGTACGGCACTAGACCATGCGTCTAGTTTAAGCCTCAAACTGGCATACGTGCCCGGACCCACATTTGGGTTCGTGAAACTGCTTGCCTCATCAGGCTCACATTGCACTAAGTGAGCCGATGAGCAGCACAGACAAGCAGGGTTCGAGTCTCGATTCGTTCCCGACCTCCCCTCCCCTTTATCCCCACTTTAATTGGCCTTCGGGCTTTTGACCTTGTGTCAAGTCGTGTCTGGTGGGAGGCAGCGACAAATATCAGGCACCCATGATTGATTATCGTAACAGTTACTGTCAAAAGAAATGAAGTGGGCGATCCGTGTTCAAATCTGGACGAAGTTGTTTGAGTTTCACTTTATGCCAATACCCTGGGAGAAAGGAAAAAATCCATTTTCATCTCTTCACGCCTCCACCTATGGATAAAACAACTGAGTGGATTGAGGTTTTTAACCTAAAGAAAATTTGGAATAAAACACAATTTTGAAGAAAGAAAGAAAGAAAGAAAGAAAGAAAGAAAGAAAGAAAGGTTTGCCCAGTTTGCTGGGGCCACCAAATGCATCTCCGTAGAGGGTTAAGATTTCCCCAACGAGTGTCCTAGTTATGACACTAAACCGTCTTGAAATCAGTTGTGTGCAAAAAATTGAGCTAAGACACATTTAAGAATGTTATCAACAAAATATATTTACAAATTATATATATTTGATGTATATGTATAAACAGGATTTGAAACAATAACCGTTGCACTAATCACTCTACTTGGTGAATTTTTGCATTAGAGATATAACACATAAGAAACAACTCAAGAAAAGTTTCACATTCAGTTAGTAAGTCAGTGAGCTTGCCTTGAAACTACGTGAGATTTATATAGCGAAATATTACATATATTTGCCTCTCGCTTAAAGAGTTGAAATTAAGAATCAAAATGGAATTACCGGGGCGCATTGGCTAACGTGCTGGACAGCAATATCGTAGTATGCGAGTTCAAACTCCAGTTGTGTTATTACGTTCACTTTTTGACAAATCTTTTGGGTAAGGTATGACCCCCACCCCTTATCCTAAAAGCTATGGGTCAAACAGTACCACTAATTTTCTTCCACAAAAATGATTCTGACATTAAATTACCCACAAATGTTGATATGCAATTAAAAACAAAAACCCAACTAAATTATTGAATATTTTCGACTGTGAAACTGTTGCCTCGGCTGCACAGTCTTAAGTAGGTGACGATTAGCCATGCACAAAATGAAAAATAGACAAAAAATTTGGTCTTTGACATCTAGACTAATACACGAGTACATACGAAGCAATGACAACTATTTGCTTCCATGAAAAAATCGCAATATGTCAAATTCATATTTGAAAGTGTTTTTTTTTTTCCCCATCAGCTCATTACCTCACAGACGTACTTGTCATTCATCGTGGCATATATATTCAGAAACTAAATGACTAGCAAAAACAAATTAGATGATTGTTGACTGGTTTTAACGGCATGTCAACCTGCCTACGATTATCATATGCCTTCTGGTTAGGGATTTGCGTTCATTTAAAATAGCCTGGTGCAGTCCATCCCTCTCCAGGTCTACAACTCAATTGAATTCAGAGTTTTCCTTTTGCAATGCCGGTTGCCATACCAGAGGTAAAGTACTCAGTTTGCTCTACGATTTAACTATTGCTAGAGAGAGAATAGTTGAATGCATAGCTACGTGAAATGCAAACATACTCTCACCCTGTCGGATGAGGCTGAAGAATACACCGACTGCTTCTCCGCATAGGGGTAAGACTTCCCCACCAACGAGTGTTCTGGATATGACACCAAACAATCTGATGGTGTAATGGTTATCGTTGTAGGAAATGGACACGGCGATACGAGTTCAAATCATGGACGAGGCTGATTGCGTTTCACATCACACTAATACCCTTGGGAAAGGTATAAATCCAATTATTCTCCCTCCAGCAATGGGTAAATTGTAGAGCAGACTGGGTTCTTCTACCTTGGTGAGGCAGCTAGTCTGGGAGAATGAAAACTCTGAATTCAAAACTGTTGAAACTCCGCTTAAATGTTGACCTTGTGTCATATCCTGCCCGAGCGAAGGGGTTGGGTAAATATGGATTGAGAAATTCCAGTAATACTGGGGCTTTGGAGAATTCGGAGTACCCCTTCAATGTCATTTCTCCCAGGTCCACACTAGCTTGGAGTGGTAGCACCTGATAGGATTCTATCTATGGGTCAAATAGAACTGAACAGTTCACTTATGCTTAACTGAATTGTTTGAAATAGGATTGTTATCATATTCTAACAGTGTACTTATGCTAAACAGCATTGTTTGAAATGAAAGTGTTGGGTCCTATCTATGGATCAAATAGAACTATACTTATTTGTTTGAAATAGAACTGTTTTTGACATTCAAACTGTGTACTTAAGCTAAACTGAATTGTTTGAAATAGATCTGTTTTGACATTTAACTGGGTTTAAAGAAAAAATCTATACTCATACTAAACTGAATTGTTTGAAGTAGTTCTGTTTATATGTATAAAAATGGATTTGGAGGTGCCCGTGGTGTAGGAGGTGCCCGTGGTGTAATTGTTATCGTCGTAGGAAATGAACACGGCGACACGAGTTCAAATCCTGGACTAGACTGACTGCATTTCACATAGCACTAATACCCTTGGGAAAGGTATGAATCTAATTATTCTCCCTCCAGCTATGGGTAAATAGTAGGACAGACTAGGTTCTTCAGCATTGGTGAGGCAACTAGTCTAGGAGAAGGAAAACTCTGAATTAAAACCTATTAAACTCCGTTCAAAAATTGACCATGTGTCATATCCTGCCCGAACGGAGGGGTTGGTAAATAGGATAAAAATGGATTTGGCATTAAATAACCTACAATGGTTAATATGTCATAAAACCAAATGAATACAAGCAAATATACTCGTCTAGGATATGAAATCATGTCGCCCATTCCACTTTTGACGACGACTTATTTATGCCACTATCGACTCGATATTTGCATGTGTGAAATTCTATTTAATATAGTACATTTGTCATTTTTGTGAAGATAATGCAAAAACATGTAAAAAACATGCAAAAAGCATGCAAAAAAACATATTAATGCCTCTCAGTGTCATGTTGCTTTTATCACATACACATCTACATACACATACAGATATCTGCACACATGCACCTATATAAACACTTGCACTTATACTGGGTGCGAAAACGCCAGCATGCGTTTATAGATTTGTGCCTAAAATAATCTAATGTGCCTAATGAAAAATAAGTAATTTTGCAGATCAATTATTTATTATTTCAATATGATTTCCTGTGCCAATGCACTTAATTTAGCGGTGAATATTGATCACATAAATCAAACACACTTTTAGTGAAATCACGGATTGAAATACACGAAATATATACAAATCTATTTTACATGTAAAGCTGAAAGGAAGCTGACAAGCAACTTCTTTTCCTTCAAGAAATGCCAGAAAAAAAGCTGCACGATATCACAACTATCAATTTTGATAGATAGATAGATAGATAGATAGATAGATAGATGATATGGCGAAGATAGATAGATTGATTGATTGATAGATAGATGGGTATATTTGCCTCTCATTTATCAGCGTATTTTTCAGTCATTAAAAACGCGACGCATGTCAACATTTTCATGTTTCTTTCCCAATCATATTCAATTAGTGTTCGTTTTTAGTCTCTTACTGAATTTTTTTACTGCTTGTCTGTCTATTAGTCTCTCTCTCTCTCTCTCTCTCTCTCTCTCTCTCTCTCTCTCTCTCTCTCTCTCTCTCTGTATATATATATATATATATATATATAGCGAGCATAAAGATCAGAACGATGTTAAGTAAAAGTCTAAATGTGAAATAATTTTTTTATTTCAAAGCTTCATAGAACATTTTATCAAAGAAAAATAAGGATGAAATTATATAATTCCATATATATATATATATATATATATATATATATAAAAAGCTCAATATACTCGTTTTAAAAAAGTTATTAGGTTAATTATACAACACTCGAAAAAATAGATTCATCGTCTGCAGAAGGCTAAAAACTCCCATCAAAAAGGTTCTATGGAAAATAAAATTAAACTAAATGATCACGCTCCAATTGTGTATATCTGGAGAGTGTACAGAACCCTTTCATTGCAATTACTACCAAGTCCACTCTGAACGGTGTGGTAATATCTGTTAGCATCAAATTAATCAATTTAAAAATTATTCGTGTTCGATAGAATCGTTTAAAAAAGTTCTTCCGAAATAACTACACGAAAATGTAAACGCAATGGTACAATGAACACGATTCCCTAAACTCTAGGCATAAAATTAGCCTCGACAAATTGACATGCCATTAAAATCAATCATTCTATCAGTCAGTCGGTCAGTCTGATCTTATCTCTCTGTCTATCTTTATTCCCCCTCCATATCTGCTTGTCTGTTCGTATGTACCTCGGTCAATAAGCACACCCGATACCTCTGTTCTTTTTGCTGCATATTTACTACAGCCAGGCGTTCCATGCTGAAGACAACAAAATACTGGCGGCATCTTGCTAGATAGCCATATTCTTTTTTTTGCTAATCTCGCCTTAAAGAAATTGTCGACGAATCGGAGCAGCAATCAGGTGCATCAGCGAGTTATTGACAAAATGATTCTGGGTGGAATGCGGGTGCCATGAGGGAGGTGAAACAAAAGGACCTCCCCGCTCGATCCACCATTGAAAGAATGAGAGACAAGGGGTGGATGTGGAACGCACGACGTGAAAGGAGGAGGATAAGAAGAGGGGGAGGGGAATCAGCGGAAAATTGAATCAAAAGACTTTCGACGAACGAAAAAACGATTTTTTTTTTACAATGGCTGTGAATGCACAAGTCTGTTTGAATTGGGCATTGTTATCACTTTACCAATTCTATGCACGCGTTTTTTTTTTTTTTTTTTTTTTTTTTTTCTATTTTATTCAATGACATACAAGTGATGCAAAGATTCAAAACCGTATATACCATTATCTGTACGAGCCCTGATATATATATATATATATATATATATATATATATATATATATATATATATATATATATATATATATATGATGATGATGATGACTTCCAAAGGATAGTCGTCTTTACCACAAAATTACAACTCAAAAATCTTGATTAATAACAATTTTAACAAATGAAAGATATTCAAGATACGTAAGATGATAAGGTAGTAAGATGTTGTAAGTCATTAGAAAATAGTGACAGGAGTTCGGATGACGATTCTGCTACTGTCTGAGGTCTGCATAGCAACAGCTCAGAGACAAGAAAATCAAAATAACTAGCTACTATGCAAACTGCAGGTTTTATTTCAGGGTGCCTTCTACTACACTTTTCCCGTCAAAGAATAAGAGGTGGGTGTCCTCGTGGTGTAATGGTTAAAGCAATGGGCTGCGGAATCGTAGTAAGCGAGTTCGAACTTCAGTCGCACGATCACGTTCACTTTCGAGCAAATACCTTTGGGAAAAGTATGAGCCCCACTTATCCTCTCAGCTATGGGTTAAATAGTACCACTACTGTTCTTCTCGAATCATGGCTTTGGCATTAAATAACCTACAAAGGTTGATATGCCATTAAACAAAGGAAACAAACTTCAAAGAATAAGTCTGCAGAGGTTAAATACTAAAGCTTCCTTCTCTAATTTTGTTGTATAGCTGTATTTTTTTAAACCAAAACAAAAATAATCAGCAAAATAACTTATAAAGCTGAAGTAAAATGCCTTTAACTCACAGAATTTCTATGATCTCAAGATCATGTGATATCTTTTTTAATTTCATACATCAGCCAAAACATAGAAATGCACAGAATCTAAAGAAAATAGGGTGTGCAATTCTCCTGTGCTTTTGACAATGCCTGTCACTTTTTTTTTTTGTCCAAATTAATGCCGTGGACGCTGCCCAAAACTTCATTTGATAAGTCTGCAGAAATTCTGGATTAGCTTTTATTTTATTTTATAAAGGTTGTCCGATTGGTTATGTGCAGAAATTACTCATATCTACTTGACTGCACTTAAAAAACAGATAGATAGATAGATAGATAGATAGATAGATAGATAGATAATGAACAAAGTCTTCCGTATTTGGAAAGATATGAATAAACTGAGATAAAAACAGATAGATATATAGATAGATAGATAATGAACAAAGTCTTCTATATTTGGAAAGATATGAATAGACTGAGATAAAAACAGATAGATAGATAGATAATGAACAAAGTCTTCTATATTTGGAAAGATTTATTCTGTGGTCCGCCAGGACAGCAAAGTCAACAATTTGGAAAATTTTCTTCTTTTTGTTGATTATTATAAGGTCTGGTCTTCTGGCCGGGCTGTTTGAGCTTTCATACAAGTTTTAGCTGGTGATTTTTACTGGAGTGAGTGACAGCAAGTCTCTTCTAGTTTTCATGACTTTTCTAAGTATTCCATGTATTTGGCACGTCGCATTTTCTCAGCGGTAAATAGTACCAAACATACTCACTACGTACTGGGTGAATAATGAAATGTTCAAGAATCGTCCTGATGGATGTAAGGGGCTCTTATAAAAACCAAGGACGTGGCAAGCAATTAACTTGGACTTCAAAATTTCTAAACATGGAGGATCGACGAGTTCCCGATGTAATGGGAATTTTAAAAGTTAACATCGTAAGTTGGATGTTACAATCGGCAGTGATTGGAATGTGATCATATAAGGTTTGTTTTTCAGCATTGTCCCCCTTGCGTCCACACACGTATTCCATTGCTGCTGCAGTGTTTGGATCCCTTTGGTTACAAAGGCAGATATGACGTCCTAATATGAACTTTTCAGCCTGTAAACTCTTTAACCCACCCTGGTTTAATGTACACAATTCGCTAAACTCTCAGAATAAAACAACCCCTAATAGTTTGAGAGGCTGTTAAAAATATTGGATGTTTTTTAAGGTCTTCGTTCTTCCCCTGATCTCCAGTTCCACAGTTTCTTTTCTAGGCCTCTAATGACTGTTCCATGTGTTGCGATTACAACTGGTATCACTGTCACCTTTCATAGATCTCTCTCTCTCTCTCTCTCTCTCTCTCTCTCTCTCTCTCTCTCTCTGTATTTTCTAAAAGCGTTAAGAATATATTTTTCTATATTTATTCCTCACATACGAGACTACTATTTGGCTAACACTGCTGAAATATTAAACAAAGCCCCCTGTTATTGTGTTGTGTGAGTTTTATCGCCTGGGAATAGGAAAAATTACATAAAAATCTATTTAAGTTTGTTTATTTTTGTTCCCGTAATTTTTATTTATTTATTTTTTAGCTTAGGAGTAACTGTTTTGTTTAATGATAAATTCTATATATTGTAAAAGTTGTTTGGCTTTCTTTTTTCGCGTGCCGATGGCGTTTTTTTTTTTAAATTAATGAATTTGTGTCCTCTCCAATAGCCGTGGAATATTTGTTTTTCGAAGAGGAGTGTCGACAATGAAATGCGTTCACACAAATTGGAGTCATGACTAAAAAAAAAACAAGAATAATAATCTGTGGTCAAATTGAAATAAACTAATGCCGCTCCTCTTTAAACTTTGATTTATTTTTATGTATTTTTATGTAATATCCAATTTATACTTTTCAAATTTCATATTTGCCTTTTATTTATTATCAGTATGAACACCAAAACAATTATCAAGGTGGATCAAAATTATTTTCGCTTTTATATCTTATTTCTTTCACACAACTAAAGACTATGAGTGCCCTATTTTTAGGATTACAAACATCTGGAGAACAGTGAATATATATATATATATATACATATATACATATATATATCATCATCATCATCATCATCATGTCGTGCCGCAGGCAGGGATATCCCAGACCCTCTCTCGCCACTTCTCCCTATCGTTCATCGCCTCTGGTAGGTCCACATCCCGTATCCTCACATAGCTGTTCAATGTAGGTTCAAGCTGGTCGTCCTACTTTTGCCCGACCATATGTGGGGGTCCATAGCAGTAAATCACTTATGAGCTCGTCCCTGCTTCTCCAGCAGTGTCCTGCATGTCTGGTTCGTCTAACTTGAATAGTTTTCGTGATGGGAGGCAGGTGGCCGTATAGTTGGTGCCTTGTGGGGTGTTGCCGCCCGGACTTGTTCAATATTGCTCGCAGCATTCTTGTGTAATTGCCATCTAGCTTCTTCTACAGCCGTTTAGTTAGCGTCCAAGTAGTGCATCCATACAGCAGTATCGATACGACCGCTGCTTGGATGAAACTGCGTTTCATTTTATCGGTCAGGTGTGATTTCCATATGATCGATTGCTTATCGATAGCTGTCCATGCCTTCGTTAGCCGCATGTCGATGTCCTTTTCGGTTGATGAGACGCTGCTTCCTAGGAAGGTGAATTTGTCTACTAGTTTCAGAGGGGTTCCGTCTGTGCTATAATCAAACAGGCGACATCACCACACTAGACGGAACCCCTCTGAAATATATATATATATATATATATATACTTATTCATTTTTTGTACTATTAGCCACCATTAACGCCATGTGCGAAACAGACATACAATGTTCATAACGATAGAACATATAAAGAACATAGGAATTTCGAAATTCGAAAACACGTAACTACTTCTTGTTCGGGTACGAAACCTTTTTATTAACTTTGAGTTAAAGGTTTCGACATAAGGAGGAGAGACACAATCTTCTATGCTGTCTCATTCATTTGGCCCCCATCTCAAGCGGCCCCCATAGGGCGCAAGTTCGCCTCGCGTCTGCGAGCCCCAAAAGTCGATCCTCCTCGTTTGGCGTCTAGTATTCAACTCCCTAACTTTCTTTCAATTCTCCACAAACCTCTGCGCGCTTCTGGTGCGTGACGTCACTCGCACTCCGTCACCCGTTTCGTCTCGGACTATTGTGACATCTCTGAGTGACACCTTCGTCCACCCGTGCGCGCCCGCGTTAATACCTCCATCAAGATTTGCACCTAACTAACCCATGTGCTGAGCCGAAAGGTTCTCAGCCTAACTAAACTCAAAGGCAGGAATCGAAATCCCTTGGCCATTACGTTACATTTTACTATATCTATAAAGAAAGAGGACTCTTGGTTTGATGATCACATAGTTGAGAAATTGACAGTCAACAAGTGCTGTTGATACAACTCCCTCCAAAATTTTCTCTCACTCTCGCAATTTATATAGATATATATTTATATGAATGTGTGCATGTATTTGACAACCAATCTGCACAAGCTGGATGTAACACATGGTCTATTTTTAAGCGGAGTTTAACAGGTTTAAATTCAGAGTTTTTCTTCTCCTAGACCGGTGGCCATACCAAGGTTAAAGTCCCTTTTATTTACCCATAGCTAGAGGGTGAATAGATAGATTCCTACCTTTTCCTATGATATTTGCACAATGGGAAATGTAAACAGCCTCATCCAAGATTTGAACTCGGGTCACTGTCTTCATCTTCTACCACAGTCGCCATTATACCACGAAATATATGAGATAAAAACCTATAATACCAAATTCCAATTCATTTGTGATCTATTCCTTATAATATATACACATATATATTAATTAAATTACCATGACCAGAAAATCCAGCAAACACCCACATGCGACATACGGAACACTGAACGGCTGTTTCGACCTCATTGGGTCTAATCAGCAGTGCATGTAATAATCCCCACCACTAGAGATCGAACCAGCAATCCCAGAATGCAGAAACCGAACTTCTACCAATGGGCCACCAATTCATGCCACACGTAAGCGATGCCAAATCAACTAGTCCTGGTAAGAATATTGCATCCGATAAACACAATAATTACGATAAAAGAATTATCATCATCATCATCATATCGTGCTGGCAGCACGGATATCCCTGACCCTCTCTCGCCACTCCTCCCTATCGTTCATCGCCCTAGGTAGGTCTTCAGGACAACAACCTGTATCCTCGCATAGCTGCTGAATGTACGTTCGTGCTGGTCGTCCTGCTTTTGCGCGGCCGTGTGTGGGGATCCATAAGAGTACATCTCTTATGAGTTCATCTCTGCTTCTCCAGCAATGTCCTGCATGTCTGGTTCGCCTAACTTGAATAGTTTTCGTGATAGGGGGCAGATGGCCGTACAGTTGGTGTCTTGTGGGGTGTTGCTGCCAGGACTTGTTCAGGATTGCACGCAGCATTCTTGTGTAATTGCCATCTAGTTTCTTCTCCAGCCGTTTTGTTATCGTCCATGTAGTGCATCCATATAGCAGTATCGATGTGACCGCTGCCTGGAAGAAACTGCGTTTCATTTTATCGGTTAGGTCTGATTTCCATATAGTTGATAGCCTATTGATAGCTGTCCATGCTTTCGTTAACCTCGTTTCGATGTCCTTCTCGGTTGATTCGACGCTGCTTCCTAGGTACGTGAATTTGTCTACTAGTTTAAGAGGGGTTCCTTCTAGAGTGGAGATGTCCCCCGTTTGGTTATAGCACATATATTCCGTTTTGTGTGCATTAACATGGAGGCCTATGCTTGCTGCTGCTCGTTCCAGGCTATGCAGAAGTGTTTCGGCTTGGTCAGGTGTATTTGCCAGTATTGCTATGTCATCGGCGTAGTCGGCGTCGGTAATTGTTGTTGCGGGGTATCTTCTGCTTCTTTTCTTCGTCAGTTCGAAGCCATTCTCTTTGATTTTGTCAATCGATGTTCTAAGTACGTAGTCTAGACAAATGATAAAGAGATACGGAGCCAGCGTGTCCCCTTGTAGTACTCCTGCTACAATGTCGAAGTATTCTGTGTCTCTATCTGGTGATCGTACTTTTACTTTAGTGTTTCTATAGAGAATCGTTATTGCCGCTACGGTTTCTTTAGGTATGCCGTACGCTAGTAGATCATGACTGTATTAGAAGATCGGTGAAAATGATCCACAGGAAAATCATGTGCATAGGCCAGCGAAAAACATTCATTATTTAAAAATAAACTATAATTCTTTTGTTTCTTTAGGTAGCGTACGGCATACCTAAAGAAACAAAAGAATTATAGTTTATTTTTAAATAATGAATGTTTTTCGCTGGCCTATGCACATGATTTTCCTGTGGATCATTTTCACCGATCTTCTAATACAGTTATGATCTACTAAACTTTATTTTTATTGTTTGATACCAGATCCAGGATCCTTGTTTGAAAAGATGTTTAATCGAAATATGAATTCCGGATTCCAAAAGCCATAATTAATATTCTTTGGTTTGGGTTTATTTTATATATCTACTGAGTCAAAAAATAATCATTTGTACAGTTCTTGGTGTAACCCTGATCCTACTCCGTTGTATCTTCTTTTTTTTTTTCTTCCGGCACATTTGATACATTCACATTTTTTCTATTTCAAAGAGTTTTCCCGAGTAACACCAGTTTGCTTTCTTTTCTCAAAAAGATCTTTCTCTCTCACTCTCTCTCTCTCTCTCTCTCTCTCTCTCTCTCTCTCTCAACCCATCCTCCGCTAGATGTCGATCTCCCTCCCTGCTGTTTCAGTGACCGAGTGTCATCAGCAATTTTCATGCGTGGTATGGGGTTTGCCCTCCCCTGTTAATGCTGAAGTTGACATTTCTCATGTTACAAAAAGTATTCTTCTTTTTTTTATTTCCTCCGATTCTCTTTCGGGTAACAGAAAGACGATGCAAATTATCAGCTTTAGTAATCGGGATTACGAAATCAAAAAATGATGACCGGAAATGGGCTTGTAGTGAAGGTTAGTACAATAACCAACAAACAAAGCATAAATAGCAGAAAAAATCCTCCAGAATTTTTACGAGATTAACACAAATGACCTAAAATCCATTTAACTTGCTTACAGAAATTTTCATAAAATTTTTATATGCATAGAATTTAAGTCTGCAAGAAACTTAAGCCATTACAAAAAGAATTGTTTGGTTTCCTTGTTTAATGGTATTTCAAACTTCGTGGGTTATCTAATACCAAAGCCATCCTTGTAGCAGAGAAGTTGTTGGCTACCGTAGTCTATCGTAGTCGAGGACGACCAGAAGGCTCCGTTTTCAATAGCTACTACACCAAGTTGTAGGGAAGGGCGCTATTCCTTTTCCTGTATTGTTCCACTTTACCTTTGAGTATGGTAAATAGTACCTTTGATAAATACCTTATATTGCTGAGTGTTAAACAAGGAGGTATCAAGTAACATTTTTAAAGTCTTTGGTATGACGCGACCGGGGATTGAACCCCAGTCTCCCGGACTGTCAAAGAGCCGGAAGTAGTACTTTTTAACCTATTGCTAGATGGGTAAGTGGGTTCATACCACTCCCAAAGGTAGTAGTCCCAAAATGAAATTAATAGCGTGACTGGAGTTCGAACTCATTTACTACAATGTCCCAGTCTAGTACCTTAGCCATGACGCCACGGAGATTTTTATTCTTGAGAAAAAGAACCCCTTCCAGTTTAGAGAAATGGTTGAAACCAATTATTCTAACTTCTAAAATGTACCAGGAAAAAATATTAGATTTTATTGTGCTAAAAATAGGTTCAGAATAAGTCTCAATCTATCAATGTAATACGAGGATCATTAAATAAGTTTCCAGACTTTTTTCCTATGGGCACTTTTATTGATAGCACACACATGAAACTCTAGTCCCCTTTGAAGTAATCTCCTCCAGCTGCAATGCACTTGTTGTACCGTTCCAACAACTTTTGGAAGGCACCATGGACGTTTTTTTTTGTGCGAGTGTCAATGACCTTCGTCACAGCCTCTTTCATCTCCTCAATTGTCTCATAACGACAGCCTCTGAGCTTAGGGAATAAGCAAATTCACAGGGAGCAAGGTCTGGACTATAAGGATGATGAGGAACTGTCTTGATGCCTATCTTGGTCAAATAGTTTGTGACAAGGATGGAGTCGTAGACTGATGCATTGTCCTGGTGGAAATGCCACTGACCCGATTTGAAGAGTGCTGGCCTCTTCCCAAGGAATCTCTTCCTGAACTTCCTTAAAACCTTAACATACGAACCCTAACCCTAACTCTTTGGCCAAACAACTCTGGTGTATTGACTTCCTTACTCCTCCCACACCTCTCATCATCTCCCACAGACTCCCTGCCTTCCGTGAATCTCGTATGCCACTCAAAAACCAATGTTCGATTCATGCAAGATGATCGAAAAGCAGTCTGAAGCATTCCATACGTTTCTGTAGCATTTTTCCAAATTTTTTAAAACAGAATTTTATTGCATATCGTTCTTCCTCACGTCTAGATTGCATTTTTGAAATTCACCCGCTGTGATAATCAGGCTTTAGTAGGGTGTATTCCAATTGCTTCTGTAGCTGTTCATTTGAACCTGAAATCATAAAAATTGGTCTGTCATCTCATAAGATGTATTGCAATAACATACTGAATTTTCAAGAGTCTATGAGAATTTTAAATACCTGTACAAAAAAAATCTGGAAACTTATTGAAGGCACCACGTATATATGTCATAAATCGTGTCAGTCATTTCTTTTTCTTTCCTTCGCTTTCATAATTAGAATAAAAACAAATAACCCTATACAATACTGACATTCATGTGAAACTTAGTCATGGACAATATTTGAGACTGACCAATTTGATATATTTTATTTTAAATCATTTGTACTTAATACTCAATACAAGAAAAATTCTTATACATTTCGATCAGACGAACTTAGCGTCAAATAATGATTTAATTATTATTATTTACTATAAACGGATGGATAAAAAGCTTGACAGCAACTACACAAGAATGCTGCGAGCAATTTTGAACAAGTTCTATCAGAACTTATTTGTGAGGTTAGACAGGCTAGATTCCCGAAGCTGGGATCGAAACCCGGTTGACTCAAACGCCAATTCAAGATTCTACCACTCAGCCAGGAGGAAACCAATTCAAACTAAGGGAATTTAAACGGTTATGAATGACAATTGTTATTGTTTACCTATATCCGCTTAACGGCTTCCGAGAGCTCGATTCATATGAAGAGTATATATATATATATATATATATATATATATATATATATATATATATATATATATATATATATATATATATATATATATATGGCACAATTTGAGGGAGACTCAAACTCGGTTAAGTCGTCATAATAAATTTATTTCGGCGGAGAATATTACTATATTCTCCGTCTCGTCAGATGACTATTTACATGCTTCTCTCTAGTCGCAGAGTAGCAAATGTGGAGTTATCTGTTTCTAAAAATAAAAATACCGTAAAATTCCCTTAGCCAACGTGGTCCGCTTGGTGGATGAGTGGTTGGACGGGTTTCGATCCCGGCTTAAAGGGTCCTGCGTGTCTAGCCACACAGAAAAGTTCTGATAGAACGAAACAGTCTGTCTGGGGATGACAATATATATATATATATGAGGCGCTTTGGGTTATATATATATATATATATAACCCAAAGCGCCTCATGATACCACCGGACGTTGTAGGATTGATGTCACTCTGTGGGATTATAAATTTATATAATGTATATGTGTACACGCACGGATTTAGTTTAAGTGAAATTTATCGTCTTTGAATTTTAAAATTACTCAAATTTAGAACTTTGTTAGATAAGTTGACATGAACTAAAGAAATATTCAATATGGAATTGACAGGGGCAATGTTTTAAAAGTGAAATATTATGTCTTATTTCAAGTTTGCTGCTTTCATGGTGTTTACTAATATTGTCTTTTTCTCCTGCTTTAAATTGATCTCAGTTCATAATAAATCGATTCCTTAAATTGTTTCTAGATTTTGCATACAGGCCGGAACTATCCAACTGATTATTTAACTTGTAAATTCACAAACCTAATAACTAGCTAGCTAGCTAGATTGATAGATAGATAGATAAACAAGAGGATAACAGAGACACACGCACACACACACACACACACACACACACATATATATATATATATATATATATTAGAATAAGAAGGTCCAAGAAGAGGTTTGTATTTTTTGAGTTTAAAAATGAAAAAAATATATAAATAAACTGAAAAAATACAAATCTCTTTGTGGACCTTTTTATTTTAAGATATATCCTTATTCTTTCTTTGGACCAACAACAATTGTCTTTATATATATATATATATATATGAATTATAAAATTGTTCACATTTATATAGAGGAATACAGACTTAAAACTGAATATCAATGTGTCTATTGATAGTTTCTTTCCATTCTTTCAGATAGATAGATAGATAGATCTTCGTAAGTTTTACATATATAAAGAGATCAAGGATATGTTGACATTTAACAATATAGATTGGAATGTGAATATATATATATATATATACTGAGAGAGAAAAAGAGAACGATAGAGAGGGAGAGAGACAGAGACAGACAGAGGGAAAATTATGTTGCCTATGTTACATTATAGTGAATGCTATTTGTATCAGGTAAAAGCACCTCTGAAATTAAAATCTCGTGTCGTAGGTGATTTATTAACTGAACGCGCCAATACCATTATCTCGATATAAACTTATCATATATTTATTCCTAATGCTAAACTGATAACATCTACATGTAATCGCCTTGACTCCTCTTATCATATATCATATAAACATTAATGTCAAACCAGCGATAGACATGCTTTTTCTTTTTTTTTCTTCTTTTTTCCTATGGACGAGTATATTGATAAGTTTGATATTTTATACTTACATATGTGCGATGCCCTAAATGGCAGATTTAATAAATGACTGTTGGAAAGTATATAGGATGGGAGGAAGGAAGCTGCGATCTTCTTTTTTGATAGAATGGAGTAAATGTGAAGCAAATGTTTGTACAATTACGAATATAATGACAGTAGCTGGAGTAACCGTCTACATAGGGTAAGTGATCAAAACTTCGATGACAGTTGGTTATTTTATGATATTTGTTGTTGTTTAATATCTACTGAAAGAAAATGCTTTCACGTTCAAAAATAGCCAGAGGTAGACAATAACTAACTGAAGGCAGAAAGAGGGATTTGTCTCTTCTTATACTCAGATCAATGAAAGTTCATAGGTTTTAATCAAGATGGTGTCATCTTTTCTGATACATCGACAGCAATATCTCATCTCCTGAAAGCAATCTCAACATAGGTTTAGTGAGGTCATGTACTGCTTTTGATAGGTTATCGACCATATGGAAATATTATCTCTCTAAAAGAACAAATCAGCATCCTACAAAACAACAGCTGTGCAGCCACTTGCATCCCATGACATTAACCACCCAAGTAAGACGAGGACATGTTGGACATTGCTGGGGAAATAAGGGCGAACTCATAAATGTTCTTCAATGCACTCCTACATATGAACAAAAATACAAAAGTAATGGCCAACCAGCAAAAACTTACATTCATCTTCTCTGTGGGGACAGTGGATACCTTCTATAGAATGATAGCTGATAGGAACGAGAGAGAGAGTCAAAGAAATGCATGGTTTTGGTATGTGATGATGATGATGATGATAATAAAGATGCTAGTGATAATTTACTGTGAACTGTTACACTAAGGTGCGCTTATCGTAGAAAATGGAGTCGGTTACCCGAGTACAAATCCTAGACAAGGCCTTTTGCGCTTCGTTTCACGATAATGCCGAAGGGAAATGCATAAACCCATCTCTTCTCATGGGAGCAGGCTGGGTTATTTAGCCTTGGTTTGGCAACCAGTCTAGGAGAAACAAATAAACAGAAACCAGATTTATTCCATTGAAAAATTGACATTGCATCACCTCCAGCTCGTGGTGGAGGGATTGAGTAAGTACATTCTCTAAACTGTTTTAAACTGGAGTTGTTTTTGTAGAAGATAACCCGAGATAAAAGAAAATAAATGTATTATTGAATTCTAAGTTTGTTTGTTTTTTTAAGTTAATGTTGTTTTCATTCAAATAACCATAATTCCAAATTTGGAATGATTTGTTATTCCCGCAACAGTTTGGCCTCTGTATGAAAATATGAATTGACTGATACACCTAGTTCATCAGAGCCTCCATTCCTTAATATTTACGCCCAAATTTTCAAACTAATAAGTACATTTCCTCAGGCAACGGCAAGATGCAACACAATATAAATTTTTAGGCGGATTTTGCTAATTTGAATTCATTCAGAGTTTTCCTTCGCCCAAATAGGTTGTCTTAACAAGACTAAAAATCAAGTCTGCCTTATTATTTACTCCAAGCGCGAAAAGAAATGGATTCATTTCTTTGCCTAGAGCCTAGGCGCAAAGTGAAATACGAACAGCTACTCCGTTTAGGATTTAAACTTGGTACGCCGATTTCATTTTTTACAACAATAACCGGTAAATGTAAGGTACAAGTAAGGATATCAAATTTGATAGCTCTACATCAAACTGTTTGATCACTAATAGGGGACAGGAAAACAAGAACTTCTTAATAAGAAACATTTATGTATTGCATAAGATTTTGCTATAAACATGCATTAAGAATGATATTATTATAGAAATTTCGAATGCGTCAATTATAAAAAAAAATGTTTTATTATAAATATATTGGGTTGCTTACGTCAGATTGTTTGGTTATTAATTGGACAGAATTATTTTAGAAATGCCTATGGGAAAGTGGTTAATATGTAAAAATGTGATATCATAGTAATGAGTCACGCAATTGCCTTCATATTCGTACGAATATATTTCATATTTATTCGTACCCAATTAAATATTAAAATCTCTCTGGTTCAGTCGGCTAGGGCTGCTGAATATATTGATTGCATCTCTGCAGAAGAGTAAGACTCCTCCAGTGAGTGTCCTGAATATGACACAAAACTATCTGATATTGAGACTTGAGTCATGCTAGAGTTTTGGAGAATACCGAATACCCTTTTATTGCCTTCGTTCCCAGGTCCATTCTGGCTCGGAGTTGTAGAACTTGATAGGGTCCTATCTAGAGGTCAAATAGAACTGTTTGACATTTAAACTGTGCATTTATGCTAAACTGAATTGTTTGAAAGAGAACTGTTTTTACATTTAACTGTGTGTAAACAAATGACTCATGTTTAATTGAATTGTTAGTGATACATAGCAATATTCGGAACCCTTTACCTTTGTTGACATGCTAAACTGAATTGTTTGAAAAAGAACTGTTTTTACATTTAACTGTGTGTAAACAAATGACTCATGTTTGATAGAATTATTTGTTGTACATAGCAATATTTGGAACCCTTTAACTTTGTTGACATGCTAAACTGAATTGTTTGAAAAAGAATTGTTCACATTTAAACTGTATTTAAGCTAAAGTAAATTGTTTGAAAGACAACTGTTTTTACATTTAACTGTGTGTAAACAAATGACTCGTGTTTGATTGAATTATTTGTTGTACATAGCAATATTTGGAACCCTTTAACTTTGTTGACATGCTAAACTGAATTGTTTGAAAAAGAACTGTTAACATTTAAACTGTGCTAATGCTAAGCTGAATTGTTTGAAAGAGAACTGTTTTCACATTTAACTGTGTGTAAACAAATAACTCATGTTTAATTGAATTATTGGTTGTACATAGCAATATTTGGAACCCTTTAACTTTGTTGACATGCTAAACTGAATTGTTTGAAAAAGAACTGTTGATATTTGAACTGTGCTTATGCTAAATTACGTTGTTTGAAATAGAACTGTTTTTACATTTAATTATGTGTGAACAAAAATGTGTATTTATGCTAAACTGAATTGTTTAAAATAAAGTGAAACCATTTGACTGTGTGCCAAAAAAATGAACTCAGGCTTGTTTAAAAATGTTATATAAAAAATGAGTTTAGAAATCATATATCTAAGATATGTATAAAAAGGATTTGACATTAAATGACCTCCAATGGTTAATATAGCATAAAATCAAACCAAACTATATTACTGTTCTTGGGCGTTGAATAACCCAAGTAGTTTGATATGCCATTCAACTAAACCAAATTTATTGTATTATTATCTTTCCTTTCGATATTTCTTTGTCTGTTTTTGCTTCTACTTTTTCACTTTTTGATATTTTTTCAATTTTTCTTTTTCATTTTCTTTTTCTTTCTTTTCATTTTTCGGTATCTTCTTTTTCATTTTTCTTCTTTATTTTCTTTTTCTTCCATTTTTTAAATTTTTTTCCGCTCTTTCATTAATCTTTTAAAACATTTTCTTTTCTTTAAATAATTCTCCATCTTTTTTGTTTCTCTTTTGGATATCTTCTTTTTTATTTTTCTTCTTCTTCATTTTGTTCTTCTTTCTTCTTTCCTTCTTTTCGTTTCTTGCGTTTCTTTCGCTACTTTCTTTTTTTCTTTCTTTCTTTTGTCTTTTTAAAAAGTCTTTCTCATCTTTTAGTACTTCTTTTATCTTCTTTTGTTTCTTTCTTTTTACTTTTTAATATCTAATCCTTCATTTTCTTTTTCTTTCTTTCTTTCTTTTCTTTCATTTCTTCGTTTCTTTCTTCTTTCTTTTGTCCTTTTCAAATGTTTTCTCATTTTTTTCAAATTTCTTTATCCTGTTTTGTTTTGTTTTCTTTTCCGTTTTTTAGATATTTTATTTTTCATTTTTTCATAACCTTCCTTCATTTTCTCTTTCTTTTTCCTTTCTTCATTCGTTTTTCCCATTCTTTCTTTCCTTCTTTCTGTTTACTGTCTCTGTTCTTCCGCCATCTTGCGCCTCTCTCTCTCTCTCTCTCTCTCTCTCTCGTTTACTGCACGTATTTTTACTTTTATTTTTCTTCCTGACTTTTGCATGAATATCTAAAACTTCAGTTCATTTAAACAAATCATTCATCCGTTTTTATATAATAACTCATTTTCTCCGTGACACTTTTGTACCGAAAAATGCAACCCTTTCAACTATTCCTGCTAAAATACTGGAAACAAAATGGCTGACGTTCTGTCCTTAGATTTCAACTCACCTTTATTTCCATTATTCCTAAATACTATTTTGTCCCTTAGTTTCATCCATTGTTTTGCCTGTTGTATCCAAATATTCCTTATGAATATGGTCGAGGCATTTGAATGCACAATGCAGCCGAAGAAAAGACATGCAGTGAATTGTAAGGCGTCGGTCACACACAAAAAATGGGACATTTTACGATAGAAATGATTATTAAATAAATTGTTGAATGAAGCAAAAAATTGATCGATGAAAATGCAAATAAAATTAAAGGGAGATAACTCGCTTTATATTATTTTCTATTAAGCCATTTTCTTTTTTTTTATTTTTCATATTTTATCACATTTTGTTAATTTTAGCAAGCCTTAAAGTCTTTGTATAATTTATATCTTTTTCATCATTATTCTTTTTATAAATGCTTTCTTGTTTTTTCATCCTAAAGCTTCATTTTTACTCCCTCTTACGTTCCTTCCTTAGTTCATTCATGCATTTTTCTTTCTTTCTTTTTATTTCACTTTCCCTTTTTTTTTCCATTTATCATTTTTCTTGTCTTTCTTTCATACACTCTTTCCTTCTTTCTTTCCTTCTTTTCTTTTTTTATTCTCTTTCCCTTTTTCTTCTTCCTTTTCATCTCTCATTTTTATTGTCTTTCATCGATTCGTTCGTTCGTTTTTTTTATTCCTTCCTTCCTTCCTTCCTTCCTTCCTTCCTTATTTCCTTCCTTCCTACTTGTCTTTTGTCTCTTTTTTATTTTTATTTTTATTTTTTCTTCTCTTTTCTTTTCTTCTATCCTTTCAATTTTCTTTCTTATATTCATTCGTTCCTTCTTTTGTTCGTTTATTTTTCCCTTTTTGTCATTTTTCTTTTGTTCATTTTCTTTTTTTTTTTCCTGTTTACTTTCTCTCTATAATTTTCTTGTCTTTCTTTCCAATTGCTTTTGTTAAAATTAAATCCACTTTCCTCCCCTGGCTTCTTTCTTTCTTTCTTTCTTTCTTTCCACAGAGTTCACATTTTAATATTTTGATTTTATTTACTTGTTTAGAATTAACTCGCTTTTTCTTCATTTCCAAGAGAAATGAACCACACACACACACACATATATATATGTATATATATATATATATATATATATATATATATATATATATATATATATATATATATATATGTGTGTGTGTGTGTGTGTGTGTGTGTGTGTGTGTGTATATATATATATATATATATATATATAAAGGAAGGTTTGAAGATGCTCGAAGATGTACCAGATATCTGCCCAAAAATATATTCCGTTTTTTTCTCTTCATATTTTGTCTTTAACAAAAGCCATCCGAATCATCCAAACAAAACGACTTTTCACTGGTATGTCACGAACGTTAACAGAGAAGTGTAGACAAGTCAACTCATATAAACACATACCTAAATTTACACCCATTATCAATGTGTAATTAGAGAACAGGAATGATGTGTTTATCTACTGATGGGGCTAAATTGACAATCCTCTCCATATTTGATGTTTACTCAGACAAATACATTGTTTTAATTTGTGATTAATTTTTGTCTATTTGAAATAAATATTAATAAAATCTAATAATATTTGAAATGTTCCATCCAAAGAATAATTCTGCTGGTATATGAAAACAAAGTCGACCACAAATTAGACTTTCTAGGAATATTAAAGATGACTGATACATGATAAGATCTGGGCTTCGGCAAACAGTTTAGTGAGCAGACACAATTTGTGTAACGGTTAATGTCGTAGAAAATGATCACGGTGACTAACGTTGAAATCCAAGACTCGTTAAAGTTTGTGCTAATACCCTTGGAAAAGGCATGAATCAATCTTTTCTTGTTGTAGCTATATGAGTAAATAGTTGAACAGACTAGGCTCTTTAACCTTAGTGGCAAGACTGGACATGGGGGAGGAAAATTCACTGAAATCAAATTCCTGACGTATGCATATTTACCGACCCCTCCGCTCGGGCAGGATATGACACTAGGTCAATTTTTTAAGCGGAGTTTAACAGGTTTCAATTCAGAGTCTTCCTTCTCCTAGACTAGTTGCCAAACCAAGGCTGAAGAACCTAGTCTGCCCTACTATTTTACCCATAGCTGGAGGGAGAATAATTGGATTCATACCTTTCCCAAGGGTATTAGTGCTATATGAAATGCAATCAGTCTCGTCCAGGATTTGAACCCATGTCGCCGTGTCCATTTCCTCCGACGATAACCATTACACCACGGGCACCTCCAAAATTCCCGACGTATGTCACCGCGGTAGATTAAACTGCTGCATTGAGTCAGGTCGAGATAAGTAAGGAGTCGTACGTTGCTAAAAGTACCACGTAACCCAGTACAACCTGTTACATACTACCTGGCCCAGGTGCTGCTGAATACACCGACAGCATCTCTGCAGAAGTGTAAGACCCCCACCACCACCAATAACAACGAGTGATCGGTTAATGACATCAAACAATCTGATGGTGTAGTTTCATTAATGCTGGAGCTTTGGGAAATGCGATCGCTCCGAGGTCTACTCTTGCCCGTAATGGTAGCAGTTAATAAGGTCCTATCTCTGGGTCAAATAGAAGTGTTTGACATTATGCTAAACTGAATTGTTTGAAATAGAACTGTTTGGTTATTCAACTGTCTGTAAACAAATGACTGATTTTTAAGTGAATGGTAAGGGACACTTAGCAATACTTCAAAGCGTTAAAATGTGTGCAAACAAATGATTAATAGTAAATAGAATCGTTCGTATTACATAGAAATAAGTGAAACCATTTAACTGTGTGAAAAAGAATGAGCTTAGGATTGTTTAAAGATTTTATCAATAAAATATATTTAGAAATCATATGTTCAATATGTATGCATAAAAAGGCCTCGGCATTAAATAAATGTTGATATAAGCCAAACCCTTCTAATTTGTATCGTTGTCCCTTTCACGCACCGAATTGTTATATCCAAAATATTTAGGAACGACAAAATATAACAAAAAACAGTTTGACATATTTATAACACAACAATATAGTAATTTACTAAGATCTTTCCTTCGATGAGGCACAAGGCCGAATGTATGGGGCGCTAATTGAGACTCGAACTCACTCGTGTAGGTTTGCTAGTCTAGCTTACTAGCCGTTACACCACCAGAAGCACCCATAACAGAACAATATACATTTTTATTTGCTCACCGACCAAAATATTTTAGGATTGACGGAGGTTAGCATCTCTCTCTTCACGTGGCCAGTTGTCCAAGCAGCCATCTTGTTGTATCTCCTTACCTTTTTTAACTGAAGAGTCAATCATTCATTAGGGAAGATAACTCTTCATTAACACAATTTTTTTCAGTTCCCTGTCAAAGTCCAGCTATTTGTCCAACTTTTCGATTTATTTTTTCCCTCTGTGGTCCACTGAAACGACCAAATTCATCAGATGAAAAATTATTTTCTTCTTCTTCTTCTTCTTCTTCTTCTTCTTCTTCTTCTTCATTAACACGTGATACGTTTTTTTCTTGAACTCACAAAGAATTTTTTATGCGTCACCTTTGCTAAGATTCTTGTTTGTACGTATGCCTCTTTGTCACCATGGCTAAATTGTAGTTTCTGATACAATTCCCGATGGAACATCTTTCTGCCCCAGTCGTACATTGTCTTTTATTATTTTCTTTATAAACTTTCAAGGCCTCTGTGACCAAAAATAAAGCTTTATATGAGGTGTCCTTACGTTTTTCTTTACTTTTCATCATCATCATCGTCATGTCGTGCCGCTAGCACGGATATCTCTGACCCTTTCTCGCCACTTCTCCCTATCGTTCATCGCCTCTGGCAGGTCTTCTGGACAACATCCCGTATCCTCACAGAGCTACTGTATGTATGTTCGAGCTGGTCGTCCTGCTTTTTTCTCGGCCATATGTGGGGGTCCATAGGAATACATCCCTTATGAGCTCGTCCCTGCTTCTCCAGCAGTGTTCTGCATGTTTGGTTCGTCTAACTTGGATATTTTTCGTGATGGGAGGTAGGTGGCCGTATAGTTGATGCTTTGTGGGGTATTAACTCCAGGACTTGTTCAATATTGCTCGCAGCATTCTTGTGCAATTGCCATCTAGCTTTTTCAGTAGCCGTTTTGTTAGCGTCCAAGTAGTGCATCCATACAGCAGTATCGATACGACCGCTGCCTGGAAGAAACTGCGTTTCATTTTATCAGTCAGGTTTGATTTCCATATGATCGATAGCTTATCGATAGCTGTCCATGTCTTTGTTAGTCGCGAGTCGATGTCTTTTTCGGTTGATGAGACACTGCTTCCTAGGTAGGTGAACTTGTCTACTAGTTTCACTGGGGTTCCGTAAACAGGCAACATTTCCACTCTAGACGGAAGCTCTTTTTACTCTTACATATTCATATATTTCTGTTAAAGGGTTTCATTGTTGTAGAACTTGGTTAAAAAGGATTCTTTATAATATCCGTTTTATCATATTTACCCAATCCCTCCGCTCGGGCTGGATATGACACAAGGTCAATTTTTAAGCGGAGTTTAACAGGTTTGAATTTAGAGTTTTCCTTCTCCTAGACTAGTTGCCTCACCAAGGCTGAAGAACTCAGTCTGTCCTACTATTTACCCATAGCTGGGGGGAGAATAATTGGATTCATACCTTTCCCAAGATTATTAGTGAATAATATGTGAAAATGCAATTAGCCTGGTCCAGTATTTGAACTCGTGTCGCCGTGTCCATTTCCTACGACGACAACCATTACACCACGGGCACCTCCAAAATAATATCCGTTTTATAGTTTGATATTTCCATAAGAAATGATAAAATCCTAATAGCTTTGATTTAAAGCTTTTCTCGAAAGAGTCAAGAGCAAAGGTCAGAAAAAGATTTGTTACCAAAGTTTCAAGCTTGAAAGAGCTTCTCTTTCTGAAGCGCCTTCATCAAACAGAAAACCTAAACGAAGTTTGCAATGGAGGTGCCCTTCGTTTGTGATTTATTCTTTCGAGAAAATGATTAACTCATACGTAAAAGTACTGAATATCAAGAAAATAAAGTTCTTCATATTTCATATCTTGAAGCTCGCAAATCTTCAGTGACGCTATAGATTTTCTCTGAAAACATCTATCATCCAATTTAAGAAACCAAGGGGGGCAGAAATTGATTGAAAATACAGTTAGTATTTTGTTTGTGGTTTCTAGAAAAGCCAGAATTTTTTTATGTCTAGGAAGAAGATAAAACAGAGACGACAAAGTGCAGTTACTTAAAATATAATTTTACACTATTTCCTGCTATGACAAGAAATGATTGATTGCAGGAAAACTTGCCCTATTCAGTCTTACTTGATACGCCCCTTTTCTTCCTCTTATGTAAAGAAAAACAAATTTCAAAGTCACAAGCATGAGGGCAGCTTCCTTCCTTCCCTTAAAAATGAGATTTTTTTGGTCTGTTTAATGGTCCTTGCTTTCGTTGCTGTAAAATATGTTAATATGAATATTCATTTAAAATCTTAAACCACGTGTGCCTTTTTTTAGAGGGAAAGAAGTTGAAGTTTTAAGGCCGTGAAAAAATTTCAAGGAGAGGTGAAGAGCATCTCAATTTATGTACGTATATACATGACCCGTACGTGCAAGGTCAACCGTCGTTTTCCGGTTTAAACGTAATTCTTTTTTAACAGCTGTTCAATGGGATAACTTTTGCTCTCAACTTTCAAGTTAAAATAGATAATCTGATAATCCAACCGAGAGGTGATCAAAAGATTATTTCTATTTCTATCCATATTTAGTTTTGTCTACATTCGACAAGCACAATTTGGCTTGATTTTTTGCCCTATCGGTGAGATTAGGATCTTTTGCTGAGGAGTAAGGCGTTCCGACCCCCGAAAGAGGGTGGGTGAATATATATATATACAAATAAAAGTGTCCGACCCATCCAAGAAAGAATGACGTTCAACAATGTTTTCCACATAATTAATCAACAGTTTAACACATTTTGTTCACTGTTTTCCAAATTTCTTAAATCCTTTGACAAAATTCAAAATCTAAAAGATAAGAAATCATTCACTTGTGAAATTTTTCAATATTCCCTTGTATATAAATATAGTAATTGGTATGTCTATTGTTAAAAAGTTAAAAGAACATTTCGATAAAACAACTCGAACTCACAAAAAATAAGATTAAAAATCATACATTACCGTTTGGCCTCGTTCCCCGATATTATACAATTGAATTCGATAATTTTGGCATGAACTTACCTGCAAAAGATACCGAAACAATAATTAGATTTAAAACGACAGACGATTAAAAGCATATTAACCTAATCTAAATCAAGCGATGGTAATCTTGAGTAATTAGCTTTGATATCGACGAATTAAACGATCAATATTATTCAAAACAGTAATCATAACTTATTTCCTGTGATTTAAAAATATAATCCAAACAACAGTTAATAATTTGAAATTTCTAAATAAAGGATGTCTTCCGAGCTGTAGTCGTGTTAGTACTCCTACATATATCCACAACTCGAACTCTAACAAAATTATAGATGAGAACGACATAAATATGCTGTGTACTGAGTTCAGCAAATCCTGGAAGCATCACCCCACAAAACAGCATCTGAACAGCCATTTACTTCTCATCTTGCAAACCATCTGAGAAAGATGAACGAAACATGCTAGACACTGCAGGGCAAGTAAGGAAAAACTCATAAACGACATTCTCCTTTGGACTCCAACACATGCACACACCAGTGTCGACCGAATTGTGAAAACATACTTTCATCACTGTGCGTACACTGAATGCTGTTTAGAACAATGCTTCTCAAACAATAAGATGTTGAGTAAGGACTGGTACCAATATACCACTGACTCGTACCATATCGGTACTATATAATGATTTTATTTATAATCAAGTTACAAGTATTTCTATCTGTCGTCTTGTATTCCATCATGTAAAAAGAATTAGATTAAAGAATGCAGAAAGATTTTATGTAACTTCATTTTTACATTACAGTGATAATAGTTGGCGACCGTAGTCGAGGGTGACCCGAAGGCTCCCTTTTAGATAGCTACTACACCAAGGTGTAGGAGGGGGCGCTACTACTTTCCCAGGATTGACCCACTTTACCCTTGACCCTTACCTTAAAATGCTGAGTGTTAAGCAAGGAGGCATCAAGTACCACTTTTTTTTTTTTTTAGTCTTTGGTATGACTCGACCTGGGATTGAACCCAAGTTTCCCGGGCCTTTGGCGAACACTCAAACCATTATGCCAATGTCCGGTATAATTCAATGATAATATGAAAGTGAAAACTCTCTAAGTACCGGTAATCGATGACTTGTGTACCAATGCTGGTATGCATATCACCACTTTGAGTAGCCCTGGTGTAGAGAATCTAACAAGAGTGAGGACCGAGACGGTCAAAGGAATCATTACTGCCACTGCTACTGCTGCTGCTGGATGCTACCGGTGCTGCTGCTGCTGCTGCTGCTGATGATGATGATGATGACGTGTTTTTCCACCATCTTATTTATGTTCCTTTTATTATGCAGCATTTTCGCTACTGATTCTTCTACCTCGGCTTACGTCGTTTCGAGATAAGTCGTTCTCGATTATACGTCGTTTATCAATAAATATGCAAAAATAAAAATCAAGTTTAAGTCATTTTATTCGTCTTTATGTCCCTTCACAAATATTGAAATCGTATTATCACTAGAAAAGCGTTAAAAGCAAATAAAATCATGTTACTGTACAACAGATAAGAATAAATGTATATAAAATCATATCAAAATACCTACATTTACAGTAAAAGTCAATATATTCATTATAAATTCTAGAGAACAAAATATGAAAACATTTTAATTACGGTATTTGTTTTTTAACCTTACAAAATCATTCTATTTTATATCTTAGAGCAAACCACATTCACAAATAAAGAGTTCTCAATGTACTGTAAATATCGTCAAATTGTAAACATCTACATTTACAAGTATATACGTACATGTATTCATGAATTTAGAGGTTTTTTTTTTTCAGCACTAAATTAAAAACTAAAATTTATTTGGCTTTGCTTCTTTGTTTAATGGCATATCAACCTTTGTAGGTTATTTAACGCCAAAGCCATTCTCCTAGAAGAACAGTAGTGGTACTATTTAACCCATAGCTGGGAGGATAAGGGGGTTCATACCTTTCCCAATGGTATTTGCCCGAAAGTGAACGTAATAGCGCGACTGGAATACGAACTCGCAGTCCCTCTCTTTAAACATTACGCCACGAGGACAACCCCCTAAAATTTATTTGTTTGTAAGCTAAAAATAGATTCTTATTGACCATACATAATTTAAAAAATGCATTTATAAATAAAAGGCAGAACTGGAAATGTTTATTTGTGGTTAAGCCTATTGACTTAAGTGACCTCTCCAGGAATAAATTTAAGGTGAGGTATACTTATACTGGAGTTATTTCAAATTATTAGTGTTTCGTTTTAAACAAAACAACTTCACTACAATAATATTATTGCTAGTTTCCATCCATCTTTTAGTTTTGCTTTTTATTACAATATTCTTTGTCGACAAAATTCTCCAACCTGTAGAGCAAACAGTGCGAAATCAGAATTAAAGATGCTGCTTCTAATTTCTACGCTGTTTGGCCTTCGGGTCGAAGAGTGTATCCACCTAGAGGTTTTCAAAAAATATACAAGAGCTCTTAAAACGTTCCTCATTAACATCAAATTCATTGAAAAAGGAAAATATTCTAAATATATACATACGAATACATATACGAGGAGGATGGAGATATGCTTGATATTTATCCAACCGTCTAATAGGCGAGATATTACACAAGGTCATTGGATTGTAGGGGCCCATGCACGAGGATGGTGACGCGTTTAGAGTAATGGTTGTTTTCATTGAAAATAGATTAGGTGGCTCAAGTTGAGATCTTGAACGAGGCTTTTTGCGTTTTACTTCGCACTAAGGCCTTTTGAATGGTAGGAATCCATCTCTAATGCTAGCAATGACCAAATAGTTGGGCAAACTGGGTTCTTTAGCTCTGGAAATGCAACCAGTCTAGGAGAAGGAAACTCTAGACCAGTGGTACTCTGCTTAAAAAATTGACTTGGAGTTATATCCTGCCCGTAACCCAAGAATATGTATATATATAATTATTCACTCATTAGAGCTTTTCACATCAGAGTTAGCCGATGGTTTTTCACTGGAGTCTGAGTGACAGCAAGTCTCCTCAAGTCTCCAGGACTCTTCTTAGTATTCTGGCCGTTCTCAATAATGCTGTCGTTTGGATGGTCTCTACTCGTCCGCCAACTTCCAACTCCTCAAGTCCCTTTAGTAATCCTTTAGTTACTGTTTCAAACGTACCAATTACAATTGGTATGATTGTCACCAGCATGTCCCACAGCAAGGTCGAGGTACTTATCCTTCTTTTCACATTCTTTCAGTTTTATTCTGTGGTCAGCTGGGACAGCAAAGTCGACTATTTTGCGTTTTTGTTGATTATAATTAAGTCTGGTCTTCTGGCCGATATTAGGTGATCCGTTTGTATGTTAAAGTCCCATTGGAGTTTATGCGTGGCATTTTCTAGGACAGTTGCTGGGTTGTGCATATACCATTTGTTAGTATGGTCGAATGTAAATTTCTTACACATTTCCCAGTGAATCACCTTATCGACCCAGTCGTGTCTCGCCATGATAAGTAACGATAAAACTATTCTGGCAAAGATACAGAGTTTGAACTAGGATACATCGTATGTTTTATGAGCAAAGATTATCATTATGATGATAATCATGCTGATAGAAGGGATTCACTTGACTCTCTCCCACTATTCGTCCCTATCGACTATCACATTTACCAGATTCTTTAGACAGCATCCAGTGTCGTCACAGAACATATAAATACAAGTTTTTACTGACTGACAAAATCTGGTGTGTCTATGAGTAGTAGTCCACAAGAGAACGTTGTTTAAGAGTTCTCCAATTGTGCACAGCATATCTTGTTCATATGACTTGGTGGTTTGTAGATAAAAGGTAAATTGCCGTATAATTGTTTTTTTTATGGGGTGCTGCTTCCACGACTTTCTCAAAACAGCACCTAGCATTATTGTATCGTCCTCATCTAACCTTTTCTTAAAGCGAGTCGTTAAATCCACTTATTGCAGCCATACAATAGTAATACACGGCAACAGTTTTGAAGAACTTCCATTTCATTTTATCAAACTTCCATTTGGTCAATGGACTGTGAATAGCAGTTCATGCCTTTTTATGCGTATGTTAACATCGCTTTCAGTAGATTAGATATTGCTACCAATGTGAAATGGTCTATTAATCTTAGAGGCTTGCAATTTAATGTGGAGATGGCACCATCTTGTATGAAGCGCATAAACACGATTTTATTAAGTTCACATAGAGACCAATGCCTCTTGCTACCTCACATTCAACTTGAATAGATGTATTTGCAAAAAGTACTAGATGATCTGTATAGTCTGCACCTGAAATAGTTTCCGCAGCATATCGTCTGCTTCTTGCCTTATTTAGCACGAGACCATTTTCTTTCATTTGATCTATTGACATCCGTAGTACAAAATCTATGCTGCTATTTAATAGTTATAGGGATAATGTATCTCCTTGCAAGACTCCAAAGACAGTTTCAAAGAAATAAATGTCCTATCTTGTGTGCGAATCACCAATTTCGTGTTTTGGAGAGGATCGTTAGAGTGTTCTCCAATGGCCCGGGAGACCTGGGTTCAATCCCAGGTCGAGTCATACCAAAGACTTTAAAAATGGTACTTGATGCCTCCTTGCTTAACACTCAGCATTACAAGGTACGTGGAGAAGTCCTGGGAAAGGAGTAGCGTCCTCCCCTACACCTTGGTGTAGTAGCTATCGAAAAAGGTGCCTTCGAGTCACCCTCGACTATTATGGCGGTAAGAGTTTTTTTGAATAGACCGTCTGCTAGGAGTATTTGCTTCATCTTTCTTTTGCCCAGTCACTGGGGCTGTAGAATACATCCACTGCTTCTCGGCAGAGGGGTAAGACTCCCATAAGGGCTGACCTGGATATGACACAACAATCTGATAGGGAGGGTACAATAACACTGGAGCTTTGGGGAATGCAGAGTACTCCTTCATTGCCATTGCAACTAGGTCCACTCTAGCTCAGAGTCGTAACACCTGATACGGTTCTGTCTATAGAAATAAACTGTGTACTTAGGCTAAACTGAATTGTTTGAAATAGAACTGTTTGGACATTTAACAGTTTGTAAGCAAAAGCTATTCTTATACTAAACTGAATTGCATGAAATTTTATTCCACGTTAAATAACCCGAAAAGAGTTAATACACTGTAAAAAAAAAAACAACCAACCAACCAACCAATGTTATCTTTCTTCTGGGTATGAAATCAAATACCTTAGAGAAATCTACAAATAAAATGTTGCTGAGAGTTTTTTTAAGGTACTTTTTGGATGATTCGACGAATAGTTAAAATCTGCTAAGTGGATCGAGTTCTCCGAAACTGTTTTGATTTTTATATGAATTTTCTAGACTTCAGGTCGGATACTACTGAAAAGAAGACCTTTAAAAACCCAAGCAACTGTAGCAGTAATAATTATGCCTGTGTAGTTCTTTGTGATTCCGAGGTCGCCTCCTTTGGGAAGTGGTGTAAGTAGCCTTTCGTCTATTTCTCTGTTGCGTCTTTTTATTTTATACACAGTATTGCATTATCGAAGAAGTGCACCATCAAATGTCCTTGTCTTCTTCAGGGGGTATTTCGTCAATACCAGCAGTTTTCTGCTTTGTATGTTAAATTAATGTTATCTAACAATTTGGTCTGTATCAAAAAGTAGGCCAATTTGTAGTTATATTTTTCGTATGCTACGTTTCGATTTTGCATCTGCATCAAATAGTACGAAATTTTCTTTGAAACGTTAGTAGTTTGGGAGGTTTTCATGAATTTTCATGTTGACATCTTGATAAATATTTTGTATACTGAAAATTGACAAAGGTTGTAGAAAACAAATAGACCAAATAAAACAAGTTATAATAATTTATTCCTATGATATATCTTGTTTCTTACAAATTCATCTGATACCAAGAAAAACTGTAAAACTCCAAAATGTAAAATACTCAATTTTATACATTGATGCCAAAAGCCACACAATTATCAACCGATAAGAACTTAGATTAGGAGAGTCCTACAGACATGACACTTGCTGCCACTCAGTCTTCAGTAAAAAAAACAAAAGTTAAACTGGCATAAAAACACGAACAGAGTGAAAATGATGATAGTAATAAAAGTAAAGTTGTCTCCCTTTGTCGAGGGCAACCAGAAGGCTCCCTTTTCAATAGCTACTACACTGAGGTGTAAGGAAGGGCGCTACTCCTTTCCGTAGATTGCTCCACTTTACCCTTGATACGTACCTTATATTGCTGAGTGTTAAGCAAGGAGGTATCAAGTACCATTTTAAAAGTCTTTGGTATGACGCTACCTGGAATTGAACCTCGGTCTCTCGGACCATATGGTAAACACTCTACCCACTAGGCCAATGAGCCGGTTGATTGTAATAATAATAGTAATAATAATAATAATAATAATAGCACAAAAAGAGTACCATACAAGACATGTGAGGAAGGAGCTCAACCGAGATTTAAGCAAGAAGTTTAAATTTGATCATACTGCCAGATGGTATATGCAGAAATCAGAATCCGTCCTGAAGAATGAGACGGACAAAATTCTCTGAGATTTTGGGATACAAACAGATCATCTTATCCCGGGCAAAAAACCAGACCAAGTGATCGTTAACAAACAAACAAAAAACAGAACCTGTTGACTGATGGACTTTACCATTTCAGCCAACCACGGAGCAAAAACCAAAGTAAACGAAAAAAGTGACAAATACTTAGATCTTGCCAGAGAACTAAAAATGTAATGGAACAGGAAAGTGACAGCGATACATGTAATTGGTGCACTTGAAACAATACCCAGAGATTTATTAAAAGAACGAGAGATGTTAGAAATCGGAGGACGAGCGAAGACCATCCAAACTACAACATTTTTTAGGGCAGCAAGAATACTGAGAAGAGTCCTGTAGACCTGAGGAGACTTGCTGTCACTCGGACTCCAGTAAAAAACTATCAGCTAACATTGGTATAAAAAAAAATCACAAGAAGAAGAAAAAGATCTCTACTTGTTGCTTTAAATATCATTATAAGGGATATAAGTATATAAAAGCTGAAATTTTTATATCATTTTAAACTGGACCTTCACAACAATAAAGAAACTTGAAGATACATATATATATATATATATATATATATATATATATATATGACACTAAATAATCTGATGGTGAGGTTCCAGTGATTCTAGGGTTTCGGGAAATGCAAAATACCCCTTCATTGCCATCGCTCTCAGGTCCAGAGTGGTAGCACCTGATAAGGTCCTATCTATGGGTCATATAGAACTAAGCTGTGTACTTATGCTAAACTGAATTGCTTAAAAAAAACTTTTGACATTTAAACTATGTACTTATGATGCACTGAATTGTTTGAACTGGAGCTGTTTTTGTATGTTGAACTGAATTGTTTGAATTAGAACTGTTTGACCAAACTAAATCGCATGAAATAGAAATATAAAGAAACTTGAAAAAGATACATATATATATATATATATGTGTGTGTGTGTGTGTGTGTGTGTGTGTGTGTGTGTGTGTGTGTATCTTCTTCCAGTCTTTATATACTAGCGAAGGAAGTAATGGTTGCCACAAGCGTAAAGCAAGGCTCTTCAAATGAATTGAGCTCTCGGTAGCCGTTGAGCGGGTATATGTAAACAAAATAAATGTTATATATAAGCATTTAGATTTTCTTCACTTGTGCTGGTTTCCTCGTGGCTGAGTGGTAGGATTTTGGATTGACATTTGAGTCAACCGGGTTTCAATCCCAGCTTCGGGTATCTAGCGTGACTAGACCCATTGAAGTGTTGTGATACAACGAAAGAGTCTGTCGGTGGATGATAGTATATATATATAGGAGAATAGATTTAAAACTTTCTCTCTTATTAAAGTAACTATTTTCCAATACGTGAATCAAACTAGGAAACTTCTGCTAAGGAAAAATAAGTATTTGACTCGTATACAATAGAATTTGAAAGCCTAATCCTTTCCACAATAAACTTTTAACTCATATAAAAATGTGTAATGAACACAGCAACGAAATCCAAGATATTACTGCGAGTTGAGATAATTTCTTTTGTGTCTCTTGTATCTGCTTTTGTTCTTCATCTCCGCCCACTTGTATAGTTTACGACTCCAACAACTATTTTAGATGTGGGCGGGATGGGGATCTTGCGTAAAGTTTCAACAGCCTGGAAAATGGGATCGTCAGACCAAGTTCAAATTCAAGTAAAGTTGCTTTGAGTTCATTTCAGTCTAGTAACTTTGTAAACTAGATGATTACTTCTTTACCAAGATTGTCAGGTTAGGAATTACTTCATTCTGATATTGGCACCAACAAATATATGCAAATTATTTGCATTAGATAAGAACACTTTATATCGTATAACTATGTTCAAAAACATCTCAAGAAATAACTACATAAAAATGCAAATATATCTGTTTTTTGTTGTCTAAATTTCTGGGACGAAGCTTGATGATTTTTATCATTAAGAGTTTTCGGACGATTGTCTTATTGTTATTTCCACAACGTGTCGGTCGATATGTCCTCCGGCCTTCTTCAGGTGTTTGTCGAACGCGGAAACCTACATGGAACTTCGAACTACGTCCTTTATTGAATCTACGGGGGTCGCCTGTTCTGATTCCGTTAGCCATAACTGGGTACGTACAAGTGTTAAGTATTCCTGTATTGTTACTCGCCTGCAGTCAGAATTGAACCTGCAACCTCCTGATGATTGTCTCCTTAGAAGGTTAGGGAACAAACGCCTATAACCGTTACGCTATGTGTCCAGCAGGTCACATAGCGTAACGGTTATAGGCGTTGGTTGCAGGTTCAATACAGGAATACTTAACACTTGTACCCGGTTATTGCTAACGAAATCAGAACAGGCGACTCCTGTGGATTCAATAAAGGACGTAGTTCGAAGTTCCGTGTAGGTTCCCGAGTTCGACAAACACCTGAAGAAGGCCGTGAGACATATCGATTGAAACGTTATGGAAACAACAATAAAGATGAAGACAATAGTCCGAAAACTCTTTTATTGGTTTTATTTAACCTTTATCAGGATTTTATGATGGAGAAAAAATATAATAGTTTTCAAAAGAAGATTGCTGAGTCTTTCTCTGTATATTCTTTCTCTTTTCCAGTTATTTTATTTAAAACATCTATTGTTGTTCAAGCAATAATTTTTCTTCTCCATCATAAAGTCCTGATGAAGTTCTAATAAAACTGAAACGTTTTAACGTTGACTTTACCATCGTAAATAGATTCATCACACTTGGAATACTTTGTCTTTCTATTTTCTTCATATATATATATATATATATATATATATGTGGGGGGGATGGGTGTGTGGATAAATAGATAGATAGATAGATAAGTGTTACCAAAAACCGTGTGATTCAGTCATCAATATATTTTCCCTGGCTTTATGCCAAATTCCAACTAGAATGACTAATACTTCATTAAAAGAGGTCTTCGCCTTTGATTTGATGAATTCTTCGAGCAATCTCAAACTGACTAGACAAGGAGTGTTTCTTCTGAAGTCGAAAGGCTTGGAGAATGGAACAAACGCGAAAAGATAAACAGTGAATAGTCAGCGAAATTCTATGCCCCACCGACAGGGTGACTAGCATAATTAGCCGACAAATTTAATGATGTACCCACATAATTATATATATATATATATACGAGTGTGTGTGTGTGTGTCTTTGCGCAACCTTTCCACGCAAGCAAGAAGCAGCGCAAGGTCAATTTTTATGGGAAGTTTTTAATTATATGTTTTCCTTCTCCTAGAGCAATTGCCAAAACAAAATCAAAGAGTCCAGTCTGCCCGACTGTTTGCTAGGAGGAGAATATGAGACCCACGTGAAATGCAAACGGACTAATTCAGGTCTGTATACGGGTTGCTAAGTCCATTTCCAACGACGGTAACCATTAGTCAACGAGCGCCTCTTCACACATATTTGTGTGTGTGTGTGTGTGTGTGGATATATAGATTGCTTTGTTTCTGGATTATTAGTTTTATTAACTAAGCAGCAGGTATTTGTCATACACCCCACTAAATGAACGAGTACGCCACAAGGCCTTGTTTAATTTGGGTCCGGGGGCAGGACCGTAGCCCACACACTTTCGGCATTCCTAAAAATGTCTCAAGCTCCGTTGGCTATTCCCTAAAAAGGGGCACCTCAGGCGCCAGGAGATATACTTAGCCAAAGGGGATTAGATCCTGGGGGCAGTCCCATGAGACTTGAGGATGCTGGATTTAGCGTGCGTGACGAATGCCGGCTTCTCGGAATCCATGTCAGACGGCCTCGACCGACTGCCACTGGAAACAAGTCTCACCCGACCTGATCCGTGTACCTGTGAACACGGCCAACCGAAGTGAGTCCCAGTCCATTGACGCCCAGACGAGACTCTGGGCTTATTATCAAAACAACAGGCTTGTATATGACTATACAAGATGGTATCATCTCATATAAAATGTTACATCTTTGTTGTTATCGATGGTATGGAGTCTGCTATTCTTCCAGAGGAAGTCCAGAGTAAATTATAAAACCTAATTCAGAGATAGAGATTGATAGAGAGAGAGAGAGACAGACAGACAGAAAGAGGGAGTATAAAGAGGATACTAATGAAGTAAGAATAATAATGAGTAGTCTCCCTTTGGTGTCGACGAGGTTTGAGGTTGGGTGCTGGGGTAGGAGATAAATGAAACTGACGCCAACTAATTAGCTGAAGTGCTTTTTAACGTAAGAATAAAAAAAAGTTCCCTAGTGAGATGAGTTTAGTGACATCGTTCAATCAAATGTCGAAATCGTTTGCTGGACACTGTGTCTGTAAATTCATATTTAAGATTAAAACCAAGTTAAATGGCATGAGATGGATCATACGATGATAACGTACGTTTCCTGGCTTGCACAGGCTCAAGCGTCGACCTTCAAACAAGAGAAGCACTTGCAACTGGCACAACATCTGGAAATATGGGATGGAATAACTGACTGATGTGAACTCGCTGAGATAGATAGATAGATAGATAGATAGATAGATAGATTAAGACGTTCCTTTAAGTTTGCAGAATAATCTAGGCTAGGAAATAATAAACGTGGTGCCTTCAATAAGTTTCTGTTTTAAACTTGGAAAAAATGCCACAGAAAGAGATGGAATGCTTTAGACTGCTTTTCGACCATCTTGCATGAATCGAGCATCAGTTTTTGAGTGGCATAAGAGATTCAAGGAAGACAGGGAGTCTGTGAGGGATGATGAGATGTGTGGGAGGAGTAAGGAAGTCAATACGCCAGAGTTGATTGGCTAAAGAGTTAGGGTTAGGGTTACTATGTTGAGGTTTAAATGGAGTTCAGGAAGAGATTCCTTGGGAAGAGGCCAGCACTCTTCAAATCAGGTCAGTGCCATTTCCACCAGTACAATACACCAGTCCACAACTCCATCCTTGTCACAGACTAATTGACCAAGACGGGCATCAAGACAGTTCCTCAGCCTCCCTATAGTCCAGACCTTGCTCCCTGTGACTTTTGCTTATTCCTTAAGCTCAGAGGTTGTCGTTATGAGACAATTGAGGAGATGAAAGAGCTGTGACGAAGGTCATTGACACGCTCACACAAGAGGACTTCCATGGGCCTTCAAGAAGTTGTTGGAACGGTACAAGTGCATTGCAGATGGAGGAGATTACTTCGAAAGGGACTAGAGTTTTATGTGTGTACTATCAATAAAAGTGCCTATACGAAAAAAATCTGGAAACTTATTTAATTATCCTCGTACATATACCTTTTGCATGTGTGTAGGCGTGTGTTACCTCACGATGTTGATCAAAAAATGCAGCAAATCAACAACAATCATTTCAGATTTAACAGATATAACACATGAGTCGTACTAAGAAAGCAATAGTCAAAAATTATATATTGATAAGTTTGTGAATGCGTATTTGTATGTGCTTTTGTGCGTATGTGTGTGCACGCGCATGTGTGTGTGTGTGTGTGTGTGTGTGTGTGTGTGTGTGCGTTCAAATAAACCAATTTGTTTAAGTGCATCTATATATATTTAGGTGAGTCAGTGCTTGTTCGCACATTTCCGTAAATTCAACTTGTTTATTTCTTCGTTTTGTTGTTAATGTTCCCCCAACAACTGAAATCATGACCTTCATCGAGGCGGACCTATGACAAATTATTTTGCCGTACCATTTTCAGAAAAATAGATTAGCCGAAAAAAAATGTCGAAAAATAGAAGAAAAACACTCCTAATACTGAGACAACATATATCAATTTCTTCTTTTTTTTGCCAATTATTCCCGATTCTTTTATTTTTCTTTTTTTCAAAAATTTTCTGTATCATGAATGTTATTCTTGCTTCTTTAAGGAAATGGGGAAAAAAAGAAAACTTTCAATCACAATCTATCAGTGGGCCATTTAGAACACAAAAGTAGCCGGCTCTGTACTTTCGTCTTCCTTCAAAACATAAGGACAGTTTCTAAATCTAAGTGGGTTGGTTTTATTTATTTATACACTTCTGTGTAAATATCCAAGGATAGTTTCAAGTTAGACCAAGATATAAATAAAATTATTTGAGAATATAGGAGGCGCACTTAGGGTAACTATCATCATCGTAGGAAATGAAATCGACAACGCGTGTTCAAATGTTGGACGAGACTGTTTACGCTTTATATTGCGACAATGAACAAGGAAAAGCGTGAATTTGACGTTTCTCCCTTAACTATGAGTAAATAGCAGAGCAGACTAGGTTTTTTTTAGTTTTGTTTATGCAACTCTTCTAAAAGAAGTAAAACTGTAAATTCAACTTAAAAATTGACCTTTAGTCGAAGGGTTTGGGCAAATGCATCACTAGATGTTGTTTTAGTGTCACACGCAGGGCACCATATTTAGATTGGGTAACCTTCTACAGGGTATAGAGTCAGCGTATTCTGTTCCCCACTGATAGTGCAAAACATTCGTACTGAGCAGAAGTTTTGAATATTTACCTCGGGAAAGACAAACTTTTTGAGAGTGGCCAGAAATGCTACAATCGAAGGTATTGTTATTGGCAGTAATAACAGCAACCCTAGCAAGCTAGAATCCCAAGATATCAAAATGAAATTGTCCTATACTGCACTTAATACTTCAGTAATGCTTGAAGCTTTGACACAAGCGATGACACTAATGGTGGCATTACGACGCCTTTGAAAACGAAGACGAATCGGAGATAATTCATACGAAGACATTTTCGTCAACGTTGCATCATTGTCCCAACTCACTGTGACTGAAAAGATGGCATTCACGAAGACATCAATGTACGAAAACGCTATCTTTGACGGCTATGGCAAGAGGATAATGATAATGGTTTAAGAATGATAGCCACTTTTAATAATGACAGCTAAACCTCAAATTGGCTTGCTCTGACGGCCAACGTTCTGATAAAGAAGAGACACAGCCATGAATTGTCTACAATCAGAGTCGTTTTGTCTGTGATATCACGGCATTCTAAACAACGGCTCAAATCATGACACCTAAAATTGTCTATGGCAGTGATATATATATTTTGTTAAATGGCAAAGATAAGCAAACTGTCGATTAATGATTAACTATGTAATGAGTTCGATCCTCACTGAGTAGACCTCAATTATAGCCAAAGAAAACTTCATGAAAGACATTTGTTATAGAATACTAGTCAGCAGGCTCAACTCTAACACTATTACTCTCTCTCTCTCTCTCTCTCTCTCTCTCTCTCTCTCTCTCTCTCTCTGTGTTTGTTTGTGTGTGTGTGTTTGTGTATATATATATATATATATATATATATTAGCACGTTCATCAAAGTTGGCAGACAAGGATTTAATAGAATATAGCTTCAAGAAAATCTGCTGCATATATATATATATATATATATATTCATACACACACACGCGCGCACAAATATATATATATATATATATATATATATATATATATATATATATATATATATATATATATATGTTATTGAGGATCAACTTCTGGAGCTCTTTTCAATATAGAATGCTTTTTCGCTGCCATTACTCTCAGGTCCACTCTGATCCAGCGGAAAAGTATCTGTTATGGTTTTCATTCATGAGTCAAATATATCAGCTTGCAAATTATTTGTATTTGATAGAAATATTTGATATCATATGTCTGTGTGAAAAAAGATCTTAAACTTCACAAAAATCCGCATGTCCAATGTACGCAATGCTTAAAACTCTAGCATAAAATGTCCCCAGATTGATTGACGAGCCGTTAAAAAGGATCAGACCTTTACTAATGTAATGAGTTCGATCCTCATTGGGTAAGCCACTATTGTGGCAGAATAATCTAGGCTTAATGTCAAATTATGCTGCATCGTTACGTCAGATAAGATTGCCTTGTTATAGTTTAAAAGTTAATCTCAGACATCATAATGAATATCATAATCCTCGTTCTGTGCTTCATGAATTTGACTTTGAGTCGGATTTAGTCAACTGATTGATTTAAATGGCATATCAACCCGTCAAGGATCATTTTATGCGGAGAGGTTGGGAACTGCGTTCCTGGTGCAATTAGATTTAAATTTTTTGTGTATTTTTTCTGGGATTTTTTTTTTTAAGCTGATTTATTTGACCCATAGATGGAGCCCTCACCAGTCCTGCCACTCTGGAATTAGATAGATCTTTGAATAATGGCAATGAAAGAGTACTCCACATTCCCCAGATCTCCATAGTTGAAGCCTCACCATCAGATCCAGTTTAGACTCATATACAGGACACTCCCTTTGGAAAGGGATCTTACTCTTCTGCAGGGTTTAATGTTAGCGTATAATAAGTAAATACTTACTAGACTTAAAATTATAACTGTCGCCCATAAGTTCTCTCATAAAAAGAGGAGCCAAAAAAAAAACAAGTTAGAGGGGAGGGAGAGAGAAAGAGAGAGAGAGAGAGAGAGAGAGAGAGAGAGAGTCTTTGTGTGTGTGTGTGAGGGGTGGCGGTGAAAGAGAGAGAAAGTTAGGAGAAAATACCGAGGAGAGAATTAAAGAAAGGTTAACGCTAGAGAGAGTGATTTCCAAGAAAAGAGACAGAAAAAAAGGAAAAACACGAGTAGATAAAAAAAATAAGGAATATCTAAAAAAAAAACAAAAAAAAAAAAACGAACGCTTAAAAAATGTAGTGGGGAAAGTTTTTGAAAAGCTATTGCTATTTTGTGGGCTTTTTCTTTTTAATTTGAGGTTTAAAAAAGACTTTTAAATGTCGTTGAAAATAATTATGGAAATGAACACAATAACGAACCTGATTTAATTACGATAGTGCCAACTAGGGGCTTCAATAATTTTTCTATTATGCAAGGCACGTCATACCGACACGGCTGGGAAATTCAGTATCTCAAACTAACAAATATAGCGAAAAAAAAGGGACCCTTCAGAGGGACGCGTTGTAATAATCTTCAGCGCCCAACTCAATCTGTTCAGGTGTCTCCATTTTAAGTTGATAAAATTGATTTTTTCGCCTTATTAATCAATTAAGTACGTGAAATGTTCATTAAATATAATAAAACGACTGCAAATTAAAACCGAAATTAAGTTTTTTTAATTGCTTTAGCCGTTAAATTAAAGGAGCGTTTTCTTAAAAAGTTGTTCGACAAAATATTCAAGAGCTATTCGTTATTCTTTATTGACATGTCAGTGACGAGACTCTGACTAAGGTGACGTGACGATTAAAACGAGGATTGGAGTAATGGTTCGAGTTTGTTTGGTTTTATGGCATATCAACCATTATTGGTTATTTAGTGCCAAATTCTGATTTTACATATATATTAAATATAGGATTTGTTAACGCATTTTGTAGATACACAAATTTGAATTACCAAACAGCTCTATTTCTAACAATTCAATTTAGCATAAATCAACAAAGTTACATGGGTCCAAGTATTGTAATGCATCCCTAACTATCCAATTAAATATCAGACATTTGTTTATGCACAGTTAAATGATCAAACAGTTCTATTTTTAACAATTCAATTTAGCGTAAGTCATTTATTTGCACTCACTTTAAACGATTGATCAGGTCATTTGTTTTCTCAGTTTAGATGCCGAACAGTTCTATTTCACTCTTAGATATGACCATTTCAGATGTTACCGCTCCGGGCCAGAGTGGATCTTGGAGGAATCGCAATGACAGGGTACTCCACTATACCCAAATCTCCAGGGCTGGAGCCAAGCCATCAGGCGGTTTAGTCTCATATCCAGGACACTCATTGCTCCCAGGTCCACTCTGGCCCTGAGTGGTAGCACCTGATAGGGTCCTATCAGTGGGTCAAATAGAACTAAACTGTGTACATATGCTAAACTGAATTGTTTGAAGTAGAAATGTTTTTAACATTGACACTGTGTACTTATGCAAAACTGAATTGTTTGAAATAGAACTTTTTACATGTATAAAAATCGATTTGGTATTGATAAGCTACAATCGTTGATGTGCCATAAAACCAAACCAAACCAAACCAAACTAAGCCAACCTTGCCAATCTCCATAATATTGAAATAAAAATATTTTCCTTACAATCAAATACGGTAAATTTTGAAATCCGTATACGTTCATTGGTTCCTTTGTTTAATGTCATATCAAACTTCGTGGGTTATTTAATGCCAAAGCCATCCCTCGAGAAGAATCGCAGTGATGCTAGTTAACCCATAGCTGGAAGGATAGGGGGGCTCATACCTTTCCCAAGGGGATTTGTCTGAAAGTGAACGTAATAGCGCGACTGGGGTTCGAACTCACTTACTACGATTCCGCAATCCAGTGCTTTAACCATTACACTATGAGAACATCCCCTTGGGAAAGGTATGAATCCAATTATTCTCCCTCCAGCTATGGGTAAATAGTAGGACAGACTGAGTTCTTCAGCCTTGGTGAGGCAACTAGTTTAAGAGAAGGAAAACTCTGAATTCAAACCTGTTAAACTCCGCTTAAAAAATTGACCTAGTGTCACTTTTTCAGTGAATTTTGCTAAAACTCAACACTCCTAATGCCAACTAACTATAATCAGAAATTTAACTTTTCAGCCTCTCCAGTATAATGACTATCACCTACCGAAGATAAAAACAACTGGTTAAGACGAAAACCAAAGAAAATTCGGATAGAAATCAATATCAGGTCAAGAGTTAACTAAATTAATTATAAAAAACGACTTCTCGATGAACGGAAAAAATAAGTTCTTTTCAAAGCTACACGCAAGTAAAAAGAAAAGCGGTGATAAACATGTTTAGGAAGACACTAGAAAATAGAGTGTTAAAAATACAAACATATGAAAGTGAACTGCGTTCACTGCTGCCCGATGATAGGCTGTGGTATATCACGATGACAGGCTTTTGTTTGTTGTCGTTGCTTGATGCAGACCCCACAGTGAGGAAGGAAACCTGTTATCTCTTCGACAGGATGTCTTCTTTACCGATATTTGATAAGTGAGGCGCAACCATTTACTGTCTGTGCTAGGACTTTGATTTAAGAAAAACATTCCTCCGTCTCATCTATCTCAGTTTGATTTTCTCTCTCTCTCTATATATATATATATATGTATATATATATATATATATATATATATCTTCTGTCTCTCTATCTCTCTTCATCTCTCTCGCTATCTCTCTCTCTCTATATATATATATATATCTTCAATCTACCTGTCTCTCTCAATATCTCTTTTTCTCTCACTCTCTCTCTCTCTCTCTATATATATATATATATATATACGCATTTATATATATATATATATATATATATATATATATATATATATATATATATTCTATCTACCTGTCTCTCTCGGTCTGTCTTTCTTTCTCTCTCTCTCTCTCTCTATATATATATATATATATATATTCAAATATTGTTATTTATCTGAATATATAATTATTTATCTTCTTAAGCGCGTAACGGTTATCGTCTGAGAAAATGGAATCAGTGACCAGGGCTCATATTCTGGACGGGGCTGTTTGCATTTCATTTCGTGCTAGTGCTCATGGGAAAAGTATTAATCAATCTATTCTACCTCCTTCTCTGGGTAGTTATTAGGGTTGGTTTAGTTCTTTTGGCTTGTTTAGGCAACCACTTTAAAATGAATTCAAACGAACTAGACCTCTCTTAAAAATTCACCTTGTGTAATGTTCTACTCGCGGTGGAATGTTGGGGTAAATTCTTACTTAATTGGTCGAGTGTTTGGACCTAAACTGCATCCCGAGTAGAGACTTGATTCAGGAAGTCAAGGGACTGTGAGTAACCCTTCATTGCCATGAGTTCCAGGTGCACTCTGACCTTGAGTGGTAGTATCTATTAGGGTCAAATCTATAATTCAAACAGAACTGTTTGCTTGAAATTTTTATTGAAGAGAAATGCTTACAACTATATAAATGTATGCAAACAAATCATATCTGTTATTGAATAGAAACAGTGTCTTGAAACAGAAACCTACAAAGGTTGTAATGCCATAAACCCAACCAACCAACCAACCAACCAACCAACTTATCTATTCTTGCTTTGATATGCTTGGGTTTTATGACATTGTTTTGTGCTGCTATCAGGAGATTATTATTATTATTATTATTATTATTATTATTATTATTATTATTATTATTATTATTATTATTATTTACTCATTAGAGTTTTTCACATCAGCGTTAGCTGATGGTTTTTCACTGGAGTCTGAGTAAGTATCCTCAAATCTCCAGGACTCTTCTCAGTATTCTGACCGTTCTCAATAATGCTGTAGTTTCGATGGTCTCCACTTGTCCGCCAATTTCCAAGTCCTCCAGTCCCTTTAGTAATCCTTTTGTTACTGTACCAAAAGCACCAATTACAATTGGTATAATTGTCACCTGCATGTTCCACATTTTTTCATTTCCCTAGCAAGGTCAAGGTACTTATCCTTCTTTTCGCATTATTATCTAACTCCTTCAGAGTTTTTCACATCAGTATTGGTTGATGGTTTTTCACTGGAGATTGAGTGACAGCAAGTCCCATCTAGTCTTCAGGACTCGTCTCAGGATTCTGGCCGTTCTCAGCAATGCTGTCATTTGGATAATCTCTACCCGTCAACCAACTTCCAAGTCCTCCAGGCCTTTTAATAATCCTTTAGTTATTGTGCCTAACGCGCCAATCACAATTGGCACAATTGTTACTTTCATGTTCCACAGCTTTTTCAATTCTCTAGCAAGGTCGAGGTACTTATCCTTCTTTTCACTTTCATTCAGATTTATTCTGTGGTCCGCCGGGACAGCAAATCGACAATTTTGCAGATTCTCTTTTCTTTTTTTTTTTTTTTTTTTTTGTAGATTATTATGAGGTCTGGTCTTCTGGCCGGGATTATTATTATTATTATTATTATTATTATTATTATTATTATTGAGGGGGAAAATTTTCCATGTTGTCCAAAAACTACAAGTTGGAATTTAATGAAATCTTTACAAAACGATTGCAATAGTTCCATGAGCATCATGTGTAAGAATTGTTAGGTTTTGCATATTAAACCGAAACTTGAATCTTCTACTTAATTTACTTAAATTTTAATTCTTCTACATTATTAGATTTTGTAATAGATGTGTAATCAAGACTCTTGTTAAAAAAAAATAAATGCTTTAATAGCTTTATATACAGATTGTTATGGATGCATACAGTAACCAACATGAAATAAATAGAAATCAACAGTTCCAAAACGATAGTGACGCTGGTTAATAACTTCAAAGCATAAAATAACCCAGGTCGGGTTGATATACCGTAAATCAATCAGTTAATCAACCAATGGAAAATTTACTTGAATAAATTGTTTTGAAGGGGCTTTTTTTGAAGAAAATTAAACTTTCATTCATTGTTCATTTCTGTCTTAGAAAATATGACTTCAGTTTCGATACGTTTTAAACACACTAAGTCTATTTCTTAAGGTTTGGTATGGTTTGGTTTGTTGGGTTTTATGGCATATCAACCTTTGTAGGTTATTTAACGCTAAATCCATGTTTATGCAAATAATCTGTTCTATTTAAAACAATTCAGCTTAGCATAAGTCCACAGTTTAATTGTCAAAAATATTTCTATTTCAAACTATTCAAGCAGTTATATGTAACAATTCAGTAAAGTGTAAATACAGTTTTAAAGTCGAAAAACAGTTCAATTTCAAATAATTCAGTTAAGCATAAGCACGCAGTTTAAATGTAATTACGGTTTAATTGTCAAAAACATTTCTATTTCAAGCTATTCAGTTTACTCAAACAATTCAGTTTAGCATAAGTATGCTGTTAGTCCTATTTAACCTATAGATAGGACCCTTATTAGGTGCTAATACTCCGGGCTAGAGTGGACCTGGGAGCGATGGCAATGAAGGGGTACTCCGCATTCCCCAAAGCTCTAGCACTGCTGGAACCTCACCATCAGATTGTTTAGTGTCATATCCAGGACACTCGTTGGCGGGGAGGGTCTTATCCCTCTGCAGAGAAGCAGTCGGTGTATTCTACAGCCCCAGCCGACTGGGTAACTTGTCTTAAGTGTGCAAACAAATAATTTGCATCTAATTGCTTGATTTTCAGGGTTAAAACAGGAACATCACGCAAGAAGTATCAAATTTTATTGTAATCTATATAACAAGGCATTGGAACCTTACGTTGTGTTATGATTAGCAAGCTAGACTTGCTGTACGTTGTCAGAGAATTAGTTTCTCACAGGGTTCCCCATACCTCTGACCTTGTGCTACAAGTAAGCTAAGCTTAGTAAATAACAATATAATGTATTTAGTCATGTTTTATTTGTTTTTTGTTTTTAATGTTAAATTTCTCGAAAAAATTCGTATTAATTAATTCTTTTTTATTCTGATTATTTTATTTTTTCAGTTGAATTAATTTATAAAATCAAAAAGTTTCTCTTCTAGAATAGAATTCAGAGTCGATGAAAAAGATTGAAAGAGTTTATGGCCCATGCATTTTTAGGCAAGAAAAAAGTTTTTTTTTAATTTGTTCAAATACTTATGAGCTGAAGTTTCTATTGTTTTTTATGAGCAGTGTCCTATAGAAAGTATAGTTCATTGAAGTGATAATGTTAAAGCTATAACACTGATGCGCGAACTAAAGCATTGTAACCAGAGCCGTGGGACAATGTGAAAAAAAAATCTGGATGAATATGAATCAAGTACTTAAATGTTTAAAGTCCCGAAAATTGTCTGAAAACAAAGAATAAATATTACTGAAGCGAAAAAAATTATTAAAATATGGAAAGAGCAGGAAATACTTAAACATCTGTTATTAAAATTGGGGAGGCTGAGGTAGATAGATCGGCGTGAACAGACAAAAAAAGAAAGATCTGAATCAGAGTACCGTATGATTGGTTTCTTTGTTTAATGGCATATCAACCTTTGTAGGTTATTTAATGCCAAAGCCATTCTTCTAGAAGAAGAGTTGTGGTACTATTTAACCCATAACTGGGAAGATAAGAGGTTCCATACCTTTCCCAAGGTTACTTGTCCGAAAGTGAACGTAATAGCGCGACTGGAGTTTTAACCGTTACTATATTTACCAACCCCTCCGCTCGGGCAGGATATGACACAAGGTCAATTTTAAGCGGAGTTTAACTAGTTGCCTCACCAAGGCCGAAGAACTTCATAGCTGGAGGGCGAATAAATGGATTCATACCTTTCCCAAGGGTATTAGTGCTATGTGAAATGCAGTCGGCCTCGTCCAGGATTTGAACTCGGGTCGCCGTGTCCATTTCCTACGAGGATAACCATTACACCATGGGAACCTCCTAAACACTCCTTTAATCATTACACCACGAAGACACTCCCACCCGGGTGTACAGTATGAATTAATTATTTTAATAAGCCGCACAGAGAGAGAGAGAGAGAGAGAGAGAGAGAGAGAGAGAGAGAGAGAGGCACGCACACACACACACACACACACACACACGTGCGCATATATAGATAATTGCGCACGCACGCAAGCCTGTACACGGAGAAGGTAAATCCTTGGGGCGTTACCGTGAGAGTACTGAAGTGTGATATTGTATTAACTTAGTTCAAAAACCATTTGCACCGCTGCTGTCGTTTTCAGACTAATACCCTTAGAAAAGTTATAAAACCCTGTTCTTCTACAAGGATGGTTTTAGTATTTAATAACCTAAGAAGGTTTATATCCCATTAGATAAGAAAACCAAGCCATTTTCTCAAGCTGGAAATGTAAAACAATTAGATGGAAGCTCTAACATTCTGGACAAAAAATAAAATTATTCAGAAAATAAATCTCTTAAATGCTACTCACTAAAATGAAGAAAAAAATTTCCATAAAACTCCGTGATATTTAATAGGTTTGTTTGTTTTGTTTATATGGCATATCAAACACTGTAGGCTACTTAATGCCAAATCCATTTTATCGATATAAACAGTTCTATTTCAGACAATTCAGTTTAGCAAAAGTACACAGTTTCAATGTTAAAAACATTTCTACTTCAAACAATTCAGTTTAGTCCACAAAGTTAAATGGTTTCAAGAATTGCTATGTATCACAAACAATTCAATTAAACATCAGTCATTTATTTAAACACAGATAAATGTAAAAACAGTTATATTTCAAACAATTCAGTTGAATATATGTTTAGTTCTATTGGACCCAAAGATAGGACCTCATCAAGTGTGACCAATCCGGGTTAGAATGGACCTAGGAGCGATGGTAATAATGCGGTACCCTGCATTCTCCAAAGCTCCAGCATTAATGGAGCTTCATCATCAGTTTGTTTAGTGTCATATTCAGGATAATCGTTGTAGGGAGTCTTACCCCTCTGCAGAGATGCATTGGTGTATTCTGCAACCGCGGCTGACTGAGCCGTTCCGGGAAGTTTTACTCCTCTGCAGAGATGCAATTGGTGTATTCTGCCGACTGGGTCAATAATCAATTGGTCTGGTTTGGTTTCTTTGTTTAATGGCACATCAACCTTTGTAGGTTATTTAATGCCAAAGCCATTCTCTTAGAAGAACAGTAGTGGTACTATTTACCCCATAGATGGGAGGATAAGGGGGTTCATACCTTTCCCAAGGGTATTTGTTGCCCAGTCAGCTGGGGCTGTAGAATACACTGACTGCACTTCTGCAGAGGGGTAAGACCCCCCCTAACGAGTGTCCTGGATATGACACTAAACAATCTGATTGTGAGGTTCCAGCAATGCTGGAGCTTTGGGGAATGCAGAGTACTCCTTCATTGCCATTGTTCCCAGGTCCACTCTGGCCCGGAGTGGTAGCACCTGATAAGGGTCCTATCTATGGGTTAAATAGAACTAACAGCATACTTATGCTAAAATGAATTGTTTGAGTAAAACTGAATAGTTTGAAATAGAAATGACTTTTACAATTAAACCGTACTTACACTTAAACTGCGTGCTTATGCTTAACTGAATTATTTCAAATAGAACTGTTTTTCGACGTTAAAACTGTATTTACACTTAACCGAATTGTTACATACAACTGCTTGAGTAGTTAGAAATGGAAATGTTTTTGACCATTAAACTGTGTACTTATGTTAAACTGAATTGTTTTAAATAGAACAGATTATTTACATAAAAATTAATTTGACGTTGAATAACCTACAAAGGTTGATATGCCATAAAACCCAACAAACCAAACTAAACCAAGGGTATTTGTACCGAAAGTGAACGTAATAGCGTGAATGGAGTTCGAACTCACTTACTACGATTCCGCAGTCTATTGCTTTTACCATAACACAACGATGACACCCCACCAATAATTAATTGATGATTAACACTAATAAATAATAGTTTATGTTATCATAAATATATCAAATCTGTTCTCAGTTCAGTCGTTTCTTTTCACGATAAAATGATCACGTACTTTGTTTGCATAAGTTTTATTAACCCCCAAACCAGCAAAAGCCCATAATTCAGAAATAATAAGCTTATAAACTGGATCATTGAGTTATTGTAATAGCCTCGCTATATCCGATTGTAAAGACCTGATTAGGAATTTCTTTTATTTTTACCATAACCTGATGTCATCCACTTATAGACTTTTGACCTTGTGTGGACAGCTGTTTGTATATGATAAACCTTTCAAATTAAAGTCAGGTTTGATTTTTTTCTTTTGATTCCATTTTTTCCCAAGGCAAAACCTCCAAATCCCGCCAGCTTCAATATTCAAACAGGATAAATCATTACTGAACTCTTTATAAACTCTTTTTAGCAGATATCGAATTGCTTTGTAAGAAATAGGGTCAACCGATACTGTCTGAAGTTTCTAGACCAATATTAGCTATTTCTACTGAAGACAAATTGAACCTTACAGCTTCTAGTTGAGGGAATTTGGCCAACTTAAGCTTTTTAAATATTCCTCTAGTGGCCAATCTTCTATATTGATCGACGAATTGGTATCGAAGGTGAGCGTTTTGCTTTATGAGACACAAACCCTGACAAGAGATGCTACTTAAAGCCAAGCGGTGTTTTATATGTTTCCTTTTCAATAAACAAATTGTGAAAGGCAATATTGATGGAAAAAACATGGAGCTGGGTGCCGAGAAGTCGGACCTTTTACTCGAAATAACGGTTTTAAATATTAATTGAGAAATATCAATTTTAGCACTCGTTTTTAGACACCATTAGCCCAGTGTTTGCTGCGGCTTGCCGGAGATTCTACAAATACTCCGAAATCACTCCAACATGGAATGAAGGATATCATTTTTTTAAGTTTCATTGTTGGTTATAAAGTAAGTTCGCAATTTCGAAAAGGAAAATCTGTTATTTTGATTATTTTTACTCATTTCGAGTTTTTCTCACCAGCTTTAACTGGGGGTCTTTTACTGGAGTCTAAGTGACAGCAAGTCTACTCAGATCTTCCTGGTCGATTTTAGCAGTGCAGTGGTCGGATTGGTTTCAGTTATTCATCCAATATTCACTTCATTCAGTCTCTTTTCCAAGTTCTTGAGCACTGTTCCGAGGGCTCCGGTTCCAATTATTATCGCTGTCACCTTTACGTTCTACAACTTTTTCTGTTCCTGGGCAAGGTCTTGGTATTAATCCAGCTTTACTTTCTCCTCTGTGTTCCCGTTTGGCTTGAATTAAGAGATCCCTTTGTATCTCAAAGTCCAAGAGAATTTCATGAGTCTCATTTTCTTGAACAAATTCTAGTTTCTGCGGATATCATTTATCAGTGAGAAGAAATCTCCAGTGGATCACCTTCTTTACCCAGTCATGTTTATTCTTGTATTGCCTTTTTTGACAACTTATTGCATTAACTTATTATGGGATAAATCGTTTCATCTATATCACCACATACCCAATTATTATTATCATTATTATTTACTCATTAAAGTTTTTCCCACCAGCGTTAGCTGATGTCTTTCACTGGAGATTGAGTGACAGCAAGTCTTCTCAAGTCTCCAGGACTCTTCTCAGTATTCTGGCCGTTCTCAGTAATGTTGTCATTTGGATAGTCTCTACCCGTCCGTCAACTTCCAAGTCTTCCAGGCCTTTTAATAATCTTTAGTTATTGTGCTAAAAGCACCAATCACAATTAGTACAATCGTTACTTTCATGTTCCACAGCTTTTTCAATTCTCTAGCAAGGTCGAGGTATTTATCCTTCTTTTCCCATTCTTTCAGTTTTATTCTGTGGTCCGCCGGGACAACAAAGACGACAATTTTGCAATTTTTTTTTAAATTATAATAATGTCTGGTCTTCTGGACGAGATTAGGTGATCCGTTTGTATGTCAAAGTCCCATAGGAGTTTATGTGTGTCATTATCTAGGACAGATTCTGTATTGTGCATAAACCATTTGTTCGTATGGTCTAATTAAAATTTTTTGCACATTTGCCAGTGGATCACCTTGCCCACCCAGTCGTGTCTAGCCTTGAACTCTTTCGGTGCTAATTTACTGCATTCGCTTCTCAGTATTCTGCCTGATCTCAACAATGCTATAGTTTCAATGGTTTCGGCTCGTCCTCCGATTTTCAACATTTCCAGTTCCCTTTCAAAGCACTTAGGGATCGTTCCAAGTGCACCAATTACTATTGGTACCACCGTCAGTTTCATGTTCAAAATATTTTCAAATCTCTGGTAAGGTTTAATCACTTGTCTCTTTTTTCATTTTCTTTGATTTTCACCAAATGGACGTCCAGGAGAGCAAATTTCACTGTTCGGCAGGTTTCCCCTTTTTCTCCTATTTTTTTGTTTTCTTTTTTTTTATGGTTTTCTGCTGTGTATGTACTTCAATCAAAGAGGTAACATCCCCACACTAAAAGGTGGTTCTCTCTAATTGGTGGACAAGTTCACCCACATCGAAAACAGTGTCTCATCAACCGAAAATGACATGCAAAGGCATAGACAGCTATGGATAGGCTATCGGTCATATGGAAGTCAAACCTGTCCGATAAATTAAAACGTAATTACCGGTCGTGTCAATGCTGCTATATGGATGCACCACGTGGACGCTGAGTAAGCGTATGGAGAAAAAGCTTGATGGCATTTGCACAAGAATGCTGCGAGCTGTATTGCACAAATCCTTTTGGCAACACACCCCAAAACAGTAGCTATGCGGCCACTTACGACCCATCACGAAAACCATCCAAATTAGACGAACCAGATATGCTGAAGACTGCTGGAGAAGTAAGGACGAACTCAAAAGCATTGTACTCCAGTGGACCCCTTCACATGGACGAGCAAAGGTTGGAAGACCAGCTAGAACCTATACACATTAGCTCTATGCCGATACAGGATGTAGCCTGGAAGACCTCTCAGGAGCGATGGACGATAGAGACGGGTGGTGAGAGAGTGTTAAGGAGGTCCTTGCTACCAACACGACATGATGATGCTAATTTGCTTTTTATAATAACGACACTCGTAACCTTTGCACATACGTATTATTATTCCATGTTTTTCACACGAGTTGGAATTGATGGCTTTTACTGAGAGTCTTATTAAAAGAAAATCTCTTCAGCTCTTCAGGACACATCTAAATATCGGATGGCAAGAGAGAGGGGGATCCATACTATGAACTTATATTGATAATTATGATGAAGACATGTATTCTATCATAACAGCAGCGAACACACTTTTCATGCGAAAACTTTTGTATTTCCTATTCTAATATATTTTTTCATCATACAACGTGTGAAAGCACGTGCGATACCCTGCTCTCATCAGCCGCCAACCAAGGTGATAACACAGTTTCGGTAGCTCAAGGCGGTACTGCCACACCTGGCGCTACTATGCAGCTTTTGCCACCGGACAGGATATTTAAAAGATATATATATATATAAACCGGACATTGGCCTAGCGGTTAGAGTGTTCGCCAATTGCCCGGGAGACGTGGGTTCAATCCCAAGTCGAGTCATACCAAAGATTCAAAAAATGGTACTTGATACCACCTTGCTTAACACTCAGCATTATAAGGTACGGATCAAGGGTAAAGTGGAGCAATCCAGGGAAAGGAGTAGCGCCCTCCCCTACACCTTGGTGTAGTAGCTATCGAAAAGGGAGCCTTTGGGTCACCCTCGATTATGATCGCCAACTTTACTTTACTTATATATATATATATGCCAGATCAACTAAAAGCAGAGATTACATTGGCCGTTCATTCATCTTCATTTATTCTAATATATATATATATATATATGTGTGTGTGTGTGTGTGTGTGTGTGTAATAGAAATATGCGGAAAGTCAGATAGTTTAAAAGGCGTGATATTTCGTTCATTTATTTCATTTTAAGAACTTTCTCATGCTAAATCATTTTCTGAGTTTTTCTATTAACGAGCAAATGGGGAACATTTTGTCATGTTCCTCATTTGCCAATATATAGAACAAAAAACTCTTCCAAACCGGTTTTAAGTATTTGATTTATCCTACTTTCCACATATTTCTATCGTATTGTCAGATTCACCACAATCTATCGTCTCAATATATATATATATATATATATATATATATAATTCAATGCCAGATCTTTCGTTTATTTGAATGCCCCGTATGATAACGGCACATCACTAATGGTCATTACACAAAATCACGCATTCTGCTAGGTGCACGATATCTGACAACTAGTTGACATGATCAAGCGATTTTTGTTCTTTTATGAAGGGATCTATTAATGCAAACTGTTAAAATCAACCAAATAAAATACAAAAATAAAATATGGTAAAAGTATCCCATAACTCCCGTTCGGCCAAGAGCTTAAATTTCGACATTAAACACGAGAACTTAGATTCTTTCGGCGCCTTGCTAGCATCGAAAGACACTGGACACACGTGCATTTTGCAGAACTCTCGAAATAAACAGTCCATATTATATACTGCATATGATGGCTTAGAAGAACCACTTTCTTTTTAAAAAAAATGACACGTCAAATCACTCTACGTCTTATAAGATCAATGGTCATTTTTGGTTATTGGACTTCTAATGCTGCAGTGACCCTTGAATTAAACTGCAAACATGTCTGCAAATATAAACAAAATGATGATCCCTTCTACAACGGTAAGTCTTTTCTAAGGTAACAATGTATAATAGTCGTACTTACATATATTTCATAAAAAATAACACCAGTTTCGAAGAAAATGAAATGACGACAGTTAATCATGCATGTACCAAATAAAACCTATTATAGTCTTAGTATGATGACGAACCATACATGCAGGAAACTGCTGGAGAAGCAGAGACGAGCTCATAAGTAATGTACTCCTATGGACCCCCACATATGGCCGACCAAAAATGACCAGCTCGAACATACATACAGCATCTATGTAAGCATACGGGATATAGCCCTGAAGACCTGCCAGAGGCGATGAACGATAGGGAGAAGTGGCGAGAGAGGGTCAGGGATATTCGTGCAAGCGGCACGACATGATGATGATGATGATAATGATGATCTGAGCACTGCCAAAGTCAACAGCAACAACAATGAAAAATACAACAAAAGAACTAACTTTTTTTTTACTTTGCTGAATGACAATTGGAATTTGTGACGGATTGTTTGAATGTGTGTGCTGAATGGTTTCTTGGTTTATGGGCAAATCAATTTTCGTGGCTTATTTAATGCCAAAGCTATCCTTGTAAAAGAACAGCCGTGATACCATCTAAACCATGGCAGCGGGATAAGATTTCATGTCTTTCCCAAGGGTATAAGTCCTAAAATAACTGATGTTCAAATTCGCTTACTTCGTTGTCACAGCCTTGTACGTTCGTCATTGCCCCCCCACCTCATGTAACTATGGGAGAATGAATGTGTGCATATTAATCTTTACAATATGCCGTTAAGAATTTAGATAGATAGATAGATAGATAGATAGATAGATAGTGATTAAATCATGTGATTAAAAAATACTGATGAGACTTAATAGACATGCTTATATGTGTATATATATATATATATATATATATATATATAGAGAGAGAGAGAGAGAGGGAAAGAGAGAGATTGTTATTAAACAAAATTATTGATAAATACTGATGAGAGTTAATATATGTCTCTATCAATTGGTTTAATCTCTATCATTATATATTAACAAATACATAACCCTCTCTCTCTCTCTCTCTCTCTCTCTCTCTCTCTTTCTCTTTCTCTCTGAATATAAATATAAAGAGAGATCAACTGAGAGACAGAAGACATAGACAGCAAAATAGGCATGTATATACATCGTTACATATATATATATATATATATATATATATATATACAGAGAGAGAGAGAGAGAGAGAGAGAGAGAGAGAAATAGTGATTCAACTAAGTGATCAATAGATACAGATGTGAATTAATATATATATATAGATACACACACAGAGAGAGGGAGCGAGAGAGAGAGAGAGAGAGAGAGAGAGAGAGAGAAATATTGATATGTTAGATAAACCTATAAGCATAAATAAAGAGATAACGTGACAGACTGGTATATATATATATATATATATATATATATATATATGCGCGAAACTTTTAAATTTGTGCAATAAAATATGAGTTAATATTCCAATATTTCATTTCTTTCTACAACAATGTTTTTTAGATTAAGCACCTTCAGATTTTACTCTCGTTATTTTCAATATATATATATATATATCAGCAAACGTTCTTTCCCACAAATCCCTTGTTGAACCAGTCGAGAAAGCGGCCATTTTTGTTCTATCGTAGCAAAAGAAAAACTAATTTTACGCTGATTCCCGTCTATTTAATTGGACTCTCAAACGGGGACACTTAAAACCACAGAGGCCATAAAACGAGGCTTTTACATCAAAGAAAAGAAAGTGGGTATAAAAGACTGACACAGTCTTTATTTATTTTTTTTCACACATTCCTTCCCAATTCGTTATGGAAGCCCAAGTTAAGTGAAAAGCTCCAAACGCTATCGATAACACCAAGTTTTCTTGTTACGAGCGCTAACTAACAATTAAGACCATTAATTAACAGTCACAATAATTCTGCTGACATTCCTACTGATAAGCCTTCTCAAAAAGCAGGATGTGTTGGGTGGCGAAACGGTTATCGGAGTGGAAAGCAGAACCAGTGAACCAAGTTCGAGTTTCGCTCGGGTGCATTTGCCTTCACTTTTCACTAATACTCTTGGGAAAGACCCAACCTTCTGTTGATAACGAACAGCGCAGTTGGGCCCCTTTTTAGCCATGTAAAGATAGCCCAACTGAGAGAAGGTTACACTGTGTCGCATCCTCCTTGAAGTGAAAGGGGCTGGGTAAATACATACCCCGACAAAAAGAAAAACATAAAGTCAGATGGTCGGCAATTAGACCGACTCCCCAATCCTACTTTGGTGTTAATGAGGCGGGTGGTAGGCAACCACATAGCAATCAAAAAAGCACTTATCACACATGTGTTGCGAAGTCTCGACAAAAGTTGCCGGAGACAAAGACGAGAATAAGAGATAGCGGTGAGTTATTATCTGTGAAAAATTGAAAAGTCAGACACATGGACACAAAAATACCATTCCTTTATTACTGTGTTCCAATTTCCCTCCCGACTGGTTCCATATCAGGAAGACGGGAAGAAATATTTTTTGAGTCGATGAAGAATATGCCAAAGCCCACACCAAATGTGAGGAAGGTCGCTTGCCCCGAAATTTAAGTCGTCCTTTATCTTCAACCTATTGCTTACTGACTCCTTTAAAAATATTACGTGTCCGTTTCTCACACCTACCATGTAAGTTTCCATTATTGACCCCTTGATGTCGGTCACACAGCCGAGGACGAGGTTCACTATTGATATGAGACAGCTAATATTTTACATACTATCAAATTAATCCCAAATTAAAATCTAAGTTAATTACTTACTGACCCTTCAAAAAAATCCCTACCTCTTAAGTATGAACGTCTCTGGAACCTAATGCGAGATTTCCTGTGACTGACCCTGTGGTCGGTCACACAGTCGGTTACTGGGTTCAGCAGTGGCAGAAGGCACCTACTTCATTACAAAAAATTCAAACAATTCAGTTCCGCATAAGTACACAGTTTCTTGTCAAAAATATTTCTATTTCAAGCTATTCAGTTTAGTCAAACAGTTCTAATTCAAATAATTTAGTTTAGTATAAGTATAGTTTTTGTCTACACACAATTAAATGTCAACACAGTTCTATTTCAAACAATTTAGTTTAAAATACAATAACAGTTCCATTTCAAACAATTCAGTTTAGCATAATTACGCAGTTTAAATGTCAAAACAGTTCTATTTCAAGCAATTCAGTTTATTATCAGTACACAGTTTCGTTCTATTTAACCCATAGATAGGACCCTATCAGATGCTACAACTCCAGGACAGAGTGAACGTGGGAGTGATGGCAGTGAAGGGATACTCCATATTTCCAATAGCTCCAGTATTACCGGAACCTCACCATCAGATTGTTTAGTGTCATATCAAGGACACTCGTTGGTGGGTCTTATCCCTCTGCATAGGAACTGTCGATGTATTCTACAGCCCCAGTCAAGTGGGCAATCTATGATTTGATCTTCTTTTTTAACGGCACGTCAACTCCTTGTAGATTATCTAATACCGAAATGAGATTATTTGATCATAATCGTAACTATATTCTTAATGTTCTATTATATTTGTTTTATTTCTTTCTGTCCATTTGTTCGTATAGAGTTAGATGACAAAGTATTCCGGTCAAATACAATCAATTTGCTCACAGTTGTGTCGTTTCTAGTATTCTTATCTAATACAAATAACTTGCACTCAGTTGTTTGCTTTATAAAAAAGGATTTCTTCCAATTTGTAGTAGTGTACTACTGTATGGCTGCACAGTCTGAACTTAAACGAAACGATTAGAGAAAAAGCTAGATTGCAACTACACAAGTACAACGCACTTTTTTTTCCTAGAAGCAGTTCTCCAAAAAGCTGAAGCTGTATGGTCATTTGCCTCCCATCTCACAAATCCTCTAAGAAAGACAAAAAAATATTTTGAGAACCTCTGGAGAAGCATGAACTCATAAGTAAGGTCCTCCGATAGACACACCAGTGGTAGATGATCAGCAAAAACTTATAGTCATCAGCTTTGTACGGACACTAGGTACCGTCTTGAGAAACTACCTGGAGTGGTAAATGTTTGGGACGGATGGCGAGAGAGCGTTAAGGCAATCCATGCTATTAGCATAACTGGATGATGATGATGATGATGATGATGTAGCCTTTAAAGTGTTCCAATCTTATTCTCATAATCTTGGCTTCAAGTAACAATTTCTACTTAATATTCATCATTTGTTTTGCATACAATTTCAAGTATTATCAATAATGAGAATTATTTTCAAAATCTATTTGAACCATAGATAGGACCCTTACAGATACTTGTTTTATGGGTCAGAGTGGACCAAGAAGTAATGCCAATGAAGACGATCGTCTGTATCAATACCACAAAGAAACGGAGATTGTCTTTCGGGGCTTCAATCGATTTTCCTCTATTCAAAATAAGGTTCACTAACTTTTTAAAATCATGGACCACAAAGATCAATTCAGAAGGATACGTAGACATTGATCAAAAAAGGACAGAAAAAATTCACTAAATAGCAATTATTATTTATTTATGAGATATCTGATGTTTACAAACACAAAAGGATGTAATATTAGAGTCAAAAAAAGAGGTTGATCTCGTATATTCGACAAATTATGATTTGACAGATGCAAATGCTGCTTACACTTAAAATGTTTATATGTTTGCAGAACAATTATTGGTGGGTGTAATGGTTAAAACGCTGGACTACAGAATCGTAGTAAGCGAGTTCGAACAGTAGTCGCTCTATAATGTTCACTTTTGGACAAATATCCTTAGGAAAGGCATGAACACCCCTTATCCTCCCAGCTATGGGTTAAATAGTACCACGACTGTACATTCAGAAGAATGGTTTTGGCATTAAATAACCCAAGAAGCTTGATATGCCATTAAACAAAGAAACCTAAACAAGTATTCACAGTGGTTTGTAGCGACAAACATGCTCCCCACCAGTTGGGTGTGAGTGATAAAAATGGGTAATCGTTTAGATAGAAGAACGTGGTTCTAAAAGGAATCGTTTGCTGAGTTGGGGGTGCTGTAGAATACACCGATTGCATCTCTGCAGAGGGGTAAGATTTCCCCAACAGATGTCCTGTATACAATACTAAACAATCTGATGGTGAGGTTTCAGTAATGCTGGAGCTTTGGGGAATGCAGAGTATCCCTTCACTGACATCGCTACTAGGTCCAGTCTGGCCCGGAGTGGTAGCACCTGATACGGTCATATCTATGGTTCGAATAGAACTAAACTGCGTACTTATGCTAACCTGGATAGCTTGAAATTGAAACTGTACATACAGAAAACTGAATTGTTTGAAATAGAACTGTTTTGATATTTAACTGTGTGTAAACAAAAACAATACTTACTAAAAAAAATTGTTTGAATTAGAAGTGTTTGACTAAACTCAATAGCTTGAAATAGAAATATTTTTGACAATTAAACCGTGTACTTACATTTAAACTGCGTACTAATGCTAAACTGAATTGTTTGAAATGGAACAGTTTTTGACATTAAAACTGTGCTTACACTGAATTGAAATTTAACTAAGGGTAACAAAATCTGTACTTATACCGAACTGAATTGTTTGAATTAGAACTGTTTGACTAAACTGATTAGCTTGAAAGAGAAATATTTTTGACAATTAAACTGTGTACTCATGCTGAACTGCATTGCTTGATATAGAACTGATTATTTCTATAAAAATGGATTTGGCATTAGATAACCTACAAAGGTTGATATGCCATAAAACCTAAACAAATAATACAGGAATCAAGGATGGAGCAAGCAAGAAACGTGAACTTCAAATCATCAGAACACTGAAAAATCAACGAGTTCTACCTGCAGTTGTAATAGTTCTACTTCACAGTCTCCAATCTAACCTTTATATGTTATTCTTTTGTTTATGCCAACTTCCGTGTCCAATAATAGGATTTAAAAAGTTATCTTTCTTGGAATATTAAAATAAGCACCATGAGTGTGAACGAAGAAAGTGTTCCAGTTATCGGACTGCCGTGTTCTCGAGCATATAATGCAAAAAGAAAATGTCTTAATATATTGCATGTATCAAATCTAGGTTTCATATATCTAATAAGTTAATATTTAACGAGAGACCGTTTATTAATGTCTCTCATAATCAAACTAACATCATGATAATAAATACGGATATTCCATCTTGCATGTCAACAGGTAAATTAACTGATAATAATAAGTGTTGGATTATATTCTTTCTCTAAATAAAAGAAAACTTCCAGTCTATAATTTATACATTTACCAACCATCTGCATCAGTAGGAAGCGACACAAAGTCAATTATTTCCATCGGAGTTTAACTGTTTTAAATTCAAAGTTTTCCTTCCGTACGTTGGCTATATCAAGGTTAAAGAGTCTAATCTGCCCTATTATTTACCCATAGCTGGAGGGAGAATAGTTGAATTCATGCCTTTCCCAAGAGTATTTATTAGCTATATGTGAAATGCTGGCAGGCTCGTCGAGGAGTTGAACTCGGATTGGCTTGTCCTTTTCTACCACGATAACCGTTACACTACTAGCGCCCTCTATCCTTTCTGAAATATATAGTAATTTCACGATGTATTATGTGAAAAGAATAACCTTCCAGTAACTATAAAATGCCGTGTCGGTTAGCTAAATTCATGTTTTGCTTTCAAGAAGCACACCTCTTGTGACTGTAAATGCTAAAACCTGGATATTGACTCGAGACATTATGAAACCATTTGTGAGTTGACAAAGTTTATTCTCTGTGTTGACGTTCAATAAGCCAAATCCTTTAGCAAAAAGGTTCTGGGTCTGTTAAATTACGAGAATGTTAGATTATACCAAATGATTTGATTCTACTACTGGTTCAGTCACCATTAAAGCACCTGATCCCATTTGGTTACTGATATTAAAGTAAAGTTGGCAACCTTAGTCGAGGGTGACTAGAAGGCTACCTTTTCAATTGCTACTACACTGAGGTGTAGGAGAGAGCGCTCTTCCATTCCCTGGATTGATCCACTTTACCCTTGATCCATACCTTATAATGCTGAGTGTTAAGCAAGGCGGCATCAAGTACCATTTTTTTTAGTCTTTGGTATGACTCGACCTGGGATTCTCAGTACTTAGATAGGCGAAGAAATACAATAAGCAATCTGAAGCCTGTGGCCCTGGCTAACCAACGATTAGAAAAACCCAGCCATGCTTAAAGTAACGGATCTTGTCAGGTGATCCATGTTTAGCAACTATCTTCCAGGTCAGTACTTTGCTTGCTGATCACTTAAAAACAAACAGCAGGTACCGTGCCGGGTGGGAAAGAAAATAATATTAGCTTGTTTTCAGGGGGCTTTCTTGTATGAAAGTGATAAGGGCTAAGTTTATTGCCCAGCGCCTGAGACGGCCCTCAGGGGGAATACAAACAGAATACAAACAATTTTTAAAACCACTACGAGAGAGGTTTGGTTTTCTGCGTGCACACACCCCACCCAAGTTAGAACAATCTCGTGTCATATTTTAGCTTAACGAGGAGCTAAATAAAATATACTTTGAAACAAGCAACAGGTACCATGATTGATGCCCAGTCGGATGGGGCTGTAGAATTCACCGATTGCACCTCTGCAGAGGGGTAAGACCCCTCCAATGAGTGTCCTGGTATGACATTAAACAGTCTGATGGTGAAGTCCCAGTAATGCTGGGGCTTTGGGGAATATGGAGCACCCCTTCATTGCCATTGCTCCTAGGTCCACTCTGGCCCAGTGTGGTAGTACCTGATAGGGCCCTATCTATGGGTTAAATAGAACTAACGGCATAATTATGCTAAACTGAATTGTTTGATTAAACTGAATAGCTTGAAATAGAAATGTTTTTTTCACAATTAAACCGTACTTACATTTAAACTGCGTGCTTATGCGAAACTAAATTATTTGAAATAGAACTGTTTTTGACATTGAAACTGTATTTACACTAAACTGAATTGTTTAGCATAGAACTATTTTGAATACTAACCGTGTGTAATTAAAATCTGTACTCATAGTAAACTGCATTCGCTGAATGCTTAACTAAACTGAATAGCAAGAACTATTTTTCACAATTAAAATGTACTTACATTTAAACTGCGTACTTATGTTAAACTGAATTGTTTGATAATTGAACAGTTTTTGATATTGAAACTGTACTTACACTAAACTGAATTGTTATATATAACTGTTTGAATAATTTGAAATAGAAATGTTTTGGACAATTAAACTGTGTACTCATGCTAAACTGAATTGTTTTAAACAGAACTGATTATTTACATAAAAATGGATTTGGCGTTAAATAGCCTACAAGGGTTGATATGCCATAAAACCCAACAAACCAGCTAACCAACCAGAATTGATCTGATGCATCTTTGCTTGACAGAGCTTGAAATTTTTATCTTTTTGCGATTGATGGATTGAGTGATTGATTTTAACGGCATGTCAATCCATATGGGGTTATTCGATGCTTATAGTTTAGGGAATTGGATATCATGTACGTTCATATGTACATCTTTTGCTGTAATTTCTTCAGATCGATTGATTTTTATGATTTTCAGTCTGTATACGGTTATTCTATGGCGAGAAGTCAGAGAATCACGTTCATTTTACGTCCATATTAAAGTATGTAAAGGACCACCAGGGATTTGATCGTTAGCGCTGACGCTTTTCTCCTTTTCAGTCTTTTTTTTATATATATTAGGGACGTCATCATCATAATTTCGTGCAGTTAGCTCAGATGTCCCTGACTCTCTCTCTCTCACCATTCGTCCCTATCATCAATTGCTTCCGTCAGGTCTTCCAGAAAACATTCTGTGTCCGTACAAATCTGTTGGTAAGTTCTTGTTTGTCGACCCAAACAAGCACATCCGTGTGAAGGGCTCCATAGGAGAACGTCTCTAATGACTTCGTCTTTGCTTCTCCAGCAGTGACCTGCATGTCTTGTTCGTCTTATTCGAAGGCTTTTAAAGATGGGAGGGAGGTGGCCGTACAGATGCGGTTTTATAGGATGTTGCTTTCAAGATTTAACAGCAGCTATGTTAATTGTAATATATGGATGCAGACTAAACAAATATTGCCTAGTCGGCTGGAATTGCAGAATACACCGACTGCACCTCTGCAGAACCCCCACCCCCAACTAAAAAATCTGATGATGAACTTCCAGTAATGCTGGAACTTTAGGGAATGCAGAGTACCCCTTCATTGCCATCGCTTCCACGTCCACTCTGGCCCGGAGTCGTAGCACCTGATATCTATGGGTCAAATAAAATGAAACTGTGAACTTATGCTAAATTGAATTGCTTGAAATAGAACTGTTTTGACATTTGAACTACATACTTATGCTAAACTGAATCGGTTGAATTAGAACTGACAACGAGAAAAAGGAAAAGATAAGGGACCAATGATGAAGAAGATACAGCCGGGCAAGATTCCCTTTGTAAACAGTGTAAAATTATTAGATAGATAGATAGATAGATAGATAAAATGAACAGACTAAGATAGATAGATAGATAGATAGAACAGACTAAGATAGATAGATAGATAGATAGATAGATAAAATGAACAGACTAAGATAGATAGATAGATAGATAAAATGAACAGACTAAGATAGATAGATAGATAGATAGATAGATAGATAGATTTTGCAAGTTGTATTTTGCCTGAGTGTGGGGTAATCATTTGTTCATATTTCCATCACTATTATTAAAATTTATTTTTCTTTTTTGCTTTTACTTATTCTTATACTGGTTCACCCTATTTCTCTTTCACTTTCTAATTTGCTTTTTTTTCATGTTTTTTTTCTTTCTTATTTCTTATTTATCACATTTCTTCTTGATTTTCTTTTTCTCTTCTTGTCCCTGATTGATTCTTCAGTATTTCTCTCCTGTTTTCTTCGCCTTTTCCTTCAAAACTTTTCCTTCGCTTCTTCTTCTTCTTCTTCTTCTTCTTCTTCTTCTTCTTCTTCTTCTTCTTCTATCTTTTTTTTTTTTTTTTTTGCTTCATTCTTCTTTTTACTCACTTCACTCCTCCATTCTGCCATTATTTTTGTTTTTTTCCACACGAACTTCTATTCATCTTCAAACGGATGAACGAACTGCCCGACGCGCCATATCTCCATTACAGTTCTTCCGCGGGAAACCATCTTTGTTTTCTTGCGTCTCCTCTTCTCACTCAGACATGAGTGTCGTTTGCAATACGCAGTTTGCTTAACCTTGTTCCCTAAAATGATACCCCCTATTCTCTGATCTCCAGGCCGGATCATAATTGTTTTGTCAGCTGTTGGCCATCTCGTGGAATTTCTTTTTGATTAATGCTAGTGGACGTAAAAGGTATCCGATACATTGCTCATACCCTGCCTACCCCTACGTAACTAAAATATACATATGTGTGTCTTAATGTGATTATAAGTATTAGAACATGGACAAAGGCAGAGGTGGAATATAGGGTCCCAGTGGAAACGGTGGCCTTTGCCAAAAAGTCTGGAACCATTCCGTTTGTTTCCTCCTGATAAACGAAATGAACGTTGAAGAAAACAAACAAGTCATGTTAGAAACAGAAAACACAAATTAGACTCAGTTTTCTTATATATATATATATATATATATATATATATATATATATATCAGTAGTAAAGTTGGCTTCTGTAATCGAGGGCTACTCGAAAGCTTCCTTTTCAATAGTCACTACACCGAGATGTAGAGAAGGGCCCTTCGCCTTTCCATGGATTGCTCCACTTTACCCTTGAATCGTACCTTATATTGCTGAGTGTAAAGCAAGTACCATTTTTGAGTCTTTAAATATATATATATATATATATAGGTGTGTGTGTATATATATAGACACAATTGAGTGTATATATATATATATATATATATAAGAAGGATGTAAGTTATAGATAGATACCAACATTCATTCTCTGCTCATATAAGGTATATGTCAGCAGCAACCTTTTATTTATACATGTCTACCACGAGCAGAATAAAACAAAAGGTAATTTTTAAGAAGAATAAAACTGATTTTACGTTAGTTTTCCTTCTCCTGGACTAGTTAGACGCAAGCAGCTTCGTCCAGTTTGGTTTATCGGTTTAACGGCATATCAACTCCTTATGGCTCAATTAACGCCGGCATTTAATTCATTTCTAAACTTTCGATAGCAATTATAACTATATTTTCAATGTTTATTGGTTTTTAGTAAAATTGCACTGTTATTTTTCTATAATTATTTCATTGCACGCATTTGTATAAGATCTAGTATTCTTATCAAATTCTAATAATTTCTTACACAATTATTTTCTTTCAAGTAACAATTTCTCAGCCCAGAGCAAGATACGGAGTATCCCTTCATTGCCATTGCTCCCAGATCCACGCTGGTCCGGAGTGGTAGCATCTGACAGGGTCTTATCTATGGGTCAAATAGAACTGTTTGACTTTTAAACTGTGTGCAAATAAATGACTTATGCTAAATGGAATTGAATTACTTGAAGTAAAACTGATCATTTAACTGGGTGTAAACAAATGCATGATGCTTAAAAGTGAATTGTTAGTAATAAAACGCAATACTTGGAACCATTTAACTTTGTTGACTTATGCTAAATTAAATTGTTAGAAGTAGAACTGCTTGATCACTTAACTGTGTGTGACTAAAAACTGTTTACAAATCGTATATTTATTATATATGTAAAAACAAGATTTTACATTAAATAACCGACAATAGTTGATATGCCAGAAAACCAAACCAAACCAAACCGAACCGAACCAAAGTATTTCATTTTAAAGAAAATTACTAGTTTGCGCACAGTCATATGGTTTTTAGTTACTAATAATAATAATCCATTTTGAATAATTATATATTCAAGTATACATTCTTGACGAACCAGACATGCGGGACACTGCTGGAGAAGTAGGGACGAGTTCATAAGGGATGTACTCCTGTGGACCCCTTCACATGGACGAACAAAGGCAGGACGCCCAGCTCGAACCTACATACAACAGCTCTGTGCCTATACGGGATGTAACCCTGTGGACCTGCCGGAAGCAATGGAATATAGGGAGTTGTAGCGAGAGAGGGTCAGGAATATCCATGCTGATAGCGTGACATGATGATGATGATGACGATGATGATACATTCTTTATACAAATAATTTGGATACAATTGAATTCTTTCAAGTCCTCTTTGTTTAACATTGATAATCTAATCTGATGATAATCCTTTGTACAATAACATGAGTTCATATGTTCCAATCCATAGATATATTTTTTCAAACTGACCTGAGAGGACATATCCCCCATGGTGTAGTGGGTAAAGTCCTCGGAGGATGACCCAAAGTAAAAGAGTTCGATCTTCAGTCGCGCTATTAGGTTGACTGTTTCACTAAAACTCTTGATAATGAATGAGCCACACACACACACCGCCAGGTATGGGTTAAATAGTACCATTTCTGTTCATTGTTCGAATGAGTTGAGTGTTCATCAATGGTCCGGGAGACCGAGGTTCAATCCCAGGTCAAGTCATACTATTAAACATTTGCTTTGTTGCGTAGACGGAGTGACGACGTCGCGCACAAGACGTATCAATTATATTCTGATCCAGAGCTAAATGACTGGAAATATAGATTCATAACTTTCTAAAGCAAAGAAGTTGTAAAATGTTTTTACTTGATATCATTGTTTTCACTAGGGCTCGAACTTGGCTCACTAGCACAAATGAGAAAATACGCATCTATAGAGAGCTAGATGCAAATTACAACATCAGTATTTAAATAACTTTGAACCTCTGATACTTGACGACAAACCATTCTATAAAAATCAAAATGATGTTTTCTCTTTAGCTATTGTATTTTTAAACCAAATATTTGAACCAGGTTAAGCACTAACATATTAACAGTTTAATGTCTCTGCCAGAGGAACAGATCGCAACCCCTACCCACAGACACATAAACACACACAGAATTTAGATTGGATCCAAATCTTTTGGGCGCGATATCGAGGACTAAAATTTCCATCATCATAATCAGCAAGTAATTCTGATAGCACGGTGTTCACTAAATCTTTCTCGCCACCCGTCAATATTGTCCATCACACCTGGCAGGTTGTCTAGACTGCATCTAGTGTCCGCACCGAGAAAAAATCATTTTTCGTTAAAATTTACCTAAGCTGAACAAAAATATATTATTTGAAAAACAGAAAGTAAAAAACATGAAATTTTTAAAGGACTAATTTTAAAGAAAACCGCCTACCCAACTATTTGCTCTTGGCTGGGGAGAGAATAGTTTGATTCATACCTTTCTCAAACATATTAGTGCCAATCAAAATGTAAACAGCCTTGTTCAGGATTTCAACTCGAGTTACCGAATCTATTTTCTTATAACGATACCAATTGCGTCACAAGGGCCTCCAACTTCTTAATACGAGTGAATTTCAGTCTCACGGCTCTTTTCTTGTTATTTACAAGGCTATGAGCTGTATGTCTTGACCCTGAATCTTAAGGGTGAAAATCTATATACTTTCATTGTGACTCCAATTCAAGGCACCTTATTAAGTAAGCAATAACAACACGTAGCCCAACATCTAAAAGGATAGTTGATATTTACATTAATTGAGTTCTTACACTGACTATCATGGCGATAGGGGTAAACCGGATTTTGATGTTTGCTTTTTGACACGGTGAAGAAGGAAGTTTTTTTTTTTAGAAACTATGCAGTAACAAGACACTCACGGAAAAAAAAACGACCCATTTAGAAAAAAAAGTTGTTCTGTTTCTTTGATGAAATAAAATTTGTGACAGTTCTTTCCTACTTGCCTCTTTTTTTAAAAAAAAAACATCATCTCAGCTTTTTCGCCTAATTTTTGTCCGCCTAAAGAATGGCCGAAGAATGGAACGGCTGAAATGTGGTAATAACAAAAGCAGTACAAAGATTGATTCAATAGTCTAAAGAATTGATGGAATGATAATGACTCTTCTCAAAACGCCTCCCAATCGAGGGATTGCCAAGTTGGCTGGGGCAGGAGAATATACCGACTGCATCACTGCAGAGGGGTTAGACCCTCCCAACGAGTGTCCTGATATATGACACTAAACAATCTGATGGTGAGATTCCAGTGATGCTAGAGTTTTGGGGAATGCGGAGTACCCCTTCATTGCCATCGCTCTCAGGTCCCCTGAGGCCCGGACTGGAAGCAGCTGATAGAACCCTATCCATGGGTCAAATAGAAATAAACTGCATACTTATGCTAAACTGAATTGTTTGAATTAGAACTGTTTGACTAAACTGAATAGCTTAAATAAAAATGTTTTTGACAAACTGTGTACTTACATTTAAACTGCGTACTAATGCTAAACTGAATGGTTTGAAATGGAACAGTTTTGAGATTGAAACTGCACTTATGCTAAACTAAATTGTTTGATATAGAACTGTTTTGACATTTAAATGTGAGTAAACAAAATCTATACTCATACTAAACTTAATTGGTTGAATTAGAACTGTTCGACTAAACTGAATAGCTTGAAATAGAAATGTTTTGACCATTAAACTGTACTTATGCTAATCTGAATTGTTTGAAATAGAACGCATTACTTGTATAAAAATTGATTTGGCATTAAATAACATACAAAGGTTGATATGCCATAAAAACTGACCAACCAACCAACCAATCGAGGGAGTTTAGAATATACTGAAAATGTTCTATGCGCAAAGGTAAGACGTCCTTCCACACACACACACACCCAAAAAACGAAAGTGTCCTGAGTATGACATTAAACCGCATATGATGGTGAAAATCCTGTTCAGAAGAGCTGATTGGTTTAGTTTGGTTTGGTTTTATGGCATAGGTAATCTAATACCAAATCCGGTTTATACATATATATTAGATAAATAGGATTTGTCAACATGTCAACAAAGTTTAATAGTTCAAAGAATTGATATAAATCACTAAAAATTCAATTAAAGATCAGTTATTTGTTTAAACACAGTTAAATGATCAACTAACTCAAACAATTTTCAAACAATTCAACGTAGCATAAGTCATTTATTTGAATCAGTTTAAATGTTAAACAGTTTAGACCTTTTTAAGTGCTACTACACCGGGCCACAGAGAAACTGGGAGCAATGGCAATGAAGAGGTACTCCGCAATCCCCAAAGCTCCAGTTGTAGAACCTCGTCATCAGATTGTTTATTGTCAGATCCAGGACACTCGTTGTGGGGTTGTACCCCTCTGCAAATATGCAGTCAGTGTATTATGCAACCCCAGCCTACTGGGCAAGGACATATGAGAAGTGTAGAGAACCTATTTATTGCTATTACCACCAGGCAACTCTGACCCGGAGTGGTAGTAACTATTCGGGTCACATCTATTTGTAGCTATAATTGTTTACCAAGGGTTTCATTAGTTACTTGATATCATATATGTATACAAACGAATGACTTTTGTTAAATTGAAATAATTACTTGAAACCATATGATTATCAATGTTATGCAGAAATATGCCCCCGTCGGCTGGGGTTTTAGGATATACCGACTGAATCTCGGCAGAGGGGTGAGACTCCCTGAAGTAATGTACTAAATAAAACACTAAACAATCAGATGGTGAGGTTCCAGTAATGCTGGAGCTTTGAGGAATGCAGGATACCCCTTCATCGCCATCCCACCCAGGTCAACTCTGGCCCGGAGTGATAGCACCTGATGAGGTCCTATTTATGGATCAAATAGAACTAAACAGTGCACTCATGCTAAACTGATTTTTTTTAATAGAATTGTTTTGACATTTAAACTGCGTATTAATGCTAAACTGAACTGTTTGAAATAGAACTGTTTTTACTTTTAACTGAGTGTAAATAAAAGACTAAATTGTTCGTGATACATAACAATAATTGGAACGATTTAACTTTATTGACTTAACTGAATAGTTTGTTATAGAACTGTTTTTGACCATTGATCTGCGTACTTAAATTGAATTATTTGAAATATTACTGTTTTTGACATTTAAACTGTGTACTTATGCTAAACTGAATTGTTCGAAACAGGACTGTTTTGACATTTAAGGCTGTATAAAAAAAAACTGTTCTTATACTAAACTGAATTGTTTGAAATAAAACTGTATATATGTATAAAAATGGATTTGACATTAAATAACTTACAATGGCTGATATGTTATGAAACCCAAACTAAACTAAAACTAAACGAAAACTCTATAGAAATACTGGAAATTATATAAATGAGTGAAAATCATTTGTATTATATTGAAATTCTTGAAAACGTATAACTGTGTACAAATTATTTGTATAATATAGAAATACTTAAAATCATATAACTGTGCAAATTATTTTTGTCATATAGAAATACTTAAACCATATAACTGTGTGTAAAAAATCTTAAGAATCAACTTAAGAAAATATGTAAATATAGATGTAAAATGAACACAATTCCCTTACCTCTTTGATATAAAATGAACGCAATTTTCAAACCACTAGATATAAAATAACCCTAACAGGAACTACTATTCTAAGACAGCGTGGACTTGGTAGAAATAGCGATGATGGGGTATTCTACACTCTCCAGATATCCATAACTGGAGCCTCACCATCAAAAACAGTTTAGTGTTATACCCTGGACACTTCTTTTGAGGGGTTTTATTCCTCTGTATTGGATAAGGTTAGTATATTGTTCGTTCTGTTGATTTACTGAGAATATTTTGGTGGAAAATGACAATTCAAAATGGAGAAGTATTCAGGAAATTTCAAATACCTGCTGAAATGACAGCTGTAATAATGAATACGACAATGAATAAACATCTGCTAATAGGATAGACTGTATGGAATTAAACTTATCTATATATCAAAGGTAAAGGATTTTAATCGGGTTAAATGATATGTCAGGAGGCGTGATCTAATAGTTTCTGACTTAGAATGGACACTGTGACCCGAGTTCAAATATTGGACGAGGCTGTTTGCGAAATAGACAAATGCAATTGCAGAAGGCATGAATTCTTCCTTTAGCTATGGAGAAATAGTAGAACAGATTGGGTTCTTTAACCGTGGTATAGCAACAGGTCTAGAAGAAGGAAAACTTCAAATTGAAACCTGTTAAACTCTACGTAAAATTAACCTATTATCACATACTCGTACTGAAAGGTTGGTCAATAAATACACTATACAATATACAAGTTTAATAATAAAAGACTCTGTTAAAAAATCAAGAGTAATTTTAATTTAAAAAAATAAACAGCCAAATAAGAAAATAGACACAAAAAAGGAAATTTACGCAGTTTGGCCCTCGAAACGGTTTGCATACCTTCAAAATAAATTCTTCAGACATTTTATTCCATTCCTCCTCAAAGGCAGTATTAAGCGAACCAATATTTAGATGGGAAGTTGTATCTGTTTTGTTTTTTAAAACGCCCCTTAGTGCGTAATCACGGGTTGGTCTTAAAGGAAGCCATAAAGAAACTCCAATTATTTCGGAAAGTTTTTGTTTTTTTTTTTCGCTTTGTTTCTACGTTAAGTAAATCATAACTTCTATGTCGTTTCTTTTCTTGCTCACTCAGTGCTTAAACAATGAAGATAATCATGAAAATTTAGATTTGTAGCTTTTTTTCTTCAAAAACTGGACTAATCAGACAAAAAAAGCTTTTAAAAATTATTCAATATTTTTCCTTCCGTACCATGAAGCAGAAAATTAACTCAACGGACCTGAGCTAGGGAGAGTTAGGATTATTACATATATGAACTGCTTGAGAGTTTAGGTAATTCACAAATTTTACTGAATATACTAAATTCTGCTAATGGCATCAAACGAAAAAGTTAATTTCTTGGTATAAGACATAAACAACTTCCTGTCTGAAATATATAACTATTTCACGTAGCATTCTTGGAAAAATAAATCTTCTAATTACGAAAAAACATCAAACCCATGTAAGACATTTAATTTTGAAGTTTGCCCGCTGGAATGACTCATTTTATTACTAAGTAAAAACTGAATTTGAGTAATATCTATTGTCTCGAGAGCTGTTACCAACAATTTGGGATTAAACTAATCTATTTTCTATATTGCCGTTTAATATATCAAACCTTCAAACAAAAATAACAGAATCAATATTTCACCCGGCCTTACACTATTTTCTCTTTCTTGTAATGGTCTGTAAAAATAGAAGCCTCTCTCTCTCTCTCTCTCTCTCTCTCTCTCTCTCTCTCTTTCTCTCTCTCTCTCTCTCTCTGTAAGAATTGTAAATCTGATGAAAGGTGAAGTTTGGATGTGTCGAAAGGTTCTAATAACAAATAAAATAACATAATAATGAGTTTAATAGTCCGAACAACTCTTGAAATTTTTTCCTTTTTTTTTCTTTTAATACTTTTTTCTTTTATATTGATGACAACGGATCATATTTTTGTCTGTTCGCTTTCAGGTGTAATAGCATAGCGCTATCCCAGCAGCTTAGTATATCAGACGAGATCGATTTCTGTTTATTGAGAAGAAAAAAACAGCTGGAAGAGAACCAAATTACGATTTTGGCCGTTATTGAAAATCAATAAGGAAAAACTGCACTTCTAATAGGACACACAAAATCTGGTTATAACTTTTCGGTCAGCTGAAACTGTTCTTCTTTTTTTTTTATTATTTAATTAACTGAAACTTAATGTCTATCAATTCTTCAAGACCTTGTCAGGTGTATAATCTACAATCCTAAATAAAAGAACTCCTTTTATGAGAGGGAAAAAATAGCCGAAATTGGAATAGCCAACTGACAACAAAATTTATTGCATTTTTATGGATTGATCTTATTGTCATGTTATTTCATGACGAGGTTAGGGAATTGCGCTCATTGTAAGTTTTGGCCCAGTCAGCTGGGGGTGTAGAATACCTCAACTGCATCACTGCCGAGAGATAAGACCACGCCAACGCGTCCTGGATATGACACTAAACAATCTGATGGTGAGGCTCCATTAATGCTGGAGCTCTGGGGAATGCAGAGTACCCTTTCATTGCTATTGCTCCCGGGTCCACTCTTGCCAGGAGTGGTAGCACCTGATAGGGTCCTATCTATGCGTCAAATAGAACTGTTTGACTTTTAAACTGAGTGCAATCAAATGACTTATGCTAAATTGAATTGATAGAAATAGAACCGTGTTTACATTTAACTGTGTGTAAACAAATGATGTTAAATTGAATTGTCAGTGATACATAGCAATACTTGGAGTTATTTAACTTTGTTGACTTTTTCTAAATTGAATCATTAGAAATAGAACTGTTTGACACTTTAATTGTGGGTATCTACAAAATGTGTTTAAAAATCATATATTTAATATATATGTAAAAACAGGATTTGGCATTAAATAACCAAAAATGGTTGATATGCCAGAAAACCAAACCAAACCAGAATTATATTGTTCCAAGTAACCACTTCAATTTTATAATCATCATTTCTTTTGTATGTTTTATGGTTTCAAGTTACTAATGATGCTATTAGTAATTCGGCCATAGTTGTAAACGGCATGGTGCCAGTAATTCGACCGTAGTTTTACTCTGTATGGTGTGAGTAATTCAACCGCAGTTGAATACATCTGCGAAAGGTTTTATAGGATTTTTTTTAAATAGATGACAATGTTGATTTAAAGGAATTATTGAATGATATAAACAGTTTCTCTCAGAAAATGAGACTGATAAAAGAACAAATGAAAGAAGAAACGAAAACAAAAGAAAGCAGAAAAAATTCTTGGTAGAAAATTAATTGCAAGTAATGAAAACGAGAAACGAAATATTCAGTATAAGAGAGAAAATAAATGCTGACAGCAGGTTTGGAAAATTTAAAAGAAAAATGCTGAATGAAAAAAATTATATAGAACGGCAGATTACATTTTAAGGCAAATAGATAATTGACTAGTTATTAGGAATCCATTTTATGTCCTTCCAAGACTGAAATATTCAACAAAAACACACGAACTAATAACAAAAATCAAAGGAAAAATAAACATTCATCAAATCCTTCACAAACGTCTCGAGTCAGAACTCGGTAGCCATATTGGTTTTATCTTCTTTTCAGCATAGTGTTGATAAATTAATGTGTTTTCATGGTTTCCATGATTAACTTGGAACACAGACAAACGCATAGATTTTTATGGTGCATCCAATGCTCAACAGAGTTAAGCAATGATTACGCTTTGCTGGCTTGAAAGGGTAAAAATTAAAAAATAATTTCCCGACTGCCGACTGGATCTATGTTCGTCTGCCGCCTTGAATTTTTCTTCCTTTCCAACATTCACTCTACCTTAATTATCTTTAATATTGCCTCTTATTCGACTCTTTCCAATTTCAACCGTCCTTTCACTCTCCAGACATCTGATCTTGAAAAATCAATTTTGATTCATTTTACCGCTAATAATTCAGTAATAATCTTAAAATCAGATTCGATTTTGTGGTTTTAAAATGTCTTTGATTAATTTATTTTCGCCATGATTCTTCTATTTTGCTCCTTTCATTTGTTCTACCATTTTCCTTTTCTTTTTTTTTTGTCTTCATTATATATATATATATATATATATATATATATATATATATATATATATATTTGTCTTTAAATACTTCATCTCTCGAAAAGTTCTCTTTTTTTTACTTTCTGTTTTCATTCTACTTCTCTTTCCCTTTTCTTTTCCTGTTATCAAATTTCATCTTTCTTTCCTTCTGTGTTTTTTTTTTTTAATTTCCTTTAGTTTTTCCTTTTCATTAATTGAGAATGCTGGGGGATTTTTTCTTTTTTTCCTTTTCTTTTTTCTTTCTTTCCATCTTTTTCTCTCTAAAATTTCGTAATCTTTCTCTAAACGTTTTCTTTGTCCTTTCTGGTTTCAAATTTTGTGCTCAATATCTCCTCTCATCCCATGCTTTGATCAAATTTCATTGTGTTCTTTTTTTTTTCTCTATAAATTCGTTCGGCTTTTCTTTTTATTCATTTCGAGTTTCTTTAATATCTTTTACTTGCTTTCTTTTCTATCACGTTTTTCTTTCTTCGTGTTTGTTACGTTAATTTCTAATTATTTTTCTTTTCTTCTTTCTTGTATTTTCAACCAAATTTCGACTTATTTAAATTAATTTTTCTTTATACTTTCAGAGGTTTTTTTTTTTATTCGACTCTCTCTTTGACTTATCTTTCTGTTTTCTTTCAAACATCTCCGCTTATTCCTTTCTCATATGCTTATTAGGTTTCACGTTTTTTTTTTCTCTTTAATTTGTTCTACTTTCTGTTTTTCTTTTTCATTCATTTCGACACTCTTTCATGTCTTTTTTTTCCTTTTTAGTTTTATCTCCATATTCATTATTTTTTATTTTTCTTTTATTCTTTCTTGGCTTTTAAAACAAAATTTCACCGCCTTAAAATTTTTTTAAAGTTTTTTTTTCTCTTCATTCATTTCGACTCTCTCTTTTTGTTTTTGTTTTTTCTTTTCCTCTTTCAATTTTATTTCTTTTACATCCTCTCAAGTTTCATCTTTTTATACTTTTTCATTCAGTCATTGTTGCTAATTTTCTTTTTTCTTTTTTTTTCTTTTTTTCGTCTTCCTTTTATCTTTCAGCTTTTGTCTTTTCTTTCCACCTCTCTGCATATTTCCCCTTTTTCTTTTTTCTTTCGAATTTCCTCTTTCTTTCTTTCAAGTTTAATCTTTCTTCCTTCCGTTGTCATGGTAATTTCTTTTTGTTTTGTTTTTCCACTTTTCTTTCTTTATTATTTGTCTGATTGGCTTCTTTGTTTTATAGCATTTCATAGATCCTTGTAGAAAAACAGCAGTGATACTATTTAACTGATAGCTGAGGAGTTAAGGGGGTTTGTAACTTTCTCAAGTGTGTTTGTTCGACTCTCTTTTTGTCTTTTCTTTTTGTTTTCTTTCAGACATCTCCGTTTATTCCTTTCTCATATGTTTATCAGATTTCACTTTTTTTTCTTTAATTTGTTCTACTTTCTGTTTTTCTTTTTCATTCATTTCGACACTCTTTCATGCCTTTTCTTCCTTTTTAGTTTTATCTCCATATTCATTATTTTTTTATTTTTATTTTCTTCTTTCTTGGCTTTAAAAACCAAATTTCACCGCCTTTAAATTTTTTAAAAGTTTTTTTTTTCTTGTTCGAAAGTGAGTGTGATAGCGCGACTAGAGTTCGAACTCGTTTTATTTGATGTTATCTTCCAGCACTTTCAACACTACGTCACAGATACTCCTATTTCTTTTCTCTTTTCTTTCGTTTTTATCATTTTCTTTCTACTTTTTCGTATATTCCTCTTTTTTTCTCGAGATTTTTTTTTGCACTAACTACTTACTTTCTTTCTTTCTTTCTTTCTTTCTTTCTTTCTTTTAATTTCTTTCTTTTAATTTCTTTCTTTTTTTCCCCATTTTTTTTAGATTTTTGAACGATTTCTATTTTTCTTTTTTTTCTTTTTTTTCAGTTTTCACACTTTAATCGTTGTTTTTTTCCCCTTCTTTCATTCTTTCATGCCTTTTTTTTTTTCTTTCTTTTATTTCAGTTTTGGTATTCACAGTTTTTTTTTTCATAACTTTATTTTTCCTTCTTTTGTCCATTCATTAATTTCTTTCTCAATATTCCCGTATCTCTTTCTTCTTTGTATCTTTTAACGTTTTTCATTCCTTTTTCGTTTTTCTCTCTCATCAAATTGATTTCTCACATAATTTCTCTACTTCCCAAACTTTCTTATTGTTTACATCCCCCCCTCTCTCTCTCTCTCTCTCTCTCTCTCTCTCTCTCTCTCTCTCTCTCTCTCTCTCTCTCTCTCTCTTATTCCGTTCGTTCTTTTTTCATTCCTGTCCTTGCTTTTACAAGATAATAATTTTAAATTACTGCCTTTTAGAATGTCGTCTAAATATGATTTGCATTCAAATCAAGCTTTTCTAGTTTCTGATTACATCTTCTACTTTATTTGATAAATGGCTTTTTTAATACATAAATTGTTACAGCACATCATGAGAGCAGCTATCAGTTTGCATCTGAGAAGGTTTTATTTTTATTATACTCACACATATATATATATATATATATATATAATATATATTATATGTAAATATATATATATATATATATATATATATATATATATATATATATATATATATATGAAATCCTTTCTGCTATTCAGGTTATATGTCCGTCTTTCTGTCTGTCTGACTATTTCTCTACCCCGCAAGCTACTTATATCAGTTCATCTCTCCGTCTCCCCGTCTTTTTCTCTCTCTGTCACTCTGTCTCTGTCTGTCTGTCTGTCTCTCTGTTTGTCTGTCTGTCTGTCTGTCTCTCTCTCTCTCTCTCTCTCTCTCTAACTGTATGAGTATATATATATATATATATATATTGGCACATTTTATGAAAGTTGACATACAAAAATTTAATAAAATATACCTTTAAAAAATCTGCAGCCAATATATATATATATATAGATATATACACTCTCTCGCTCTCTCTCTCTCTCTCTCTCTCTCTCTCTCTCTCTCTCTCTCACACACACACACACATACACACACAGCACACACACACACACATATATATATATATATAAATATATATATATATATATATATGTGTGTGTGTGTGTGTGTGTGTGTGTGTGTGTGTTCATTTTCATGGATTGAACAGCCTATACACATGATTATGCTATTAATACTTCGTTTTCTTGAGATTTATCAATCCTTTTAACGGATAATCTCATAGAAAAATCTTCAGCGATTTTCCAATCTTACTCGAGATTCCTAGTTTGAATCCAAATGAACATTAGATTTTTTAAATAATGAGATTGAAGGCATGTCACCATAAATATTCATACATTATTTGTATGTTTTATATCAATATTCCCGAAACACATATCTAATTCCGTGATATTTGAATTTGTACTTCTTTTAAAATTATATCTGGAGTATGATATCTATATATTTTGCTAAACAGCCTTTGTAAAAGGCAAACTATTTAAAACGGATATTAAGATACGCATCTTATTCAATTATTTATCAAATTGTAAATATTACAAACTTACAGAATATAACTTGGTAATGCTTTTCAGATTTTTCTTCGAATGTCCTCTGTTGCGTCTAAAGTTTTAGCATGAAATTCAATTCACTTACCTACAAGAAAAACAAAAATATTTTTATGTTAAGAGAAGTAAAAAGAATGAATATAAAATTATTGTGTTTGCTCAAATTAGTTCGTACGCAAATACACGACACAAACAGATACAGACATAAATATATATATATATATATATATATATATATGAAAGTAGTAGTTGGTGACCCTAGTCGAGGTGACCCGAACTCTTCCTCTTCTATAGCAACTACACCGAGGTGTCGGGCAGGGCACTACTCCTTTCCCTGGACTGCTCCACTTATCCTTGATTTGTACTTTATAATGCAGAGTGTTAAGCAAGGGGGCACCAAGTCCCATTTTCGAGTCTTTGGTATGACTCGACCAGGAATTGAACCCAGATATCCCGCGTCATTCGTGAACACTTTACCTATGAGTCCAATGGGCTGGTTATGTACGTATGTATATATGTGTACGAGTATGTGTGTTTAAATAGATAGATAGATAGATTTTGTGAAATTTAAACACATTCATCCGTTCAACTACGATAGCCCTGACAGCGGAATTCACAATATGTTGACACTACCTCCCACTCTTGTAGAAATTCACTGGACAGCAATTTAAAATAAATTATGACTAGGTCTGGTCTTCCGGCCGAGATTTGATTATCTGTTTGTATATTAAAGTCCCAGAGCATGATAGGCGTCTTATCATCTACGACGGATTCTGGCTTGTGCATATACCATTTGTTAGCATGATCTAATTTCAATTTCTTGAACAATTCCCAGTGGATCACCTTCCCCTGGCAGTTATGCCTAGACTTATACTCCTTTTACGCAAGTTTTCTACATTCACTTGTATGATTATTAGTTTCGTCTTCGTCATCACATGAGCTGCACATACAATTCTGTTGTGTATAATCGATCTTCGCTTTGATCCTTTAGGCATTTTTTGTGCAGCTATTATTATTATTATTATTATTATTATTATTTACTCCTTTGAAGTTTTTTTCACACCAACGTGAGCTGATGGTTTCTCACTGGAGTTTGTGTGACATCAAGTCTCCTCAAGTCTCCAGGGCTCTTCTTTTCAACAGTATGTCTGGTGAAAACCTATGCTTATACCTTTTCCACTTTATGAACATGTTCAATACAAATTTAGGGAGGTCATCAGCTCGAAAAGACCTCATCATATGGTTATTTGGACTGGAAAAAAAAATTTTAAGGTTCATTTTTATTTCCAACACTCAATCTTCTTATATGTCAACCTTGTGCACATGTAACTGTCACTCTTGAAGGCCAATATTTTTATTTATCCGACGAGTCTCTTTCTTGCTCTCTCTCTCCCTCTCTCTCTCTCTCTATATATATATATATATATGTATATATATATACATCGCCACTCATATATTCAGGAGACTATCTCAAATTTACCACGCAGCTTATGTATCTTCATACACACATATACAAAATATCACTTATATGACTACGCACAATAATACGCAAATATAATCTACACAAACAAACAAGCAAACACACACACACACACACACACAGATTTGTACACAATCCTAATGTTCTTTTGACTGTATTTTTCGATTTTTTCTATTTCTCTAATATCTTTCTTTCTCTGCCTGATGATTGTCGTTTATTAGACAGCATGAAGCCTATGATTACAGATAAGCTTTAATCCAATACACAATATTAATTCCTCAACTTAGAAAATAAAAAATATGTACATCTATTCTCTTGCCCCTGAGGTATAATAATTACGCGGATGCGTATTTCTAAGCTTCTTGGGAAGACGTGACCCAGGGGGTGACTGTGTCCTCTGGAAAGAGTATGGATGTAACTTGCAAGACATTTAGGTTATTTGTCCGCAGAATTACCATGACTAGTTGTACAAGCTTCCATGCTATTAAATATATATAAAGACTAATATAGATTTACTTATTACATATATCCATGTATATGTCCTTGCTCTTCGGAGGAAATAGCAAGCCCAAGTTCAAACACTGGACCTGGCTCTTTGTATTTTCAAAGTGCGCTTATAATTTGGAGAGATTGGTTTACCAAAATCGGGAGTAGACACCAGGTCAATTTTTAAGTGAGGTGCACCTTGTTTGAATACAGTTTCTCTTCTTGACTATTTGTCTTAGCAAGGCCAAAGAACCCAGTCTGTTCTAAGATTTATCCATAGTTGGAGGAAGAATTGCTGGGATCCACGAACATTAGCGCAATAGAAAATACGAACAACTTGATACACAATTTAAATTCGGGTCACAAATCAAAATCGCCATTCATAATCGATTCTCTAATTCTATTTTTACGACGATTAACAATATGCTAATGTGCCCGTATATGAGTAAGGCCTCACCCAAAAAGGGTCAATATATATATATATATGTATATGAAGAAAAAATTGATAATAATGTAATCCAACTAGAAGGAGAGATTTATTAAGAAGCAAAGTCGACACTATAGCGTTTCAGTTCTACTGAACCATCATCAGAACCATGAGGGATGATATTAGTGATGTTAAATCAACGATGAATGTTTAAAAATGCAAAATACAAAAACCTAGGGAAATTTTTTATACAACAAAAAAAGTTGGCCGTTTAATTAGTGAATCAGCGTTTGTTTTTTTAAATTGCGTCATTTGACTTATTAGGAATATTGTATAGAATTTATGTTCCGTTTGTTTATCGAGAAAGATTTCGGATCAAAAGGAACAAAAAAAGGCAAAAAGAAAAAGAAAGCATAGAATTTTATATATGTGGAATATATTAACTAAAGATGGAGAATATGGTAGGTAGTTAAAATGGATTTGCTCAAGTAAGGAGAAATATTATAAAAGCCAGGGCGAATATTTAAGGAATTAAAGAGTGAAATAGCAGTGGTTTCGAAAAATCATTTTAGACTTTTATTATGAATGTAAATGAAGATCTTTGCAGAATTGAAATAGTTGTAATTATATATATATATATATATATATATATATATAATTTGTAAATGAATAATTGGTAGATGACTTTATTTTTAAACGAGTCGTTAAATTGCATTTGTTTGTACTCAATTAAATGGTTACAAGTATTCCAGTCAAACATACATAAATTTCCTTGATATTCATGTTTACCCAACCCCTCTGCTCGGGCAGGATATGACACAAGGTCAATTTTTTAAGCGGAGTTTAACAGCTTTCAGAGTTTTCCTTCTCCTAGACTAGTTGCCTCACCAAGGCTGAAGAACCTAGTCTGCCCTACTATTTACCCATAGCTGGAGGGAGAATAATTGGATTCATACCTTTCCCAAGGGTATTAGTGCTATGTGAAATGCAATCAGTCAGGTCCAAGATTTGAACTCGTGTCGCCGTGTCCATATCCTGCGACGATAACCATTACACCACGGGCACCTCCTAAATTTCCTTGATATTAATCATTTGTTTAAACAGTCAAATAGTTTCAAGTGCTGCATTAGTAATTCTTTTTATCAAGTATTCCTATGTAATATGACTATTTTACACAAAGCGGTATCATTTCCACTAATTAATAATGATAACCTCAGAAGTTAATTGAACAGCTCTATTTGATCAATAGGTTGGGCCATAAAAGGTGCTATCCCCCCCGTGTCAGATTGGACCCAAGAGGCATAGCAATGAAGAGGTACTCAACATTCCCCAAAGTCCTAGAACCATAGCCTCACCATCAAATACAGTTTATTGTCTTACCTAGGAAAATCATTGGAAGGGGAGTATTACGCTTCTGCAAAGGTGAAATCAGTGTATTCTGCAGTGTATATATGATCCATATGTAGAACCCTAATAGGTGTTATCCCTTCGGGTCAGATGGACCCAAGAGTAATAGCAATGAAGAGGTATTCAACATTCTCCAAAGTCCTAGGACTAGTGCCTCTCCATCAAATACAGTTTATTGTCTTACCTAGGAAAAATGTTGGAAGGAGAATCTCACACTTCTGCCAAGGTGAAATCAGTGTATTCTGCTGTGTATATATGATCCATTGGTAGAACTCTAATAGGTGTTATCCCTTCGGGTCAGATTGGACCCAAGGGTAATAGCAATGAAGAAGTACTCAATAATTCCCATGTCCTAGAACCATAGCCTCACCATCAAATACAGTTTATTTCCATACCTAGGAAAAAGGTTGGAAGGAGAGTCTCACACTTCTGCCAAGGTGAAATCAGTGTATTCTGCAGTGTATATATGAATGGTTATCAAGAATAGGAGATGCCAAAAGCTCTCAGAAACCAGTGTTCAATAATCGAAATTAGTTGCAGTTGGTCACACGCTCGAGCCAGTGCAAATTGGCAGAGTTTATGTAGTGGAGGTGTGCGTAGAGCAATTTTATTGAATAATTTTTAATCGATAGATTATAAAGTTTAGATATATTCGATATGAAGACAGGAACAGATTTTTGAACGTCCGGGTAACTTCAATAGTCATTCTTATCTCTGATAACAAGTTTGAAGCAGTGGAACAGATATATTTGCCATTAGAAACACTGATACAAAGTTCTTTATTAGAGGTTTATTAAAACATTACAGGAAAGTTAGAACTTAGTTCGTGGTAGATAAAAAAATAAGTTATGTGTGTTTATAAAATGGTTTATAAAATGGCGATTGGCGAGTGTTCTAAAAATAGAAAAATGTAGACACACTGACACCAAGAATTCAAAATTGGGCAGCAAAATAAGGAACCGTTTCTTTTGGAAGGAGTTGGAGTAAGAATTAGGAGTTAGGGACAGTAGTTTGTGTAGCAGATTTGAAAAGGGAAGACGCTAAGAAGAGGTCAGTTTACCATGAGAGTCCAGAAGGGTAGGCGAGTTTACTACTAGAATCCCACAGTGAACACAACTCAGCGAGTCCGCTCCTATATCAACAAATTTTAAAGGGTTGTAACTTGATGTAAAAAACCTAAATTTTTATACCAAAAATAAAGCATCATTAATTCAAGTTTGTGTTATCTTCTAATGATACCAACAACGAAGAAATACATGTGCAACAAATGTCGCTTTATATGGCACGGCTTCGTAAATTTTACGTTACCCACCTTTTCTTTTGTTTTCTGCAAACTTTCACGTATATCTTAAAATATTTCAAAATGAATTCATATCCTTATTTAATCTCTTAATCCATCTCGGACCTTCAACATTAGGCTAACATCTTACATATAAGTTTAAGTATCTTCAAGTAAAAACTAGTTTTGTTAATATGCATGCCTTAGGGTGTCTTGTGCCCCAGTTGATTTACTTGCAGTATTTGATATCGTTTGAAAATAGAAATCATTAATAATTAATGTTTAAATCATAGTAAATTACTACTTAAATTCTTAATGGTAGACTTGATGTAATGGTTAGTAAGTTAGACTGGCAGATTATTGTCTGTAAGTTTTGGATCTACAGTGTGTCACAAGGTAATTAATCTAAGCTGTTTGTCTGTCTGTCTGTCTGCCTGCCTGACAGTTTGTCTCTCTCGACACAGAATCAACGGTGCTAGGTATCAATCAGTTTCACGCCAATGGGATCATCAGGCCAACTGTCGTTGGCTCTGCATCGACTCTTTTCTAACATAGCTCTATAATAATCTTCGTTTATAAATAGAGAAATACATCACACACACACACACACACATATATATATATATATATATATATATGTGTGTGTGTGTGTGTGTGTGTGTGTGTGTGTGTGTGTGTGTGTGTGTGTGTGTGTCTTATTTGGCCTGATTTGTTAAACGGGGTATCAACATTCGTGAGTTATTTGAAGCAAATGCTAATCTTGTAGAAGAACTGTAGTCTTAGTAATTAACCAACCGCTGAAGGAATTACAGGTCTCATACCTTTCCCAAAGTTACTAAAACGAAAGTGAACGTAATACCACAACTGGAGTTCGAACTCACTTATCATATACAATTTCGACAATTCGTATCTGTCTGTCTGTCTGTCTGTCTCTCTCTCTCTCTCTCTATATATATATATATATATATGGATTCATATGAATCAAAGCCTCACACTCAGAAAGAACACACACACACACACACACACGCACACACATATATATATATATATATATAGTATTATTCGGTCCAGTTAAACAGGAGTTGGGAGGAATTCCATCAGGACAAAAAAAACATTCAACAGTGAACTATATATATATATATATATATATAGTGGGTGTCTGGAAATTGATGCAACCCATTGATAAGTTCAAGAAATTAGTCACATATATATATAGAGAGAGAGAGAGCGAGAGAGAGACAGACAGACAGACTGACAGATAGAGAGAATGTCTAAATATACATGGGACCCACGTGACTGCTAATATCTCTACTACTAAAAATGTGTTGTTTTTTTTTAAATTTCAGATTTGAAAATAGTACTCTATAACAACTATTAATCCTCGATCACAATGTCTTGGTCAAGAGAGGAAAAATATTTTGCGTCACTACTTATTTGGAGACAAAATCATTCAAAACTGTCTCAAAATCAATGCAACCCATTAATATGATAAGGATTTTTTCGGTAAACTCAAAAAAAGTTTCCATGTCTTGGAAACTGATATAATAACAATTAGTTGATTTGATGTCTCTAGCTCAGGGGATTTATTTTTTCACAGTACGTCTTCCAAATGACTGCCATTGCATTTGTCTCGGTAATGAATAATTATCATATTAATGGGTTGCATCTATTTCGAGACAACCAATATATATATATATATATATATATATATATATATATTTATATATATATATATATATATATATTTATATATATATATATATATATGTGTGTGTGTGTGTGTGTGTGTGTGTGTGTGTGTGTGTGTGTGTGTGTGTGTGTGTGTGTGTGTGTGTTCGTTTTGAGTGTGAAGCTCTGATTCATATGAATTCATATATATATATATATATATATATAAGAGAGAGAGAGACAGACAGAGAGACAGCCGAAATTGTATATGATACATAGATAGATAATGAACAGAATGACATAGATAGATAGATAGATAGATAGATGTTAATCATCAGAAAATGAATTTAAAAACCTACTTAGCTTTCACAGAGAAAATGCATTTCTATATTTTTTGAATCAGTCATATAGTTCAATTTTATATAGTTATTGTGTCCGGTAAATTATCCGAGGAGGATTTGGGTATGATTTTATAAGGAACGTTATCTCAGGAACATTGTTGCTAGAATGTTTTTACAAATTTGCAGGCTTTTAGATATCCGAATGGAAAAAGTCTTTCCGTTCTGTTAACGAAAAATATCATCTCTAAATACCTTTGCATATTTCCCCGCTAATTATCTACTGATGCCTTTTAACTTGGCCATCATTTGGCAAGAAATTACTTAGGAAACGATGCATGTAAACAGAATGCGAATATTTGCGTATATATATATATATATATATATATATATATATATATAATTTCTTTTTGTGCACGCAGTTTTGATTCATTTGAATCCTTATATATATATATACATATATATATAGAGACAGACAGACACACAGACAGACACACAGTCAGAGAAGAAAGGAGAGAGGAGTGAGAAAAAGTGTTAAAAATATGATCACTGATTATATATATATATATATATATATATATATATATATATATATATATATATATATTCTGAGTAGCCAGCTTTGATTCATAGGAATCCTGCAGAAAGAGACAGACATACAGACAATGAGACAAAGACAGAAATTCGGAAATAATTAATATACTAAGAATCATAATTGTCTAATCTATCATTATATATATATATATATATATGTGTGTGTGTGTGTGTGTGTGTGTGTGTATTTCTAGCACACAGTTTTGATTCATGTATATATATATATATATATATGTAGAGAGAGAGAGAGGTGAGAGACAGGGTGTTTGCGTTACTTTTGAGCTAATTTTCAGATGAAACGCATGTATCTCCTATAAAACTAGCAGGTCTTATTGGATTCTCAGATTATGTTGATGGGCAACTTCTCTGGGAGAATAACTTTAAATTTACAGCGTGTATACGTCAATGAAGAACCATTCAAATATTTCCAACAAGAACAGTCATAATCATGGACCTTTTACTCTAAAGGAAATTGTGGAGATAACTGACCGCTTTTTTTCTTAAATGTCATGGATAATCCCAATTTCATTATATATACATATATGTTACCAAGGCCCTCTACCTTTCCCAAAGGTATTAGTTTTATGTGAAATGTAAACAGAATCGTTCACGATTTGAACTTGATTCCCCGTATCTATTTCCTACGACAATAACCGTGACGCTACGAGGTTTCTTAATGTATACATGGATTTCATCATTATCATCATCAAGTCGTTCTCATAGTAGAGAGTCCTCGCTCTATCTCACCATCCATCTCTTTTGTTCATCAGACTGCATCTAGAGGTTCCCGTGGTGTAATGGTTATCGTCGTAGGAAATGGACACGGCGACACGAGTTCAAATCCTGGACTAGGCTGATCGCATTTCACATAGCACTAATACCCTTGGAAAAGGTATGAATCTAATTATTCTGCCTTCATCTATGGGTAAATAGACTGGGTTCTTCAGCCTTGGTGAGGCAATTAGTCTAGGAGAAGGTAAACTCTGAATTAAACTTGTTAAACTCCGCTTAAAAATTGACCTTGTGTCATATCCTGCCCGAGCGAAGGGGTTGGTAAATAGGATAAGACTGCATCTAGACTGCATCTAGACTGCATGAAGTATCCGCACAGCGCTTATGATAATAAGTATTTCCTGATTAGCCAACACTGTCGTGTCCATGTGTAGGAGTCCATAGTGAAACGTCGCTTAGAAATTCGTTCTTACTTCACCAGTAGTACACTGCATTTATATCTATCTTATTTGCATGGTTTGTGAGATGGGAGATAGGCGACCGTACAGGTACTGTTTTGTGGTGTGATGCTTTCAGGATTTGCTACAAATAGCACGTAGCATTCTTATGTAGTTCGCATCCAGCTTTTTCTCCATGCGTTTCTTTAAAGTCCAAATGGTTCACCAATATTGTTCTAATGACATGTTCAAAACTTGGAAGAAATCCTTGTTTTATTTTCTCAAAGAGTTCAGATTTCCGAACGATCGACAACCTCTCAGTCGCAGTCCACGCTTTCCCTATTAAAATGTTGACATGGCTTTCCGTAGATGAAATACTGCAGCCTAGGTATGGCAAATGGGCAGCAAAAATTAAGAGGCTTGCCACTTGAAGTGGAGATGACCCCTTCTTGTTCAGAGCAAACCAAGTGTATATAAATATATATATATATATATATATATAATAGAAAATTATTTTCCATTTATTATATATACATATTTGTGTGTGTGTGTGTGTGTGTGTGTGTGTGTGTGTGTGTGTGTGTGTGTGTGTGTGTTGAAAATTTGATTATAAAAATGTATTTAGTTTATATATGATTATATGCCTTTTTTCCACATATATGCATACAGAATGGGATTGGCGTAATATGGAAGCCAATAGCAACAGAATGTTATTGCTACCTCTTTACCCTTCCATACATATATTTGGTTGCGGCGATAAACCACGTAGTCCATGAATGGAAAGATTATGTACTCGAGGAATTTCCGATTTTTACGTCGCTAATATGTTTTGGGGGTTTTGCGTTTGGAATTTGAGCGCATTCCAATTGTTGATAAAGATATATTCCTGAAATTTATGGCCATTATAAATCTTTTTTAATTTATTTATTTATTATCATTTTATTTTATTTTATTTTAATATTTGTTCCTGTCTGCACTTAGGCAAATTCTCGAATAAAGAATGACTCTAAAGTAGATAGAAATCTATATATATTTATCTGCTTATGTAAATCGTTTTGATATGTTTATGGATGTGTATATTAAATGTATTTGATATGTAAACGCTTTTGCGCATGTAGACGAAGATACGCACATATGTATACACTGATGGTTTGGTCATGGGGATGCTACTCATGTGGCGTGTTTCGGTCACGAATAGCTAGGCGGAACCCATCCCTCTTCAGATCTATAACTGGTTTGAATTCAGAATGTTTCTTCTCCAAGACCGTTTGCCATAACAACGTTAGAGAGTGCAGTCTGCTCTTCTATTTGCCCATAGCTGGAGAGAGAATTCTTGAATTAATAACTTTTCTAGTACAATGTGAAATGCAAACAGCCTCTTTCAGGATTTGAACTCATGTAGCAAATTTCACTTCCTACGAAGATAACTGTTATGCCACGGATGCCTCTAACATATACATAAAGATAGAAATTTAAAAAAAAACACATATACATACACATTAATTTACGTAACCTCTTCGCTACAGATTAGGATGTGACTCAAAATTGATTTTTAAACGGAGTAAAGCTGGTTTAAAATCATTGTTTATCTTCTCTTAGACTGGCTCCTTTAGCAAGGCTAAAGAGCCCATTCTCCCCTTCTATTTATCAATAGTTGTAGAAAAGGGAGACAGGGGCATTAGCGTGAAATAAAACACGAACTACTTTCTCCTAGATCTGAACTCAGATCACCGACTCCATTTGCCACAAACATCTTTTTATCATGTAACAGTATACACCGACCCATGTGATATTTCACCAGCTCCTGGAAGTCACTATCAAATTAGATATACAAAACTGGCGCACTCGATCTTATTCAGACTCAACGTCATCATATATTTTCAATTGATTCTGGCACAATACTTTCACAATACTATAACACTAGATTCTATCTTATACTGAGGTTATTGTTCTGGAGATTTAGTGAGAGTGAAGTACCTGCTCATTGCCATTAGAGTTAGGAGGTTAATCTTCCATTAATCCCAAGTTCACACTGACCGATTGACAAAAGAAAGCTTTCAAGAAATTACGATACAAAATAATGAAAAAATACTAGACGGGTTGACATGCCGTTAAAATTAATCAATCATTCATATACCGAATATTTGTCTCTGTCTCCCACCAGACAGGACTTGACACAAGGTCAATGACCCGGTCAATTATATTAGGGATTAGGAGAGGGGAAGGTCGGGCATGAGCCGAGGCTTGAGCACTGCTTGACATTTACGAAAACAATTTCTGAAAATATTTTTTTGCTTTTTTCAAAATAATTCTTATTATTGATTGTATTATAGGTCCCTTCTTCAGTCAAAGAGTTCCCCCTTATTTATTGAATAACCCTCGAATTACTGGTAAAAATAGCTTATCATGTCAATGACTCTATTTAGACTGTAAACGGTATAGCATTTCATTTTTAGAACAAAGTCGAGAATGTTAGATGTTATATTACTGAATATTGATACAAAACAACGATATTTATGCGCTTCCCAAATGTATATTAAAAGATAAACGTTCGCCAATGGCCCGGGAGACCTGGGTTCAATCCCAGGTCGAGTCATACCAAAGACTCAAAAAATGGTACTTGATGCCTCCTTGCTTAACACTCAGCACTATAAGGTGCGGATCAAGGGTAAAGTAGAGCCATCCAGGGAAGGAGTAGCGCCCTCCCCTACATCTTGGTATAGTAACTATCGAAAAGGGAGCCTTCGGGTTACCCTCGACTATGGTCACCAACTTTACTTTTACTTATTTTACGAGAAACCAGGCTATCGGCCTAATGAGTAGAGTGTTCGTCAATGGTCCGGTAGACAGGGGCTCAATCCTAGGTCGAGTCATACCAAAGACTCAAAAAATGGTACTTGGTACCGCCTTAATCAGCATTATAAGGTAAGCATCAAGGGTAATGTGGAGCAATCCAGGGAAATAGTATCACCCTCCCCTAAACTTTGGTGTAGTAGCTATTGAAAAGGGAGCCTTCGAGTCACCCTCGACTAAGGTTGCTAATTAACTTTTTCTTTTTACGGAGTTGAAAATTCGGAAATAGGTCTGATATCAGATTGAAAAAATATGTAAGGATCTGCTCAGAGTATAGCAAATAGTTTTCTTCAGGTTTTATCGAAGTCGACAGAAGAAAAAACAAAATCAACAAAAACAAATGCAGCACCTCAACCCCCCAGTTTATCTAAAGTGTTTTCTTAAACATATATCCATGGTAAATACACTTTTATACACTTTCTTAAATACATTTATATACTTTCTTGATTCCATCCCACCAGACAAAACATGTGCAATTCTCAATTTTTACAAAAACAAAAAAGAACGAATGACGGTATGAGATTGATAGATTGAATTATTTTAACGGCATGACAACTCATCTAGGGTTATTTTACGACAAGAGGCGAAGAAATCACCTTCATTGTGTGATCATTTTTTGCATTTGTCTAAAGGGGTTTTTTTTAACCTGATCCAATCGAATCAATACGAATAGTTTTTAAACAGATTGATTCGTAAATGAGACCCTAACTGGTACTACTGCCCTGTCTTTGAGTGGACCTGGGAGTAATATCAATAAAAGGGTACTCTACATTCTTCAGAACTGAAGCTTCACCATCAGATGAAATCTAGCGTCATATTTCATACACGTTCTTTTTTTAGAGGTTTCGCAAATAGTTGACATAATATCAAGTATTCCTATCAGATACAAAGAATTTACACGCATTAATTTGATTTCAAGTTTTTCTATTATGATTACTTAGAATGTATGTTGTACTATTGCCCTTACCTTCATTGTTATAATCACAACTTTTCAGCCGATATGTTCTTCGGTTTTCTTCAGGTGTTTCATGTCGAACTCCTCTCAAAATCTGGAACAGAACCCTTTATTAGAAACGCGGGGGTTGACTGTTCCGATTCTGTTAACCATCATCAGGTACAAGAGTTAAGTTATCGTAAGAAGGGGTTGTTAACATCAGCAGTGGTTGAACCTGCAAACTCCTGATAATTTCACTGAAAAGCACCTACCAAACCCAACGCCGTATCCACTGCGCTATGTATCGTTGACAAACAATTCAGAGTGCATTTTTCAGACTTATAAACCTAATGTCTCCAACTCGTACTTTTTTTTTACTATCTAACCGGTATAATTTTTTAAGTTCCATTTGACTAATACATGGACCCAAACAGATAACCGCACTCCTGGTTAGAGTGGAACTGGGAGAATTGACATTGAAGAAAAACTCCACACTTAGCAGATCTCCAGAAGCTGAGTCTCACCATCAGATGCAATTTTGTGTCATACCCAAGACACACCTTCGGGAGGAGGGGATCTTATCTATCTACAGGGAATTGTCCGTATGTTATATAATCAAGGAATGATTTTTTTTTATTTCAATCATTTTTCATGAATAATATTTTATCATTCAGTTTGGTTGGGCTTTGAACTATTCGGGTTAAGAGTTCAGGTGTGTAGTCAATTGATGCAGTTAACGCTCGTGCGCAAAGGATATGATAATCACCATTGTCATAATTACCCCCCAGACAGGAAATGTCGCTGGAGTGTGGATGACGTCATGCCCAGAAGAGATGGGCGGAGAATTTGGAAGATTTTGAAAAAGATTCAGTTGAGTTCCGACCATGGTGTTGAGAAGTTGGGGTCTGACCAGGCAGTTGAGGATTTGAGATTGAACCATGCCGGCAGACAATTGAGCTTCTGCCATTGGGGCAGAGAATGAAGTTCTCTGCTATTGATTTGAGTTTTCTGCCGTTGCGGTGGCTGTAAAGTTTCTCGGGTCCCGACCAGCGAAGATGAATTGAGATCTAAAACATCATGAGATGTACCGAACGTTGGGGGTATTGTTGTAATTTACTAAGCATTTTACTTAAATGTGGCACAAGGCCATATGAAAGGGGCACCTAATGAGACTCGAACTCACTCGTGTAGGTTTGTTAGTCGAGCTTGCAAACCATTACACCACCAGAGGCGTCTTTTTTTTTTTTTTTACACCACCGGAGGCGCCTACGTTGGGGGTATTGTTAGCATAGTATGATGACGAAAGACTTTTAAGAATTGTTGTCTCTCCTCGTGTCGAAGAACCGAACTCAGTAATTAATAAAACCGTTCGTACCTGAACAACGAAGTCGCCTGTTTTCGCAAGTGTTTTATATTTGCATATGTATATTTCTAGTATACAACAAGTATATTGTGAGCCGCGCTGACTTGCTTATTCGATTTTGTATTTTATCGTAGATGTTAGTAAGCTCGGCATATGAGGTTTTATTTTTCTCTTAAATCGATAACTTTCACTTTTTCACTTAAAAGACGCATTCAAATCATAATCTTAAAATTCTTTCTTTTCCTTTGATATTATAATTAACTGAAATCTTTTAACCAGATCATAAGTAAAAGAAATCGCAGAAGATGAAATCAGGAATAAGGATTGTCAGTGTTCATAGAAAGAATTTAGCCAGATAATGAATTAGCTCTCGTACTTGTTTTCAAAAATTGCAACCATATTTTTCATATTCCGTGAATGTTTTTCGCTGTAGTCTGAGAAAAGAAATAGATTCAGTCACATCAGATTAATTTTACATTTGTTTTACTTCTGAAAGATAAAAAATTCACGTATTTCAAATTTCAATCCGTTTTCTCAAAATAAAATTATTTACCTATGTTCCTAGATATTCAGTCCTACACAAACAACTTTTAAATTAATCAATATATTCCTTCCGTGCAAATATATCCCAGATTTAATATTGCGTTAACTTTCCATGCTCTTGTATCTCTCTCTCTCTCTCTCTCTCTCTCTCTCTCTCTCTCTCACACACACACACACACACACACACACACACACACAATATATATATATATATATATATATATATATATATATATATATATATATATTGATCAAATCGGACAGACATTTCATTTCTACCAAGTTTATCGTTGATCATTCAAGTCTTCATGTAAGTCATTTGACTTCACGATGGAATGAATTTAAGAAGGCGCCGTATTTTACCAAGTACTTTCGGCCTTATCGAGAGAAATCTTTGACTGAACAAATTATAGAATAACAAACACAATGTTTATTCATCCCCCTACTCCTTACATAAATTCATATGAATCTTCATTGTGTTTGCCAGTTCAATGTTCGTTTCCTCGAAGGTGGCTACAGCTGAAGCGAAAGTACTCGGAAAAACACAACACCTTGAATTCTTTCCAACCAGAAGTCTAACGTCTCATACAAAATCATGAAGAGATCAACGATAAAATTGACAGGGATAGAGAGTCTGTCCAATTTAATCAAACATGTTTAAAAGAGAAAATGTGTGTTGAGCACGAAAATAACTCAAATCTGCGATACTGTCGAGTAGATATCTCTCCTCTAATGGAGATTCTGAAGGTAAGAAAATATATATTTTGAGTTAATGTGTGTCATGTCGCCATATTTTTCTGGTAAGTTTTGAATTATTGACGACCTGAAATTGAAGATTAATTTTGAGCTCACTCTGTACCTATACCGAATTTGTGCGTTTGTGGTGAGTGTGAGCGTACGTCGAGGGAAACGGCAGTCTATTTGAGTATAACAGACGAATATCCTCAGAAACCTGATCTGTCACATAGATATTGACTTGATCTCAGGCTCCTGTACAAACTATTCAAGGAGGTCATATAATGTCACCAGAGGCCAACAGATGGCAAAATATGCCAGTTCCAGGCCAAAACGATGTGTGATATATACAGATTTTTGAAAAGGTCAGAGCTGCGTTTTTTGAAGCTTTGAAAACAAGAAATATTTTGGGCAAAGCGGCGCTTGGAAACTAATCAGATTTTTCTTTACCTTTTAATCTTTTGTATTGTCTCTTATATTTTCACGAACATATCTTGGTAGTTTTATCTCGAAAAAGTTATTTATCTTACACAATATATATATATATATATATATATATATATATATATATATATATATATATATATATTAAGAGATAGATAGAAAGAGATACAGAGATAGAGACAGAGAGAGGAAAAGAGAGGGGTAGAGACGTTGATAAATCAGTAAGTCTGTCTTTTGATTTTGAAAAAATTCATCTTACGCAACAACTGTTCTAACGTAATATCATTTGCATTTAATCCCACATATCCAAGATTATACAGTCAAAATTTCAGATCAAAAGTCTGCTGAAGGTGTGTAAGACGATTGCCACACACACACACACACACACACACACACACACACATACATATGCATATTGGATAAAGTCAAAAATAACTTTCGTTTTTTAAAAGCGAGTTGTAACTTCCGAATTTTTAAACACCACCATAAATTACCAGATTATAGAGTGCTTTCATTGCTCATTCTTTTTTCAGTAATAAAAGAATACTTATCATGATTTAATATATGACCTCACGCACCTAGAATTGAGGAACTCAAAGTGCATATTGGATATGTAATATTCGATTTTAAGAATAACAAAAACGCAACAGAAAAAGCTGAGAAAATTTATAGCATATATGGTCAAGATGTAATTACTGACCACGAAGTCCAAAACTATCTTGTAAGTTTTGATCTGCGAATACATCATTGATTGATGAAACCAGTCTATGACGCTTATCAAAATTTCGATCTAGGTGCTTTAAATGAATCAGTGAAATGCAATCCACGCAGAAACACTCAAGAATTATCAATTGTCCTTTATATATTCCAATCCACAGTCTGTTGCCACTTGAATTTAACAGGAAATATGAGCAAGCTAGGTTTGGGCTCTCTCATACTCTGAGTATGAAGAATAACGAAGATCTGATATCTGTAGCGACAAGTTTTCTCTCTAGGTAGAGAAATTACCTTTTTTTCAAGACTATCATTTCGAGTGACAAAAATTGAGTCTTTTAAGACAATGTTCAAAGCAAAAGGTAAAATTGACTATCCATAGCCAATTCCAAGGGCGGAGCTTCATCGAAGAAAAGCTATGCTGTGTAAATGATGGAATCAACGTGTCATAATTAATTTTTTTTTAACCGCAATTAGACGCTCAATGCAGACTAATACTTTCAGTGGCTAAAATACGTGCATAAAGATCTTATCGGAAAATACCTGCGCTCAGTTGGTAAATCACTTTGCTCTTCTCTTGATAACGAAAGGCTAAAGCCAGCAAGAATAATTCAGGAAAAATATAGTATTTTTCCCTGTCAGTAATACCCTATCCACCGTATTCTCCAGACCTTGAACTTAGGGATTTCCATCTTTTTCGTTCTCTAGAAAATGTTCTGAATGACAAAAAGTGTTCTTAAGAAGATCAGATGAAAACTAACGTGGAAAACCTTTTGAGCTCGAAACCAGCCGAAATTTACTTGAGAGGAATCAACAAGCCACTTGATAAATTGCATGAAGTGATTTGAAATTATACCAAATACACAAATGATTGAAATCAATTCCTTGTTAAATCATCCATAAATTGATTATATTTTACTCAAACAGAAATTATTTATGACCCTATCCAATATATATATATATATATATATATATATATATATATATATATATATATATATATATATATATATGGATATATGGATATAAACATATGATCGTTAAAATGCAGATTAAAAAATGTACAATTCAACTTGTTTTCATCTAGAACAGTGCGCAATATCGGAAGTAGAACCGGTTGTTATACGCCGTCATTTGTTTATGAAACACATTTTGAATTCGTTTTGGTCGACATTTAATATTCTGAGAGTTTATGAATTTTAAAAGTTTTATACTTTATATATATATATATATATATATATATATATATATATATATATATATATAAGTATAAATACGCAGATAAACAATTGTATATATGAATAAATGTACAGGAACAAATACAAAACGTCGCAACCTGGGTGCACACACACAAACACACACATACACACACACATACGTACGTACGTACGTACGTAGGTATATTATGCTGTTTTGCTCTCGGCTGAGATACAATTTTGCCGCTAAAAAAATCATTACCTCTAACAATGTTTTGCCTCATATTCATACTTATATATATATATATATAAATATATATATATATATATATATATATGTGTGTGTGTGTGTGTGTGTGTGTGTGTGTGTTCATCTTTTTTTATCTAATTTGTTCATTAGCATCTCATTCCAGCTATCAGTACAAATATCTTATTTATCGACCTCCGTCCTTCTATGTCTTTCTGTTTACCCTCTCTCTGTTTCAATTACCCTCCATCCATCTCTCTCTCTCTCTTCCTCTCTCTCTCTCTCTCTCTCTCTCTCTCTCTCTCTCTCTCTGGGTGTTCGTTTCTAGACATGTTTTCTTATTTATGTATCCCTTATTCAGTTTAGTCTTTTATTTTCTCGTTCTGAAAAAATGTAAATGAATACATCTAATTTTCAAATTTTGTCTGTCAGTTTTTTTTTGTGGGGGGTTCTTTCGTTTGGTTTTGTTTTTGTTTTTTGCCATAATCTTTTTTTTTCAGTAAAGTCACCAGCGTTTAATCGTTTTTATTATCATTGTTAAAAACAGCCATAAATTTTTAGCTTTCGGTACTTTCAATGTAGATGCAATCTCTTTACATTCTTTCTTCTGTTACTCAATCAATTTAAGGAGGTTTCAGTCGACCGATGCACCTGCGTGTTAGCTTGTCGACACGACTAATGCAGGTATCTTGAACCTATGCAAAAAAAAAAAAAAAAATGGGCAAATTCCTGGAATTATCACTAAACAAGAATCTCTTCTTTCTTTCGATTTTATTTGATTGATTTAAGATAGTTACGTTCGGCCGATTCAACTGCGTTCTATAGTTACCAACTATTGCCACCATCTCAAACCCCAAAACAAATTGTACTGATTCGTGAGTAAATAATACTATTATTTATGACGAGAACTATGATATATATATATATATATATATATATATATATATATATATATTCTAAAAATAGGATGAGACACGTTATGGTTGCCCGGGCTTGTGATAAATATTCTTTCAAAATCCTAAACACATAAAAGAAGAAAAAGAAAGAAATGATATTTTATGATGACACATACAAGTCAATCCTAATGGACTTGTAAAATTTCTTATGTGTCGGTTTGTTTGAAATAATGTGTAAGCTTATGGAAATGTTATTATCTTAATCTTTTGTAACGTTGATTTCAGTAGAACAGACACGAAATATCCAAATAACATGAAACGATGGTATTTGAGACAAATATAGAACTTACAACAATGAATATATTTGTTTTCAACGCATCCCGTGACGTCTTACACAAAAATCAAATACGGATATACGTGGTGCCTTCACTAAGTTTCCAGACTTTTTTGTACAGACATTTAAAATTGTCGGATATACGTGGTGCCTTCACTAAGTTTCCAGACTTTTTTGTACAAGCATTTAAAATTGTCGTAGACTCTTGAAAATTCAGTATGTTATTGCTATACATCTTATGAGATGACTGACCAATATTTAAGATTTCAGGTTCAAATGAACAGCTACAGCAGCAATTGGAATACACCCAACTAAACCCTGATTTTCACAGCTGGTGAATTCCAAAAATACAATCTGGCCGTGAGGATACTTTAGAAGAACGATATGCAATAATATTCTGTTTTAAACTTGGAAAAAATGATGCCACAGAAACGTATGGAATGCTTTAGACTGCTTTTGGAGCATCTTGCATGAATCAAGCATGAGTTTTTGAGTGGCATAAGAGATTCAAGGAAGCCAGGGAGTCTTTGAGGGATGATGAGAGGTGTGGGAGGAGTAAGGAGGTCAATACACCAAAATTGATTGGCCAAAGGGTTAGGGTTAGGGTTACTATGTTGAGGCTTTAAAGGAGTTCAGGAAGAGATTCCTAAGGAAGAGGCCAGCACTCTCCAAATCGGGTCAGTGGCATTTCCACCAGGACAATGCACCAGTCCACAACTCCATCCTTATAACAGACTATTTGACCAAAATGGGCATCAAGACAGTTCGTCACCCTCCCTATAGTCCACACGTTGCTCCCTGTGACTTTTGGTTATTCCCTAAACTCACAGGCTGTCGTTATGAGACAATTGAGGAGATGAGAGAAGCTGTGCCGAAGGTCATTGACACGCTCACAAAAGAGGACTTCTATGGGACATTCCAGAAGTTGTTGGAACGGTACAACAAGTGCATTGCAGCCGGAGGAGATTACTTCGAAGGGGACTAAAGGTTCCTGTGTGTACTATCAATAAAAGTGCCCATGCGAAAAAAGTCTAGTAACTTATTTAATCATCTTCGTACATTTTCTACTCACTTGACGCAACTCTTGAAGTTGATATTGCTCAAATGTCTTCAAGCTGGATATTAAAAAAAAAAATTAAATGAACAACTTTCCGAATTGTTTATAATATTCTTTGCTTGTAATAGAAACATCCTGGAGCCTCTATACTTCCTGAGTACAGTTCTATATATATGTTCATTTGTTTAGGTTTTACGGCATATCAATCTTTGTTGGTTATTTAATGCTAAATCCATTTTTATACAAATAAACAGTTCTATTTCAAACAATCTAGTTTAGCGTAAGTACACAGTTTAGTTCTGTTTGACCTATAGATAGGACCCTATCAGGTGCTACGACTCTAGGCCAGAGTGGACCTTAGAGCTATGACAATGAAAGGGTACTCCACATTCCCCAAAGCTCAAGAATCACTGGAAACTCATCATCAGATTGTTTAGTGTCATATCCAGGACCCTCTTTGGGGAGTGTCTTACCCCTCTGCAGAGAAGCAGTCGGTGTATTCTACAGCCCCAGCCGACTAGGCAATGTAAGTTGTAAAGTTGTCGGTCGTAGTCGACGTTGGTAACTAATTTTTTCTTTTTATCGTCCATTCACCCATTACCTTTTTGTTTGAATCTGCAAGGGAATGAAAGACGGAAAAGAAAGAAATACGGATACTTTCAAACTCAGTTTTATTTTCGGAGTTTACGACTATTTTGTAGTGGTGAACGTTTACTTGAACCAGTAGAAATGGTCGTGTTTCTCGGTCGCGGGGTTAGAGGAATCTCAGGAATTATTTTACCAAATTTGATCGTCGCTATCGAATATAAGGGGGTTGAAGTTTTACCATATGTGTCTGTGGTCAATCAGAATGTTCAGCTGACACTGCTACAAGCAGGAGGCTAAACGTGGTGCTTGGCCAGAAGCCTTAGCAAACACGTTTTCTCCCATTGGCAGCCGAGAGAAAAAGGACGTCCACTCAGTCGAAGTATGTCACAAAAACTAAAGAAGAATTTATTTTTAGTTCCAGGAAGCCCATCTTATCAGCCATGTGCAGATTGTGCATCCAGTCAGAGGTACCCCCTCGAGAATTTTTTATTTTTATATCTATTTATTTTAGCTTTTTTTTACTTAATTTTTATTTTATATGTTTTTTTTTAATTCCTTTTTTAATTCCTACATATCATGTTCAAATTGTAACGATATTGTTTGAGTTTCACGTCGAGATAAGGCCCTTGTAAAAGGTATCAATTCATATCCCCCACCCCAGCTATTTTCTAAAATGGTTGGACAGTATGGGCTTTCTAGCCTTGGTAAAACAACTGATTAAGGAAAAAGAAAATTCTGAAGGTAGAATCGGAAATTAAATCTCTTAGACAGACTGACGTTGCATCCAAAGTTGACCCGGTAATTCCTATGATAAAAATGATACCAAATCATGTTGCAACTAGCTTTTCTCACGGAAATCATCAATGTCTTGAACAGGGAAAACTTGCTGCATGAGCAAGTAACAATGTTCCATAACCCTCGGCTGGTGGCATTATATATGCAATCTTTGATTATATTGAAAGTGTTCAGGTACAAAACTAAAATTCTTTTTGTTCATATATATATTTATACATATGTATAAAGATTTAATGCCCAAAATCTAAAGACAGCTATTGATAATGTGTAGCCTATTATTTTGTTGAAATAATAGTTGCTACGAAAAAGGACAGATAATCTGAAGTTTTGCATTGGTTCTATAGTAAGCTCTATCCAGTTTTTAAGTGCGCCAGTAGGTTCAGTTTCTTTGTTTAATGGCATATCAACCTTTGTAGGTTATTTAATGCCAGACATCTTTCTAGAAGAACAGTGGTGGTACTATTTGACCCATGGCTAGGAGGATAAGGGGTTTCGTGCCTTTCCCAAGGGTATTTGTCCGAAAAGGAACATAATAGCGCGACTGGAGTACGAACTCGCTTACTACGATTCCGGAGTCCATCGCTTTAACCATTACACCACAAGGACACCGCTGCACCAGTACGAAATTTACTGAGATCTCAAATGTGCCAAATGTAATCTACTTTCAATGTATGATGTTCCACTAAAAGTAATAAAATCCTAGAACGACTAATTCAGGAGAAAATTAACTTAAAAACGGTATATATATATATATATATATATATATATATATATATATATATATATATATATATAGAGAGAGAGAGAGAGAGAGAGAGAGAGAGAGAGAAAGAAAGAGAAATTAAGAGTGAGATCAATCATTATAAAAAATGATTTCTTTAAAGAGAAAGTGCTCAAATACTGGCCTGTAAAGTAGAGGAAATGCTTGAACCTAACATGAATAAATGTCGACTCACCATCCCATGTCAGTATCATTACTATTAGTTTTACGTAATTTATTTTTAAAAATCTCAACCCTCAGATTAAACATGTCCAATGTTTATATAGAGACAGACAGAAAGACAGAAAGTGGCAAGAGGGAATGAAAGAAATATAGAGACGAGAAATAAGGGAGATACATATGAATATACACGATTGTCATACGCATAAATGTATATTAAATGTTTGCAAAAGTTCTCATCAAACGACCAGGTTACAACGGTGACCTCACCTAAGCATTCTAGTTTCCAGAAAAAGGATCACTTGAAAATTTTTCCCTCAACCTACATATATATATATATATATATATATATATATATATATAACGCCAGAAGATTTAAACACCTAACGAAGATCGAACTCACGACTCGGTAGTAACTGATTTTTGAGACGAGATGACAAAAATAACTAAGCCTAAATTTAGATTTTGCACAAAGCCGTGATTCTTATGCTACCTCGAGAGGACTAAACCCACTCATTGGTAGTTATTATCTTGCTTACCATAACCCCTTCATCAGCACCTCGGCAGGATTAGGAGAACTCTTTATAAGTTAATTTAACTAACATAGCAACTTCGTGTCATTTGCCTACAAAATGGCGGCCACCTCCGACTTTAACAAATGAAACAAGCGTCAAAAATGTTTAATTAAAAAAAGAAAGAGAGAGAAAGAGAAAGAGAGAGAGAATGAGGGGGATAGAGAGACACTATTTCTCTAGTAATTGTCGTAAATTCCTCGTATTTGTGAAAAGAATTCCTATTGTTGAAAGCCTCATCGCGAAGAGCAGTAAATAACGAGAGTTCCTCAGGAAATTGGTTTCAGGTTTTGATGATAATTCTTCAGGCATTGGTATTCATGGTAGGCAAATTAATACGAAATGTTCATTGACTTTCCGTTGTTTTACGAGTTTAGCAAAATGACATTGTCGAGTAGAAGTCGACATTTTGCAAAGAACTATAAATTTCGGTATCTCTTGTGCCAACGCTTGCATGTGTCTGTATAATATGCTTCAAGTTGCATATATTTGTAACTATATTTATATATACAAGATGCGTCCAAAAAAATATCAAAACTTTTAAACAGCTCGCCAATTTGACATTTTGTTGTATACATATTTAGGTTATATATCATATATTGCCCTTAATAGAATTCTACATTATATGGTCCTTAATCGGCCGATCAGTCAGCGCCCATCTTTTCACTTTACTTCGCTTTTCTTCACACGTCTTGTTGGTTACCTCGGGTCACCATCTTTATTCTTCTTGTCTCCGTCATCATCTCCAGTTGTTTTAAGTTTCTTGTTGTCAGGGATGAGGAATAACAACGTGATTACATCTTCATGAACATATTTTTCTTTTATTTCTTGTTAATTTTTCCAATTCCCATCACCTGTCCGACTAAATGGGCAGTTAGTGATATGAGTACAGATGAGGCATTTCAGCCGCTCGAATCGAGCGTTTCACATAAATTTCTTTCTAACTCCTGGGATCGTTTTGGTCAACTATCTGAAACTATTTAATGAGGTCTCAGATTGACCTTGAGTTCAATAACTGTCAATCATCCTGGTTAACCCGTTGTATTTTTCCATACGTTTAATGGCTCCGAACTTAATTTGAATGCTGCACTACATTCAATAATAGATCTTGCTGATCTTCAATGTAACAGTTCCTGAGTATTCGCACAGTTAACAAGGGTAGGATATTGGCTAATTTTTAAGACTGTTCATTTAATAGAACGCGCATGTTCTAAATATTGAATTTTTCGAACAAATGTATTTCTATCATTTTTTTAAGTTACAGTCATTCGATGTTGACAATTTGATTTAAAAACTGATGGTAAAATTGTTGCACGAAAATTAATTATCGACATTGTGATGCAATTTTTGTAATGTCTATTCTAGGGGGTAAAAAATGCCGAAATGTTTTTTTGTATACCTAGAAATATTATAACCCTAAAGCAGAACATATTCTATATACATTCTCAAAGAAGGACCTATCTACTACCTCTTTAAAGTAATTTCATTCATTTCTATCAAGATTATTTGGGAAATATCCATAATCAAAATTTTCTTTAATATTTTTTTGCCAGAGTTGTTTTACGATATAAATATCTTGTAGATGACGAATAATTCTATGGTGAGAAGACAAAATAACTGTATTTTACTTAGGTTGATACAACCATCTGCCTTTAATACCCCGAAGACTGGATTTCATAAGTAATTTTTATCTATTCATCTATTTGCACTTTTACATCCATGTCAAAAGTCTAATAAATTAAGTCTTGAATTTTTTTTCCAACATACAACTATTTAGAAGACATAAAGAAGATCCTAATGAAATTCAGGCTCATAAAATATATAATACGGTTACTCATATTTTTGGACAAATTTACAATATTCAATTCAAATGTGTATCAAACGGACTATTTAGTCCACAGTGGCTCGGGACTGAAACGTTGTAACCAATACCTTGAGCCTTTGTATGTATAAAAATATATATATCATGACATGTTGGTTCGTATCGAAACTGCACAGGCTGAAATAAGCATTTGAGTTGGGCGTATGCATTTTCCCAAAAATCTTATTTCCCAGTCGGCTGGGGCTGTAGAATATACTGACTGCACATCAGCAGAGGGGTAAGACCCCCCCCCAATGAGTTTCCTGGATATGAAGATAAACAATCGGATGGTGAGGTTCCAGCAATGCTGGAGCTTTGGGGAATGCAGAGAACCCCTTCATTGCCATAGCTCCCAGGTCCACTCTGGCCCGGCGTGGTAGGACCTGATAGGGCCCTATCTATGGGTTAAATAGAACTAACGGCATACTTTTGCTAAACTGAATTATTTGATTAAATTGAATAACTTGAAATATAAATGTTTTTGACAATTAAACCGTATTTACATTTAAACTGCGTGCTTATGCTAAACTGAATTATTTGAAATAGAACAGTTTTTTTTACTTTTAAACTGTACTTACACTAAACTGAATTGTTACATATAACTGCTTGAATAGTTTGAAATAGAAATTTTTTACAGTTAAACTGTGTACTCTTGCTAAACTGAATTGTTTGAAATAGAACTGATTATTTACGTGAAAATGAATTTGGTGTTAGATAACATACAAAGGTTGATATGCCATAAAACCCAACAAACCAAACCAAACTAAACATTTTAGCTTAATAATGGATATTCAAATTAATGTATGTAAAATTCTAGCTGTCATATGAGGAGGAATATTATAAGCATAATTTTTTTTCTTTCGAGCTTAGTGTAACGGCTTTTGTCGTTGGAAAAAGGATCGTTGAACTGAGTATAAATCCTGGACGAAGATATTTGGGTTTCATTTTTCATTTGAGCCTTTTGCAACGGTACCAAATGTGATACTATGGTTGTCATGTTACCAAATGTGAAGAGCGTAACTCCATGCCACCATCTCGGACATCAATAGATGTTTCACTTCTTCAAACACAAGACGACTCAGCTGTTCCAGATACTGAAATGTTTATCATTATGCAGATTGCATACAGCTTTCTATCAGTCATCGAAGCACAAGAGAGAGAGAGTGAGAAAGAACTTTTAATGTTTTACGAACAGAAACACTCACCACCCTCTGTTACTGCCTTGAAGGGCTCTGTCGCCGACTCAATATGACTCAACTCTAAGATCAACTCAACTGGCAACCAACTACCAATGTCTCAACTCCTCAACTGACTACTTTCCAAATTCGCTATTTTTTATATAGTCTAAAATCATGTATATCATTAGGGTGATGTCATCTCACTAAGTTATTGCGTCATATCATAATCATCACTCTTGTCTCTAAATTTCATGATGTTTTTATTTAATTCCCATCAAACTTATGACATGACGTGAATCTATTTTATTTACATTTCGCCTTACTTTCCTGAGATGACTAGTGTTAAACCTCAGCCCCCGACCCTTAAGCATACATTTGATCTTTCCAATGTGACTTACATTTCCACTCAAAGATCATAGGTAACTTAAAAAACCCTGATAAATCCCGACCTGACCAAACTAAATAAGAAAATAATTAATAAAATTAACTATAACAGTAATTATATTATACATCGATACACTGTTCCCCTTGGCTTTAAATAAATACTTCAGCAAACTAGATTCTTCGACTTTAGATAAACAACTATTGTTGGAGAAGGAAAGCTCTGAATGCAATGCTGCTTTACTCCTTGTGTCATATCCTCCCTCTGACGGAAGGGTTGAATTTACACATACAGTTTTAGGGAGTATCAGTATTTCAGATCAGTTATAACGTCCACTAAAATATGAACGAACAACACTATACAGAGGTTAGAGGTGTGCAACAAAACTAAAAACAGGTTATATATATATATATATATATATATATATATATATATATATATATAGCATTTGGTAAAATCAGAAAGGGAAAAAGCTGCATCATTTTTTATTAATCCACAAATTTTCATAAAACCTTCAATTTCATTGGTTATTGTTTTAAAAATATATTACTTGTAAAAAAAAATCATAATTTTCTCAGAAGTAATTTTTTTTTAATACCAAAAAATAGAAACTTTCTTAGAATTTTGTCTTTGATTTGATATCCTAATGTGTGATCAGTCTTTTGTTAATGATTTTTGGCATTAACTAAGGAAACTTTTTCAAAGCCATTGAAGTTTCAATAAATTTGACAATAAAAAATGGTTCAGTTTTTCACAGTCTGTTTTTTTACAATATTGTATCTATCCATCTATGATTGTAAATGTTTAGTTTAGTTTGGTTTAGTTTTCTGGCATATCAACCCTTGTGTGTTATTTAATGCCAAATCCATTTTCATACATATAAACAGTTTTATTTCAACCAATTCAGTTTAACATAAATACTCAGTTTAAATGTTAAAATAGTTATATTTTTAACAATTCAGTACACTGTTTAGTTCTATTTGACTCATAGTTAGGACCCTATCAGGTGTTACCACTCCGGGCCAAAATGGACCTGGGAGAAATGGCAATAAAGGGGTATTCTGCTCCAACATTACTGGAACCTCACCAACAGATTGTTTAGTGTCATATCCTGGACACTCGTTGTGAGGGGTCATATCCCTCTGCAGAGATGCAGTCGGTGTATTCTCTAGGCCCAGCCGACTGGGCCAATAGATAGATAGATAGATAGATAGATAATAAAAGAATAAGAAAATAAAAGAAATTAATATCAGAAAGTTTATGCATAAAAGGCAAATCGATAATTTTGGTAGAGCCGGTACAAAACCTAAAATTTCGAATTATGAAATCCCATTACTGGAAGTTTTGTGGAGTACACAATCATATATATATATATATATATATATATATATCACTAAATAGTTATAGTATCAAGTTGGTTTTAGTCGATCTATATTAAGGATTATTCATTATCATCAATAAATCAACTTGTAATAGTTATCGTCGTAGGAAACGGACGCGGCGACACGAGTTCAAATCCTGGACGAGACTGATTACATTTCACATAGCACTAATACCCTTGGGAAAGGTATGAATCCAACTATTCTCCCTCTAGCTATGGGTAAATAGTAGGGCAGACTAGGTTCTTCAGCCTTGGTGAGGCAACTAGTCTAGGAGAAGGAAAACTCCGAATTCAAACCTGTTAAACTCCGCTTAAAAAATTGACCTTGTGTCATATCTTGCCCGAGCAGAGGGGTTGGTAAATATGATCAATAAATCAGTTTTATAGGCACCTTGGGTAGCTTTATGGTTAGCAAGCTTGACTAGCAAACGTTTACGACTGAGTTAATGTTTCATTGTGTGCCCCATTCGTGGAGCCATAGTCCACATCTAAGCTTAGTAAATGACAATAAATCTACTTTAGATTTCTGTTTCACTTTAAATGTCCTTCTTTTAAAGCTTTGCTAATTTTAGATTTTTAAATAATACACTGATATCTTCATGAGTTATTTTGGCCTGCTCTTCTTTGTCATTAGTTTTGTGAAGAGAAAAAGAACAAATCAAAATGGTCATGTTATTAAATAGTGCCGTTAAAACAAGTATTGCAACGAGATTTTACTGTGTTGGCAAATGTTGCCCTAGGTTTCTTCCTCTAATAAAAGGCAACATTGTACTACAGATAAACAAAACATTGTTCTCCATAACAAATAAAAATTTCCTCCCTTGTTGTCTGTCGACACTCTTTCAAATTGAGACCGAATGTTTTTGCGTGACTGGAGGCAATTGCAGATATCCTTTTCGACAGAAAAATACAAGAACGTGTCAGGTCAATATCAACAGTTCATTTTTTTCGCGAATTCTTTATAATTCCCGGTCGCTGACAAATTCATCTCCAGGACAAAAGAGTTCTTAGTAAAAGATTAGACTCCATTACACAAGGTGAATACTTGCCATAAATCACACAAAGCAAATTAGTAATTTTGACAATAAATAATCCACGGAGGTTGATATGCCATTACAAAGAAAGAAAAAAACAAACAAACAAAAAAACAAACAGACAAAGAGAAGATAATTCTGTAGAGGGAGTTGGTCGTCCGATCATTGGTCAAGAAGATGAGAGGCTGAGGTCGATTGACGGGGATCTCATACCACTTTAATGTTTATCCGCAAGTGCCATCTTTTCATGCAGTTCAACTTGCCAAGCAATTTTTTAAGTGAAACATGAGAATCGCACTTAGAAAACTTCGCTCGTTCCGACATATTTTTTCTTAAACTGAAAGTTCATCCCTGGAGTAAGAAATTTAAGGATGTGGACGACATCAAAAGAAATACAACAGTGAGAATTCACATCCTATCAAAAAAAGAGTCTCCCAGGTGTTTCCCACAATTAAGGGAAGCACCACGTGGTTGTGTGTGCACAAGCTTTGGAGTAAAAGTCTTTAAGAAGCTCAACAACACTATAATCGATAACTGCTGATAGACAACTTCAAAGGACAAGTAACCATCTTTAAAAGATTTAAACTAATTTTTGGTTACACAATCAGATATTGTTCCAGTTCAAATTCTCGATTTCTCCAAGTAGAGTCAGTAGTTTTGAAGCACTCTTTAAAATTTCATAATTATCTAAGCGGAGTTTTACAGGTTTGAATTCAGAGTTTTCCTTCTCCTAGACTAGTTGCCTCACCAAGGCTGAAGAACCTAGTCTGCCCTACTATTTACCCATAGCTGGAGGGAGAATAATTGGATTCATACCTTTCCCAAGGGTATTAGTGCTATGTGAAATGCAATCAGTCCAGGATTTGAACTCGTGTCGCCGTGTCCATAGAATTGCATTAAGGACACCAGTCCCTCGTTTTGTCATTGCACTAAAGTTTAACCCAGTCAGCTGTGGCTGTTGAATACACCGACTGCATCTCTACAGAGAGATAAGACCAACATAATAAGTGTCCTGTTATGACTCTAAACAATCTGAGGCTCCAGTAAAGAAGGAGCTTTCACAAATGCAGAGTACCTCTTCCTTGCAATCGCTCCCAGGTTCAGCTCTGGCCCAGAGTGGTAGTACCAGATAAGGTCCTATCTATGAGTCAAATATAACTGTTTGACATTTAAACTGAGCGTAGACAAATGACTTATGCTAAGTTAAACTGTTTGAAATAGAACTATTTGATAATTTAAATCTGTATAAACAAATGATTGGTGTTTAATTGAATTGTTAGTGATAGATATCAATGTTTAGAATCACTTAACTTTGTTACTTCATGCTAAACTGAATTGTTAGAAAATAGAACTGCTTAATTATTTAACTGTGTGCATCTACAAAATGTATTTACCAGTCTTGCATTTTAATATATATGTAAAAACATGACCTGGTATTAAATTACAGACAATGGTTGATATACCATAAAACCAAACCAAACTAAACCACGAAAGGTTCAGATTTCAGAGTTTTCCCTGTTCTAAACCAAATACATAACGCTCGTGTTTATTTAGGGAGTTCCTGTTGTTTAATGGATAAAGTGCTGACCTGCCGTCTCAAAGTGCATTCAAACTCCAGTCGAACTATTAGGTTCACTTACGGACTAATAACCGAGGGATCAATATCAACCCCTTTATTCCTCCAGCTAAATAGCACCATTACTGTTATTCTACAATGCATTGGCATTAAATATCCCTCAAAGGTTCATATGCCATTAAACAAAGAAACCAAACTATAATATGTTCACTTTTGGACAAATATCCTCCTTATGAACCTCCTTATCGCCTTAGGTATGGGTTAAATAGTACCACTACTGTTTTTCTACAAAGATGGCTTCGGCAATAAATAATCCACTAAGGTTGATATGCCATTAAAAAACGAATTGATTATATCTATTAATAACCCGGCAAGAGTACGGACTACGAATAGCAATAGAACAAAAACAAATGAAAAAAAGCAAAGCAGTATCCCGCAGAAACTATCGCAGATGAAGACTATGCAGATGATTTAGAGCTTCAAGCAAATACACCTGGTCATGCCGAATGTCAGATGCATAGCCTGGAACAGTCAGCAAGAGGCATTGATCTTTACTTGAATTCCAAGAAAAGTTATCATATGTTTTTTGAAAATGGTCCAATCTCCACATTAAATGACAAGCATTTGATATTATTTTATCACTTAACATACCTTGGTAGCAGTATCTCATTTACTGAAAGCGATATCAACATACTCCCGCGGAAAGACATGAACTACTATCGACAGGTTATTGGCAAAATGGAAATCTAATCTCTCAGATATAAAAAGCTGGAATTCTTCCAAACTGTTAGAATATATATATATATATATATATATATATTGCTTTGAACATAATGGACATTTTTTGTCTACATATTTTCTTCTGGATCCGTTCGTATTGCCGTATTGCTTTTATCGTATTTCCATCCGAATACGATAAAAGCAATACGGCAATACGAACGGCTCCAGAAGAAAATATGTAGACAAAAAATGTCTATTATGTTCAACGAAATTTGTATTGATGAAGAAATGCTGCCAATATATATATATATATATATATATATATATATATATATATATCAGAACACTGATAGTTAGGAGTTCCCTGAACTTATCTCGCCATCCGTCTCTATCAGCTATTACTCCTGGCATGTCCTCTAGAATGTATCCAGTGTCCGCACCGAGCTAATGTATGTCTTGCAAGTCGGTCAACACTGGCGTATCCAGCAGGGCCAGCATGTTTTGCTCGGTTGATTTGTGAGATGGGAGGTAAGTGGTCGTATAGCTGCTACTTTTCGGGGTACTATTTCCATGATTTACTCCAAACAATACGTAGCATTCTTATCTAGTTGCCATCGAGCTTTTTCTTCATGCTTTTCGATTGAGTCTAGTTGGGGCATCGATACACAGCAACAGCTTGGAAGAAAGACAGTCTGTCAACAGCAGACCACACCTTTCCAAAGCGTCTTTTGTAGATGAGATATTGCTACCAAGGTATGTGAACTAATCAACAAATTTCAGATTCGTGCCTCTTAAAGTAGAGATGGCTCCTTTAAAGATTTTTATTAAAAAAAAAGTTATTCGCATTGATAATGATTTGAAAAGTTTTTGAAATAATTTAAAAAGTGCTGTACGACATCATGGCATAGCTGATTAAGAATAGGAATCAAGCACGAATCTTCTGTAACTCTCACTCATTGGACAGACAGATGTTTTGGTTGGTTGGGTTTTATGGCAGGTCAACCTTTGTAGGTTATTTAACACCAAATCTATTTTTTATACAAATAGTCAGCTCTATTTCAGAGAAACCAGTTTAGCATGAGTACACAGTTTAATTGTCAAAACAGTTCTAATTTAGCTAATTCAGTTTAGTATAAGTACAGATTTTGCTTACACACAGTTAACTGTCAAGACAGTTCTATATTTAGCAATTCAATTTAGTGTAAAAACAGTTTCAATGTCGAAAACAGTTCCATTTCATACACCTCAGTTTAGTATAAGTATGCAGTTACTTCTATTTAACCCATGGATAGAGCTCTATCAAGTACTACCACTCCGGGCCAGAGGGTTCCAGGTAGCAATGGCAATGAAGGTATACTCCACATTCCCCAAAGCTCCAACATTATTGGAACCTCACCATCAGATTGTTTAGTGTCATATCTAGGACACTCGTTGTGAGGGGTCTTACCTCTGCTGAAGTTCTGTCGGTGTATTCAACAACCCCACCCTCAAGCCGATTGGGCAAGACAGATATTTTAAGTTTAATGTGGGTATAAGTTATAAATATACGTAATAAGTTTTAGAGTAGTAGCGCTCCAAATAACAAAATTAGCAGTTTTTAAATTAGTTGGCGACCATAGTCGGGGGTAACCCGAAGGCTCCTTTTCGATAGCTACTACACCAATGTGTAGGGGAGGGCGCTAATCCTTTCCCTAGATTGCTCTACTTTACCCTTGATCCGTACCTTATAATGCTGAGTGTTAAGCAAGGAGGCATCAAGTACCATTTTTTGAGTCTTTGGTATGACTCGACCTGGGATTGAACCCAGGTCTCCCGGGCCATTGGCGAACACTCTAACCCCTAGGCCAATGTCCGGTGTATAAAGTTTTTAAATACTTTCTTAAAAATCTGCTTCACTACAAATACCAGAAGCCAAATTACTAATACCAAAAATTATCATAAACACACACACACACACACACACACACACACACACACACACATATATATATATATATATATATATATATATATATATATATATATATATATATATATATATATCATGTACATTTTGTTCGGCGCACGTGCAATGTTTGTACGCATATTTCTAAGAAGTGGTTTAAGATAATCCTACTTAATCCCACACCCTTTCTCTAAGCCCTACCCTCATTAATCTCATCTCTCCTGCATTTATCATTATTATTATTATTATTATTAATATTTTCTTTCATTCTAATATTTCCTTTGTTTTTGTCCGGGTATTTTTATCTTGTTTTGTACCGACTGACCTCTTGATGCGACCGAAAGCATACAAATGACACGATACCTTTCCTATAATCCCCTTCGATTATTGTGATATGACCACTGATTAGTTGTTACGTGATAAAAGAAGGCCAAAAGAAACACCAGCTGTATACATTTGCCCAGGGGAGATTAACGAGATTAATAGAGTTCGAGTCATTTGGATTTAGAACTTCCGAATTTTTGTCGTTGGTAGTGTTCGCCATTCTAGATAAGATTTGCCGTTTCCTACGTTTAAAAAAGAAATGTCCACCCGTCATTCAAGATGAAGATATTAGCATCAACCATTGAGCTCAGATGTTTTTAAAAATCTAATTTTGTCTTTTAAGACAGGCAGATAATCTCTTTAAAGCATTTCGACGCAATATATACTTCCTGCACAATTTCATTCTATTTAACATTAGATCCTGTTGGCCAGCCCATTTGGCTGCGGCTGTTGAATACAAAGACATCTCTGCAAAAAGGTAAGACTCCGCCCAACGAGTGTTCTGGATATGACATTAAACAATCTGATGTTGAGGCTCCAATAATACTGAAGAATGGGGGAAAGCGGAGTACCCCTTCATTGCCATCTTTCCTATGTCTACTTTGGCCCAGGATTGCACCGCCTGATTAGGGTCCTATATATGGATTCAAATAGAAATGAATGCAAATAAAGGACTTATGCTAAATTGAATTGTTTGAAATAGAACTGTTTGATCATTTAACTGTGTAAACAAATAACTTATGTTTAATTGTTAGTGATACATAGCAATACTTGAAACTATTTAGATTTGTTGAATTATGCTAAATTGTTAGAAATAGAACTGTTTGATCATTTAACTGTGTAAACAAATAACTTATGTTTAATTGTAAGTGATACATAGCAATATTTGAAAGTATTTAGATTTGTTGAATTATGCTAAATTGAATTGTTAGAAATAGAAGTGTTTAATCGTTTAACTGTGTGTATCTATAAAATATGTTTACAAATTATATATCTAATATATATGTAAAATAGGATTTGTACGGACACAGGATGTAGGCTCAAAGACCTGCCGAAAGCAACAGGCGAAAGAGACGAATGACGAGAGAGAGTCAAGGAAATCCGTGCTACCTGTGCAACCTGATGATAATATATATATATATATATATATATATATATATATATATATATACGAGGAACATTAAATAAGTTTCCAGACTTTTTCGTATGGACACTTTTATTGATAGTAAACACATAAAACTCTAGTCCCCTTCGAAGTGATCTCCTCCGGCTGCAATGCACTTCTTGTACCGTTCTAACAACTTCTGAAAGACCCATGGAAGTCCTCTTGTGTGATTATGTCAATGACCTTCGGCAAAGCCTCTTTCATCTCCTCAATTGTCTCATAACGACAGCCTCTGAGCTTAGGGAATAACCTAAATTCACAGGGAGCAATGTCTGGACTATAGGGAGGGTGACGAACTGTCTTGATGCCCATCTTGGTCAAATAGTCTGTGACAAGGATGGAGTTGTGGACTGGTACATTGTCCTACTGGAAATGCCACTGACCTGATTTGAATAGTGCAGGCTTCTTCCGACAGAATCTCTTCCTGAACTCCCTTAAAACCTCAACATAGTAACCCTAACCCTAACCGTTTGGCTAATCAACTTTGGCTAATCAACTCTGGTGTATTGACTTCCTTACTCCTCCCACACCTCTCATCATCCCTTACAGACTCCCTGCCTTCCTTGAATCACTTATGACACTCAAAAACTGATGCTCGATTCATGCAAGATGGTCGAAAAGCAGTCTGAAGCATTCCATACGTTTCTGTGGCTGCATTTTTTCCAAGTTTAAAACAGAATTTTATTGCATAACGTTTTTCTAAAGTGTCCTCACGTCCAGATTGCATTTTTGAAATTCACCAGCTGTGACAATCATTTTTTAGTAGGGTGTATTCCAGTTCCTGTTGTAGCTATTCATTTGAACCTGAAGCCATAAAAATTGGTCACTCATCTCATAAGATGTATAGCAATAATATACTGAATTTTCAAGAGTCTACAATAATTTTAAATACCTGTACAAAAAAAAGTCTGGAAACTTATTAAAGGCGCCACGTATATATATATACCTCGGCAGATATATCTCATGTACTGAAAAAGAAGTCAGTAGACGCAAAGGGATGACATGGACTGCTATTGACAGGTTGTCTATTATATGGAAAACTGATCTCTCCGACAAAATAAAATTGGATTTCTCCCGAGTTGTAGCCGTGTCAATACTCTTATATGGTTGCATCACCTGGGATCATAAAAAAATTCTTAGAGAAAAAGCTGGGTGGAACTAAACAAGAGTGCTACAAGCTATCTTCAAGAAATACTTGAAGAAGTACTCCTTAAAATAGCCGCTGTGCGGCCACTCACCTCCCATCTCACACACCATCCAAAAAAGTTAAACAAGATATGTAAGGCACTAATGAAGAACTGAAGATGAAATCATAAGCGACGTTCTCTTAAGACTCCCACACATTGACACGCTAGTATTGGCCAACTAGCAAAGACTTAAATAAATCTGCTTTCTGCAGACACTGGATACACTCTAGAGGACTTGCCTGATCCAGTAAACAATAGGGACGGATGGAGAACAAGAGAGAGACAGAGAGAGAGAAAGAAAATCATCATATCAGCATGACTTTATAAACCTCTAATTAGTTCTAACAGCATGAAATATATAATAGGTAACAACTCTTAGAAATAATTAAAAAGGTTGTAGGCAATAAGCAAATTATCAGTCACATTCCACCAGCCGAATAAAATGCTAGGCAATTAGCACCATAGGTCAACGCAAAACTCTTTGATCTCGCGTGAGGCCTATCAGACATAATGCTTAGCGTTTCTAAAACGACCAGACAATTGTCTGAAATAAATCTTGATTTATGTCCCTTTGTCACTGGTCCCTGTGCTTTGATTTTCTTCGACTTTCGCAAAATGAATTGAATCCCGATTTCGGACATGTCATCATAAATAAATAAATAAATAAAAGCAAAAGACAAAGAACTTTAAAATGGGATATAGTTCTGCACGATCTAAAATATAAATCCACTTGATTATAGTCCAGGAAAAGACTTTCTAAGTACAAGACAAATCTTTCTAAAACAAACTCATTTTTAAAACAAAAAGAAAACAATTCACCTCTGTCTGTTAACCTTTCATTGTAAAATAATTAATTCAAATTCATTTCTTTCATAAAACTTTTATATATATATATATATATATATATATATATATATATATATATATATATATGTGTATATATTTACAGATTCTTTTATTACTGATTTTAATCATTAAGGGTTTTCAGACTATTGTCTTTAACTTTATTGTTATTTTCTGGACACATGGCGTAACAGTTATAGGCGTTGGTTCCCTAAACTTCTAAGGAGACAATCATCTGGAGGTTGCAGGTTCAATCCTGACTGCAGGTGTGTAAGAATACAGGAATACTTAACACTTGTACCCGGTTATGGCTAACGGAATCAGAACAAGCGACCCCCGTGAATTCAGTATAGGACATCGTTCAATGTTACGTGAAGGTTCCCCAGTTCGACAAACACATGAAGAAGGCCGGAGGACATATCGGTCGAAACGTTAAGGAGATAACAATAAAGATAAAGACAATAGTCCAAAAACCCTTAATGATAAAAATCAATGAGTTTCGTTTCAGAAATTTATACAATCTTTTATTGTTTCACATGTTTGTCAAAAGCCTAATAGGGGTGTCCTCGTGGTGTAATGGTTAAAGCGACGGACTGCGGAACCGTAGTAAGCGAGTTCGAACTCCCGTGGCGCTATAACGTTTACTTTCAGACAAAATCCCTTGGGACAGGTATGAGCCCCCTTATCCTCCCAGCTATGGGTTAAATAGTACCAATACTAGTTCTTCTTGGAGAATGGCTCTAGTATTAAATAACCTATGAAGCTTGATTTGCCATTAACCAAACCAAACCAAAATGATTCTGATATTCTAATTAGTTCTTTTTGAATAAATATTAACTTTATTGTATTAGGAGGATTGTTAGAAGGGACGATATCTCTGACTATGTTTAATACAAAAGTATTTCTAGTTTAGAGGTATCAAAGTAAAATTCCGGTAACCAAACCTATCTGCTACATATAGTGTTGATATCATTTATACAAAATCCTCATGATTCTTCCTTACTGAATTCGATCGACGCAGATACGAGCTGCAATGTTACTATTTTTTGGAAGCCGATTATTCCTGTCAAGAACTTCTTCCTTTTTTTTTTTCTTTTTCTTTAATCAGTTCGACTTATACAAGAGTATAACGGTAGTGAATCGTATCTTCAAACTTTCAACAATTATTGAGGAGACAGTTTTTCTTCTATTCTGAAAGTGTTATTTTTATAGATAAATATGTTTATATATAATGAATGTTGTTGTTGCGTGCAAAACCGTGTCAGAACATAAGGTTAGAAAGTACAGAATCGATACATGATTCCATTGTGTCATATTCACCATTCAATCACAAGTCGATCGATCTGAGCACTCAAGAAAGGTTATGCCAGATTTGAATATGTCGGGAGGTATCGTGGTTTTTACCTAGTAATTTAACGATGGCTAAAATTGATTAGTATTAACAAAACTAGATAGATAGATAGATAGATAGATAGGAACAGAATGAGAGAGAGAGAGAGAAAGAAAGAAAGAGAGAGAGAGAGAAAGAGTTTAACAGAGTTAGATAAAAATAAACAGATTGCGATAGATATGTACAGACTGAGATAGATAGATAGATAGATAGATAGATAGATAGATAGATAGATAGATAGATAGATTATGAAAAGACTGAGATAGATAGATAGATAGATAGATAGATAGATAGATAGATATGAACAGAATGAGAGAGATAGATAGAGAGAGAGAGATTGGTTGGTTCGTTGTTGGGGTTTATGGCATATCAACTTTGGTTGGTTATTTAATGCCAAATCCATTTTTATGTAAATAGTCATCTCTATTTCAAACAATTCAGTTTAGCATAAGTACATGGATTGATAGTCAAAAACATTTCTATTTCAAGCAATCCAATTTAGTTAAACAGTTCCAATTCAACTAATTCTGTTTAGTGTATGTATAGATTTTGTTTACACACAGTTAAAAGTCTAAACAGTTCTATTTCAAACAATTCGGTTTAACGTAAGTACAGTTTCAATGTCAAAAACAGTTCCACTTCAAACAATTCAGTTTAGCATCAGTATGTAGTTTAATTATATTTGACCCATATATAGGACCCTTATCAGGTGCTACCAAACCGGACCAGAGTGGACCTAAGAACGATGGTAATGAAGGGGTACTCCGCATTCCCCAAAACTCCTGCATTACTGGAACCTCACCGTAAGATTGTTTAGAGTCATACCTAGGACACTCGTTGTGAGGGTCTTATCCCCCCCCCCCAGCAGAGATGCAGTCGGTGTATTCTACAGCACCAGCCGATTGGACAAGAGAGAGAGAGAGAAAGAAAGGTAGAGAGAGATGAAGAGAATGAGATAGATAGATCATATTTACCAACCCCTCCGCTAGGGCAGGATATGATACAAGGTTAATTTTTAAACGGAGTTTAACAGGTTTGAATTCAGAGTTTTCCTTCTCCTAGACTAGTTGCCTCACCAAGGCTGAAGAACCTAGTCTGTCCTACTATTTACCCATAGCTGGAGGGAGAATATTTTGGATTCATACCTTTCCCAAGGGTATTAGTGCTATGTGAAATGCAATCAGTCACGTCCAGGATTAGATAGATAGATAGATAGATAGATAGATGTTTCACTTGTAAGAGTAAATACATATAAAATTAGAGGTGGCTTGCGTTGTAAGTTTTGCAATGAAGTAGGATGACAATTTTGAAGATAAACGATAGAAATCCTGAATGTTATGCGAAAAAGATCATCGGCCATCGCGAATGGTGATTATCAATCAACAATATCAACAATCAAAACAGGGTAAAGATAGATGAACCAGAAAGAAAAATCCTCAAAGATATTCATAAACTGAGACAGATAGACCGTAAGAGAGATCGATAATGAGCTATGACCGATTAGTATCAAAAATATCTGAATATCTCAAGAATCAGCTTTGATGTAACTGGAACGTCATGTGACCTTACAGTGAGTGTACGAACAAACTCTGTTCTGTGTTGTTACTCATTTGACAAAGAAACATTGTGTAAGCATGAGTATGTGTCCTGCCATGATCGAGGGTTTCACATAAGCCATTGATGTACACGGGTTACTTACAGTAACCCGAGTATTTACCCAACCCCTCCACACGAGTAGGATGTGATACGAGGTCAGTTTTTAAGTGGAGTTTAACTGGTCTGAATTCAGAGTTTTCCTTCTCCTAGACCGATTGCCCTACCAAAGGTTAAAGAGCCCAGTTTTCCCTTCAACTTACCTAAAATTAAAAAAAAGAATAGTTGTGTCCATAGCTTTCCCAAGGTTACTCGCGCTATGCGAAAAGCCAGCAGCGTCGTTCAGGATTTGAACCCGGGTCACCGTATCTTTGTCTTACGGTGATAACCGTAACAACAAGAACGTAATCCTGTAAGGAATCTATGTATCCAGCTGACTACTTTATTTCAATGGTCTGGCATGAACGAGATTTTTTTTTACATCATTGTAAGCCATGATATAAGCCCAATAAGGGAGCAGATTATTTCAACCATCTGATTTTCATTCTATCTAATATACACTAACATAAATGTAACCTTTTTTTTAACATTGTTCATTATAAATAATAGGGAAAAGAATCAATAGTTTTTTATCTCTGTTTTTGTTGTTTTTTCAGTTTTTATTTTTGTTTTTCTTATATTAACAAGGTTTCTTCTCTATAATAACTATTTACCTTACATTAAGAATAATTCGTTACCGATTTTCAGTTACTGGTTTCGAGTCCGTATGCTTTCGAGAGCTCGTCAAACTCATTGATTCTTTTTCCTCACCAGCGAAATTTGGTTTAAGGTGAGATTTGACTCGATCGAAACTGACTCAATGTAAAGTAAAAGAATTATCCAGTCCAAGACATCGATTTAGATCAGGAGGATTTTTTTATTGCATTTTCATTATGTCAGACGCTTTCATCGATTTTGAAAAACTACTTTTATTTTCTCAGCTAAGATTATTCTAGCGCATGAACAGAGGTTCAGAAAAAATACACAGTATAAATCGAATTCCGACATTATGTTTAGCTTGATTTTGCACAAGGCTAAGAAGATGCATGCAAACATATATATATATGTATATATATATATATATATATATATATATTCATATCATACAAATACTCTTAGTAAAGATATGAATCCAGCTATACTCTCTTTAGTTATGGGGAAGACGTAGAGCAGAAATGCATCTTTAACTTTGGAATGACAACCAGTCTAGAAGAAAGAAAAATCTGAATTAAAATCTGTAAAACTCCGCGAAGAAAAATTATCTTGCGTGGAATCCTGCTCACGCAGAGAGGTTGGGTAAATACATATATATATATATATATATATATATACGTGTGTGTGTGTGTGTGTGTGTGTGTGTGTGTGTGTGTGTGTGTGTGTGTGTGTGTGTGTGTGTGTTTAATATGACTAACACTTCGTTTCAGCCTATTATATCGATGATCGGTTCAAGTCTCCGTATGAGCCGTTTGACTTCCGGATTGAATGAATTCAAGAAGGCGCCGTATTTTCTCCAAGTTCTTTCAATCTGAGCTGGAGCCATCTTGAGGAAACGAATAATGAAATAACAAACATAATGATGAATCATAAAACGATAAAATAGGTAGAAACAAAGTGTCTGTCTGATTAAATCAAACATATTCGAAAGAAAAAATGCTGCCAGTGTTAATATATACAGACAGCATTTCCGCCCTCTCTCTCTCTCTCTCTCTCTCTCTCTCTCTCTCTCTCTCAATATATATATATATATATATATATATATATATTGAGAGCCACTTCTTTGCAGAAAAAGGCCATCTCCTTAATCCCACAAAAACCTCTTGTCAAAAACCGGTCTTTGTCGTTGACATTAACCCTTGTACTCTCACATGTCTTCTCAGCCCTGCTTAAGCCCCACATAATTTACAGGAATGACTCCAAAGGACGTATGTAATATAAGCTTGCTACACACACACACACACACACACATATATATATATATATATATATATCTGTCTGTCTGTCTGTGTATGTGTATGTGTGTGTGTATTTCCACATTGCTTTGTAAAATCATATGTTGTGTTTATCACTCTTTGAAAACAAGGAAAAATTCAAAAAATGATTATTATAAAGAAATAAATATATAGCCGATGAGGAGGAACAGATATTATATTTTGATGCTTATCCAAAGGCTGCGTATGTATGATTCAAGACCAAAATGAAAAGAAGCGATATTTTCATCCATGACAGACAGTGCTATGCCCTTCTCCAAAGAATTTTGGCCGAAAATTATCTCGTCATTTTGATAGATACAAGATTAATTTAGAAACAATATCAATGGGCCCGAGATTGACTAGTGACAATATCTACGAAGGATCTTAAGGATATTGAGAACATATTTCACAAGAAAGTGCTACCTTTATTCTTTCAAATAAAAATACCGGTAAAACGTGTTCAATTCAACTTCTTTCTGAACCTTCATCTATAAACAGTTCTACAATAACTAGATTTTTGCCGTAACCACAGACAAGGTAAATTCTTTCGACTTGTGTCGTTTCGTTGGGTTTGTTTTTTTGGCATATCAACCTTTGTAGGGTATTTAATGCCAAATCGTTTTTAAACATATATATGAAATGTACATGATTTGATTTCTTTGGTTTCATGGCATATCAACCAATAAATGTTATTTAATGCTAAACTTCCTTTAAATATATATATCAAATATATGCGATTTATATATATATCAAATATATGCAATTCATAAATACAATTTGTTGATATCGTTCTTGAACATGCCTTAGCTCTTTTTGGCATACGGTTAAATGGTTTTAAGAATTGCTATATAACAGTTAAAATATAACATTAGTCATTTATTTGCTCACAGTTAGATAGGACACTATCAGGTTCTACCTCTCTGGGTTAGAGTAGACCTGGGAACAATGATAATGAAGGGGTGCTCGACATTCCCCAAATCTCCAAGACTGAAGCCGCGCCATCAGATCGTTTTGTGTCATATCAGGACACTTATTGGGGTGTGTGTGGTCTTGCCTCTCAGCAGAGATGCAGTCGGTATATTCTACAACTCCAGGGGAGCAAGAAGCGTGTCAACAAAGAAGTTTGGTTTGGTTTCTTTGTTTAATGGCATATCAATCTTTGTATCTTATTTAATGCTAAAGCCATTCTTCTAGAAAAACAGTAGTGGTACTATTTAAGCCATAGCTGGGAGGATAAGGGGGTCCATACCTTTCCCCAAGGGTATCTGCCTGAAAGTGAACGTCATACCTTTCCCCAAGGGTATCTGCCTGAAAGTGAACGTAATAGCGCGACTGGAGTTCGAACTCGCCTACTACGATCCCGCAGTCCATCGCTTTAACCATTACACCACGAGGACACCCCCAATAAAGAAGTGCTGAAGTTAATATTAAAAACGAAAAAGAAAAAGATGTAATTATTTAGAATATCTTGACAATATGTCTTTGATGTCTTTTATCTTACGCGTTTTTATTATCTATCATAATTACTTTAGGATTCTTATCTAAAAACTTGAGTATCTAATTTCCGTACTGAGTGAGGACTCTAGGGTAACATCTTGCAACATGAGCCCTGATGATTCTTTCTATTCGAGATTTCATCTTCCTGTTATCTCCAAAGAAAAGATCTTGTACAAAAAAAAGTGTCTGTGATTTTGTGACCACAACTTGACATTCTTTTGGTGCATGATTTCCTCTAAATGTAAATTTCTGAGATAAATTTTAGAACACATTGAAAAAAATTGAAAAAAAAAAAAAAAAAACAACGACGAATATTGATTTGTCAAACGATAAAAGAGGACAGCCTTTACAAGGCTAAAGAATTCCAACTGGTTTGCTATTTACATAATTGAAGAAGTAGTTTTGTTGACAATCACTTGGTATGGTCGTTTGAACGAGATTAGATCATCTGTTTGTATCTCAAAATCCCAAAGAATTTTGTGCATTTTATTTTTTAGGACGGATTCTGGGTTATGCCTCTATCATTTGTTCGTATGGTCAAATTTAAACTTCTTGCACAATTCCCGGTTGATCCCCTTCCCAACCTAATCGTGTCTAGTCTTATACTCTCTTTGCACTAATTTGCTGTATTTGCTTATTATGTGATTATATTATTATTATTATTATTATTATTAATATTGCAAGTTTTTCACACAAGCAGTAGCTGGTGATTTTTCGCTGGAGTTTTAGTGACAGCAACCCTCTTCGGGTCAACAGGACTCTTCTCAGTATTCAGACCGATCTCAACAATGATGTAGTCAGCATGGTCTGCAGTCTGTATGCACTAACTACAATTGGTATCACCGTAACCCTCATGTCCCACGGCTTTTTTAGCGCTCAAGCAAGGTCCAAGTATTTGCCTATATTTTTTCCTTTCTTTTATCTTTACGCTGTGCTTCGCCGGAAGGCCGAATCCACTATACAGTAAGTTTTCTCAAAATCGTAACAGGAAGTTTTCACTCAACTCTTAGAGACAGTAAGTCTCCTCAGTTCTCCAGAACTTTTCTCGGTATCTAGATGATGTCAGCAACGTTTTGTTCTGGATGGTTTTAGTTCAGGCTCTGATTTCTAGTTTAACGAATCTTGCTTTCTTCTTCTTCTTCTTCTTCTTCTTCTTCTTCTTCTTCTTCTTCTTCTAATTATTATTATTATTATTATTATTATTATTTGATCTTGATTTCGATGGAAAACAACCGAACGTTTATTAGCAAGAATATTTATTTCTGATTACCGGAAATTAAATCAAAATTTGCTCCGATTTAACAAGCGATTAATCACTGCGCCATTTTGTGTAATGGACGGATCGATTTTAACCCTTCTCTAGCGAATACGTTTTGCTCTCTAAGACTCACAGACATAAATACCGAGAGATATTTTGAATTTCTATTAGTATTACATGAAACGTTGCCAACCAGTGAGTAAACAGCGCCAAATAAAAAGTTTTATCTATTAATAAAAATTCAAAACATAACATTTATTATGGGTTTTTTTTTTTCAATACCAGGTCACGTCATACCAAAGACTTTAAAAATGGTACTTGATATCTCCTTACTTAACACTCAGCAATACAAGGTACATATCAAGGGTAAAGTGGAGCAATCCAGAGAAAGGAGTAGCGCCCTCCCTTACACGTCGGTGTAGTAGCTATTGAAAAGGGAGCCTTCAGGTCATCTTTGACTGCGGTCGCCAACTTTACTTATATATGCTCCCCCATGGGGTTGAGCACTCTGGTGAAGGAATTTTCGTCTACCGCTCGCATAATGCAAAGCTCTTCGAACGAATTGAGCACTCTGGTATCCGGTAAGGTATAAAATGTAAACAAACGAATGCTGCTGCTGCTGCTGCTGCTGCTGCTGCTGCTGCTGCTGTTGCTGCTGCTACATAATACCTTATAATTCCGTAGCCAAACGAGGTACGCTTGTTGGCCGAGCGGTCTGATATTAAGTCTGACGTAAAGTTGGGCGGGTTTCAATCCCAGCTTCAAGCGTCCTGCGTGTCTAGCCACACTGAAGAGTTGTGATACAACGAAAAAGTCTGTCTGTGGATGACAATATATATATATACTTTGATAATAAGTATAATAACTACACAACTGGATGGAAATAAATTTATAATCCTTATGTGACCGGATTTGTTTTTTTCTTAAAGAAATTATTGCTCTGTAATGTCAGTTACATTCAGCTCTTTACCAGGAAAATTTGAATGTTCACTGTTGAATTTTTTTTTTTTTTTTTTTTTGTCCTGATGGAATTACTCCCAACTCCGGTTTAACTAATCCTACCAATGCACACACACACACACACACATATATATATATATATATATATATATTTGAGTGTGCAGTTTCTTATTTCATTGGCGTATCAAACTCCGTGCGTCATTTAATGCCAAAGCCATTCTTGGAGACGAATATTGCTGGTATTATTGAACTCATTGCTGAAGATTAAGAGGCTTCGTACCTTTTCAAAAGGTATAAATCCGGAAGTGGATGTAATAGATCAACTGCAGTTTGAAATCACTTACTAGCATCTCACAGTCAAGATCGTTAACCATTAGGTCAAGGTGACTATTCGTACATATCTATCCACGTTCAAAAGAACACGATGTGCTTTGGTTTACATAGTAGTTTCCTTTTTTTTTTAAATACACTGTAGGCATCCATATAAAATAGATTTTGACCAAAATCATTTTTTAAAAAATCCTCCTCAAATCAACTAACCATTAGTTTTTAATCAACTTTTCATGACTTCTTCGTCAATAAGGGAATTAATCCTTATAACCGGTATCTTAAAAGAAGACTTCTTAGTCACTAACTCAATTCCCGTTTAATTTTATAAAACTTTTCAAAGACCCTTGGATTGATCATAAAACCCTTGGATTAAACAAAGAATTATTATGGTCATATAAAGATGTTTAGCCGTAAAATCTAAATCTTTCGTAAAGGGAAAACAAAACTAGAAAAAATTAATTCCTGTTACATGTTGTTTACGTCTAAGGCCCATTTTCTTGGGAAAATTCCTTGCTGGTCAGCTGGTTATTTGTTCCGAAAGAGACAGATCTGATGTCCATGTCACTTAAGAAAAAAGATCAATAGATTTTCTGTCAGGTTAGAGTTGACCCAAATCATTTGAAAGGCAATGTGTTGTCATTTGATTTTGGCGCTCACATATTTCTGACCGGACCCATGATTGGACGGAGACAGATTATTAATCAGATTAGAAAATCAGGAAAAATAAACACAAAACATCAAATTGTATCCATTTTTCTGTTGGAAATAGGCAGAAAGATAGACAGAAAAAGACAGAGAAAGAGAGATGGGTAGACGAGGAAAGAGAGAGGGAGAGAGAGATAGAGAGAGAGAAAGGGAGAGAGAGTGAAAGAGATGAGAAGACTGGGATAAATATATTGATCGATAGACACATAGATACATAAGTAAGTCGGTTAGTTGGTAGGTGGGTGTGATTAGATTGGAATATGTAAATTAATAGATAGATAGATAGATAGATAGATAACAGCTAGCTAGCTAGATAGATAGATATGAGTAAACTCGGATTAATAAAAACAATATATTTTATGTATGACTCAAATAGATAGGGTAGGAATAGAAATAGATTTTCTGTATATTTCCCGGATGTTGATATAGATGTCCGGTCATTGGCTGCTGGTGACCATGTTATAAGTTTGAGGTTCGGTTTAGGTGTGGTTAAGATGCACCATAAACAGTGAATACGGATCTTTGTAGCCACATGAACTATGCAGAAAGAGCACTGCTACTTATCAATTAGAATTAACTGGATTTAAGCGAAAAGAAAGAAGAACACACCTCGGTTCATGAATTAGAATCCTCTTAATTCTAACAGTAGAGCTAAATGCCATCATCGATACTGCAATGAACTGTAGATGTTAATGCTTTTGTTACCATTTTCCATGTTCTCTTTTTCTCTGAAGAAAACGCAACTTTTGTCAATAGTTATTCCTTCTCTTATGCACACGAAATGCACTAGAAAACCTCTTTGTATATGAGAATGCAAAAGAAAAATCAATTTGCATAAAAGTCCAAACGTAATTTGCCCAGTCGGCTAGGGCTACAAAATACACCGATTGCTTCTCTCGAGAGGGGTACGAACCCCCATCAATGAGTGTCCTGATATGACACTAAACAAACTGATGGTGAGGTTCTTGTAATACTCTGGCTTTGGGAAATGTGGAAAACCCTTTCATTGCCATCGCTACCAGGTCAGCTCGATGGGGTCCTATCTGTGGGTCTAACTGTGTACTTATGCTAAACTGAATTGCTTGAAATAGTACTGTTTTCATATTAAATCGCGTACTTATGCTAAACTATATTTGAAATGGAAATGTTTTTGAATGCCAAACTGAATTGTTTGAAATAGAACTATTTTTTGACATTGAAACTGTACTTATGCTAAACTGAATTGTTTGAAATATGACTGTTTTTTGCATTTAACTGTGGGTAAACAAAAACTATACTTATTCTAAATTGAATTGTTTGAAACGGAACTGTTTATATGTATAAAAATAGAATTGGGTTTAATAACTTACAATGGTTGATGTGCCATAGAACCAACCCAAACCAAACCAGACGCAAGAAGGTGCCCACTGAGCCTTTCCCGTTAGAGCAAGGGGGAGGTTCTGCATTGGAAATGAAACCCTGGGCATCTTGCCTTCCGCAAGGAAAGAAATGACTGGTATTTATTTATTTATTTATTTATTTAAGTATTATACCCCAATAGAAGGTTGTAAAATGGATTAGCCGAAGCGTTATGATAAGATCATCAACAAAAAAAAACAAAAAAAAACAGATTCAATTATTTGAATAAATCTTGGAAATTGCTGAAAATTAAAAAGACGATGTCCATCGTCAATGTAATCACTAAACGCGTTTATCACAGAATAATTGATAATTGATAAGTCTATAATTGCCAAGGCAACAATTTTTTTTCGGTAAAATGCTATTTTAAGATATTTGCTTAGGTATCATTTATTTTTATGACTCGGTGGCTTATTGAAATATCCATACTGAGATTGCAGTAATGCTAGACCTTTGGGGAATGCGGAGTGCCATTGCTCCGAGGTCCACTCTGACCCAGAGTGGTAGAACTTGAGAGGGTCCTATCTATGGATCAAGTTGAACCAAACTGTGTACGTATGCTAAATTGAATTGTTCGAAATAGAACTGTTTTGACATTGAAACTGCGTACTTAAGCGAAACTGAATTGATTGAAATATGTATAAAAATGGATTTGGTATTAATAACCAACAATGGTTGATATACCATTAAACCAAACCAAATTTTAAAAAATATAGGTTGTAATGTTTAAAGCGCTGGTCTATAAAATCGTAGTACGCGAGTTCGAACTCCAGTCGCGCTATTACGTTCACTTTCGGACAAATACTCTAGGGAAAAATATGAACCCCCTTGATCTCCCGTCTATGGGTTAAATAGTACCACTACTGTCCTTCTAAAAAAGGATGGATTTGGCATTAAATAACCGGAGAATGTTGAAATGTTATTAAATAACAAACAAACCAAAAAATCACAATTAGTATTGATTTTTTTCTGTATTTTTCCTAAACCGTTCGGTTGATCCTTTTTGTTGTTCTTCTTCAGGGGTACCTTCCATGTCGAAATTGGGGAAGGGCTCTTATTTTTTTATTTTTAAGGAGTGTCTACCTAGCTTCATTTTTATGTTTGAAACAACTCTTGGAATGATAATGACTCATCTCAATATTAACAGAATGTAACTAAAACAACCTTCTACACATCTCCTTGCCTCGTTATAAATACTTTTGCAATTAACCTCATTTTTTTGACGCCATCTATCTCCTCTCAAATATCATCCAGGGATTTTTTTTTTGAAAAAATGACTTTAACTGAAAAGAATAGTGACTACATTTGCTTATTCAAATGTTTATGTTGAACAACAGTTTCGATTTAGTTATGCAGAAAGTCCTGGGTCTTAGCTAATCTACCATAATTAAGTAGTGTCAGACCTGATCAGTTCTTGGACGGCTGACCACTACGAATTATAAGTTAATATAAGCACCATGCGTTGCGGTCAGATTAATCAAATATTACGCGCACACACACAAACACACAAACACAAATACACATACACACACACACACACACATATATATATATATATATATATATATATATATATATATATATATAAGCAAATTGGCTGACTGGAGCCGCAGTCGTGAGTGACCCAAAAGTTGCCTTTTCATTAGCTACTACACCGAGATGTTGGGAAGGGTGTTACTCCTTTACCCTGGACTGTTCCACCTACCCTTGATCTGTACACTATAATGCTGACTGTTAAACAAGGAAACATCAAGTACCATTTTTGGAGTCTTTGGTATCACTCAAACTGGGATTGAAGCCAGGTCTCCCGGACCATTGGCGAGCACTCTAAACATTTGGCCAAATTGAAACGTTGACCTATATATGAAATCCACTTATACAGAGGAATTCGTATATAATTGAATAGCGTATATTGGTTGCTACTTCTTTTCAAATCACTAAATAATTAATGGAATTAATTCTAGAAGGCAAAATCTGTTTTTGTTATTTGATAAGCTTTATTTTGTCTGTCATCCAGACATGAATGTTGCTTACAATACCTGCTGTTCCGAAATCGTCATTGATCTGAGTAATCATCATCATGTCACGCCATCAGCACGGATATCCCTGACCCTCTCTCACCAACCTTCCCTATCATCCATTGCTTCCGGCAGGTCTGCCAGACTACATCCCGTATCGGCACAGAGCTGTTGTATGTAGGTTCGAGCTGGTCGTCCTGCTTTTGCTCGGCCATGTGAGGGGTCCACAGGAATACATCTCTTATGAGCTCGTCCCTACTTCTTCAGCAGTGTCTCGCATGTCTGGTTCGTCTAATTTTGATAGTTTTCGTGATGGGTGGTAGGTGGCCGTACAGATGCTGCTTTGTGGGGCACTGCCTCCAGGACTTGTTCAATATTGCCTGCAGCATTCTTGTGTAGCTGCCATCAAGCTTTTTCTCCATACGTTTAGTTAGCGTCCATATAGTGCATCCATACAGGAGTATTGACACGACCGCTGCGTAGAAGAAACTGCATTTCCTTTTATTGGTCAGGTCTGAGTTCCATATGACCGATAGCCAATCGATAGCTGTCCATGCCTTTGCTAGTCGCGTATTGATGTCTCTTTCAGCTGATGAGACATTGCTTCCTAGGGAGGTAAAATAGTCGACTAGTTTCAGAGAGCTACCGTTTAGTGTGGAGATATCGCCTCTTTGATTAAAGCATATATATTCCATCTTGTGTGCATTGACATGGAGGTGCTCACGGTGTAATGGTTATCGTCGTAGGAAATGGACACGGCGACACGAGTTCAAATCCTGGACAACACTAATTGCATTTCACATAGGGAAAGGTATGAATCCAATTATTCTCCCACCTGCTATGGGTAAATAGTAGGACAGACTGATTTCTTCAGCCTAGGTGAGGCAACTAGTCTAGGAGAAGAAAAACGCTGAATTCAAACCTGTTAAACTCCACTTAAAAATTGACCTTGTGTCATATCCTGTCCGAGCCGATATGTCCTCCGGCCTTTTTCAGGTGTTTGTCGAACTCGGGAACCTATATGGAGCTTCGAACTATATCCTTTATTGAATTGTCTGTTCTGATTGCGTTAACGATGTCCGGATACGAGTGGTAAATATTCCTGTATTTTTACTCGCCTGCAGTCAGGATTGAACCTGCAACCCCCTTATGATTGTCTCCTTAGAAGCCTAGAGAACCAACGCCTATAACCGTTACGCTATGTTTCCAGTAGGACACATAATGTAATGGTTATAGGCGTTATAACTGGAGGCGAGAAACTACAGGCGAGTAAAAATACAAGAATACTTAACTCTTGTACTCTGTAATGGCTAACGGAATCAGAACAGGTGACCCCCGTGGATTTAATAAAGGAAGAATTTCGAAGTTCCGTGTAGGTTCCTGAGTTCGACAAACACCTGAAGAAGGCCGGAGGACATATCGGCCGAAACGTTGTGGAAATAACAATAAAGATGAAGACAATAGTCCAAAAACCCTTAATGATAAAAATCAAGCTTCGTCTCAAAAATTCAGACAAGTATATTATCTCTTACGCAATTTTATTCGTAATTCATCCTTAATCACCTTCATTCCGTCACGTTGGACATGTACAGCCCTTATAAACCCAAACTCAGTTATATCAATCCAATTCCCTTGCAAGAAAAAAAAAACTCGATGTCTACAAGTCTTACGATACAATATTAAAATAAAATGAATACCTGTCTCTTTTGGCACTTGTTTCCAAAACAAACTTCCGCCTTGAAATTCAAGTTCTGTTTTATCTAATCAGACCAATTGAATAAATCATTGTATACTAGTCCACTTACCTGCAAATAGAAGAAAGAAGATTCAATATTTTAATATTACATTTAATCATACTACTATGTATTAGTCTGAAACAAAGCATAATCTGTTTGCAAAAAACAACATATTTTCATGTACAGGGTGCGACGGAAATACCTACCACATTATAAATTGTCACCTGTGTGAGGCAAGTGAACTTAAGCAAGTGGCAACAACATTAGCTCAACTTTGCTAATTTCTTATTATTTTATTCTAAATATGATCAGTAAGGATCTTAGCTTGGCCCGTTGGATACCTTAAGTTTTCTGTTGGAACTCTTTTTAACACTGATGAATCTGTAATTGCAACACAGAGATTTTCGTGCTCACTCCATGTTACGTCGTAATGATGCTGCTTTGGATAGAAAATCGATAGTGCTATGGGTAAAAAATTCTATCCGTAATAGCATCATTCAGACGTAACATGAACGGGGCACATAAAGCACTTTGTGGAGTAATACAGATTCACCGGTCTATTAAAAAAGAATTCAACAGCAAATGCGCAGTGTGCACCGGTTCAAGCAATGATCGTAACTAATTGCATGTGACAAAAAATGGTAAGATATTTGCTAGATTTTTCTACCATTGCCATATACCTAAATTCACTTGTATAACAAAGGTGACAGTTTAAAAAGTGCCAGGTTTTCTACTGCAGCCTGTATTAATTATTTAAAATATTTCTATTAATGTTATACAGTATGTAGAATGTTTGTTTGTTTGTTTGAGTTTCATGACATATCAACCTTTGTAGGTTATTTAATGTCGAATCCATTTTTATACATTTGAACAGATCTATTTCAAAGATTTCAATTTAGCAATTTATTGTCAAAAACATTTCTATTTCAAGCTATTCAGCTTAGTCAAACAGTTTTAATTCAAATAATTTAGTTTAGTATTAGTATAGTTTTTGTTTACACACAGTTAAATGTCGAAACAGTTCTATTTCAAACAATTCAGTTTAACGTAAGTACACTTTTAATGTCAAAGACAGTTCTATTTCAAACAATTTACCTAAGCATACAAACTCTATTCCAATTCTAATAATTTAGTATTGGATAAGTACGCAGTTTGAATGTCAAAACAGTTCTGTTTCAAGTACTTCAGTTTAGCATAAGTATGCAGTTTAGTTCTATTTGACCTATAGATAGGACCCTATCAGGTGCTACTACTCCGGGCCAGTGTAGGCCTGGAAACGATGGCAATGAAGGAGTACTCCGCACTCCACAAAGCTCTAGCATTGCTGGAACCTTACCATCAAATTGTTTAGCGTCATACCTTGGACAATCGTTGGGGAAGTCTTACCCCTCTGTAGAGAAACAGTCGGTGTATTCTATAGTCCCAACAGACTTGGCAAGTATGTAAAATGGATGTCTCTTAATCATGGTGTATTTCATTCAATTCTAACTTCATGTGTGTTCACCCAAACCTTTCACCAATGTGTAGCACAAGGTCAATCTTTAATCAGTATAAAGCTGGTTTGAATTCAGAGTATGTTTTCTGCCTTCACAAGGCTAAAGAACTCCTACAATTTACTTATAGCTGGAGGAAAATTGATGGATTCATGCCTTTCCAAATGTTATTAGCGCGAAGTGAAACGCAAAGAGCTTCGTCCAGGATTTGAACTTAGGTCCCTGACTTCAATTTCTGTGACAATAACCGTTGCACTAAGCATATCTCCATCATTATACTTTATATTCCACTTTTGTTACTCAAAAATTTAAAAGTTGTGTAAAATCGAGAAACAGTTCAAGTTTAACCCCTATTGTTTATTCTATGGCTAGAAGAGATGGCAGTTAATATAAGTGCGTGAAATGAGAAGTAATAGACCCGGTAGTGTCAGACCATCCCAAATCTAACCAGTATCTGGAGATGAGACTACAGTTCTAGACCTCTGTGGAGTACCTCTTCATTGCTACAGTTCCAAGGTTCACTCTGACCCGGAGTGGTTGTAGCTGTTACGGTCACATCCATTGGTCAACAAGATCTGTCAACAAAATGATGTATGTTTGATAGTAACAAATATACGCGTACAATGTATGCAATTCCATAACCTCATGGCATAAAATAACCCCGAATTAGTTGACATGCCGTTAAAATAAACCTATTAACAGCTTGTCCACATAGATAAAGAGATCTCATCAAAAAAGATTGAAAACTTTTGCGTCAGCCTTATCAATTTGATATATATACATATTAAATATTTACTAAGATAGGTTTGGCCCAAGGCCACTGGAATGAGGTATCGTTTTGATTTGAGGTATTAGGTTGCTAAACACTGTCCTGGGTTTTTTTTTTAGCAAAGTTACCGCTGCTGTTCATCTCCGTCTATTCCTAACTGTCAATATTATTTAAGTTCATCTATCAATGTATCAATTCAATCTTAGTTACATGATGATTTATCTTAGCATCGACCCACCTGTTCAGTCCAACAGGAAAATTCGTACGCATACAGACAAACATACAGGCGTACATACACACACACTCATACACACACACACACACACACACAAGCACGCACACACACACTGCTGGAAGTGTGCCTTAATTCTTGTTCTATTCTACCCTGAATACATCCGACCTAAATTCCCATTAATCATATATAAATACATTGGGACCCGATCTAGAAGTGAAAAAAATTTTCCTTGAAAAGCGTATAGAATTGCAAGGATATGGGGCACTTTACCCATTTTCTTCTTTGATGGGCAGTTTGATAAATGATGGACTTAGGCCTGACTTTAATACCGGGAGGTCATTCACTGGCCGAAGAATAGTACAGAAAGAATAAGTGTCATTCCCAGGCGGAAATGACAGAATTGGCAGAAAAAAAAAACAGGAAAAAAGGGGAAAGTGGTGGCGTTAGGTAATCTATACTGTTTTTAAAGAATTACTGATTTAGGTATATATATATATATATATATGTGTGTGTGTGTGTGTGTGTGTGTGTGTGTGTGTGTGAAGTAAATATTTACTTAGCTTGCCTTATGTAAGCAATACTCAATTTGAAAAAATGTTAGCAGAAAGGTCTGGTGTTTCAAATACATACACACAGACATACACAGAGACAGAGAGAGAGAGAGAGAGAGAGAGAGAGAGAGAGAGGGACAAACATCTATCTATATATATATATATATTAATTCGAAATCCATTTTTATACTTATCAACAGTTCCATTTCAAACAATTCAGTTTAGCATAAGTACACAGTTTAGTTCTATTTGACCCAGAGATAGGACCCTATCAGGTGCTGCCACTCCGGGCCAGAGTGGACCTGGGAGTGATGGCAAAGCGCCAGAATTACTAGAGACTCATCATCAGATTTTTTTTAGTGTCATAATCAGGACACTCATTGGAGGGTCTTACTCCTCTGCAGAGATGCAGTCGGTTTATTCTGCAGCCCCAGCCGACTGGGGCCCTATAGCTAGGTGGAGAAGGGGATTCATACCATTCCAAATAGTAGGTCCGAAAGTAAATCTAATGGCACAATTAGAATTCGAAATCGTATAATATGACCTTGGAGCCTATCACTTTAGCCACAACACCACAAGGAAACCTCTTTTATGGGTTTGGGTACAAAACTTTCATCCTTATCTTGTAGTCAGAAAACTTGCATCCGTTCTTAAATGCCCTTCCTATATATATATATATATATATATATATATATACGCTCCCCCATGGGGGTTGAGCACTCTGGCGAAGGAATTTACGGCTGCTGCTCGCATAATGCAAAGCTCTTCGAACGAATTGTTGGCCGAGCGGTCTGATACTAAATCTAACGTAAAGTAGGACGGGTTTCGATCCCAGCTTCTAGCGTCCTACGTGTCTAACCACACTAAAGAGTTGTGATACAACGGAACAGTCTGTCTGTGGATGACAATATATACGCTTTCCCATGGGGGTTGAGCACTCTGGCGAAGGAGTTTACGGCTGCTTCTTGTATAATGAAAAGCTCTTCGAATGAATTGAGCACTCTGGTATCCGGTAAGGTATAAAATCTAAACAAACGAACGCTGCCACATTAATACCTTATAATTCCCTAGCTGACGTGGTACGTGTGTTGGCCGAGCGGTCTGATACTAAGTCTAACGTATAGTTGGGTGGGTTTCGATCCCAGCTTCAAGCGTCCTACGTGTTGATATATTTGAAATGATTATACTAACTGCTCAATTCCATGAGGACCTTCTCCACAAGCAGCAACCGACCTCTCGTCTAGAAAAGGTTAGATTGATTGCACAGTGACTGATATTCCCCCTAGCAATTTTGGCTCTCGACCTTCGGAATTGCTTCCTGCAGGTCACTGCACACTAAACATACTTTTTTCACGTTTTGGCCTGGTGAGGAGCCGAAACACACACGTGCGTGCGCACACACACATACATATATATATATATATATATATATATATATATATATATATATATATATATTCGTTTCTGCGTTTGTCTGTATTTGTATGTATGAATGAGAAAGAAAGAGAGAGAAAGAGAAAATATCAATCTTTCTATAATTCAGGATTGTATTTCTTTTCAGTTTTTTTTTTTTCTTCTCGTTTTGTCTTTCATCTGTCTGTGTGTCACCGTTAGAGCAACCTGTCTATTGATCTATCCATCCCATAATTTGACGTTTCACCTTTTGTGCCGATCTGCTATTGAATATCGCACATATTGATCGACTGGCTTTTCCTCTAGTCAGCTAATTCGAGCGTACCTCTGCTTGTAACCAAGAATCAAGAGTTTGCCTTCGAATTGATATGATATTTGTTTTTCATCGATCGTTTGGACACACTAGGGAACGAGAGAAATACAAGCAGAGTGACAACCAGATTCTTTAAGACTCACTATTCAATACTGATGAGTGTCAATCCCTGGACACCGTTTTTGTGAGTGGAGAATGTTACTTCTCTGCAAAGGATTCAATCGGTGTATTCTAATCCCCACTGACAGTGTAAGTATGGTATTTTCATCAATAAAGAAAAGCCATAGCTTATAGTACTATATAGAAAAAATGAGCTTTACAACTAGAATCTTGCCTAGTCGGTTGGGGCTATAGAATACATCGACTGCACCTCTGCAGAGGGGTAAGCCCCGCCTCCGAGTGTCCTGGATATGACACTAAACAATCTGATGGTTAGGTTCCAGTAATGTTGGGGCTTTGGGGAATGCAGAATACTCCTTCATTGCCATTGCTCCCAGGTCCACACTGGCCCGGAATGGTAGCACCTGATAGGGCCCTGTCCATGGGTTAAATAGAACTAACGGCATGCTTATGCTAAACTGAATTGTTTGAAATAGAAATGTTTTTTACAAATAAACCGTACTTACATTTAAACTGTGTGCTTATGCTAAACTGAATTATTTGAAATGGAACTGTTTTTGACATTGAAACTGGACTTACTCTTAATTTCGTAGTTCCCATCAAACTTTTTCTCCAAGTATTTTGTTAAAGTCCATGTTGTGCATCCATATAATAGTACACACCCAGCTCCAGTCTCTAATCCTATAAGGCTACCATTAGGGTTTGATTGCTCTATACTACCGTATAGGTTAACCAGTGTTAACGATGTCACACACACACACACACACATATATATGTATATATATATGTGTGTAGGGTGTCCTAAAAAGTTGACATCATTTCATAGGCCAATAATTTTGGAAATTCTTGTTGAAATAACCTCAAATTTTCACTGAATGTATAGAAACAGATGAAGATTTTATATTTAATGGAAGAGGATAGTACTGCTTATCTCGATTAGAATCTGCCAGAGATGGATCGGGCGTGGTGGAGTTGAAGAGTGTTTTCTGATGAAACACCACCGGGTTCACCAGACTTGTCCCTGTGTGATTTCTTTTTATGGAGACACGTGGAATTACTTGTCTATGTCTCCCTCTTCCTGCAAGCATTGATGAACTCAAGCAGAGAATCATTTCCACACTGGATAATATTAGCAAAGACATGCTTCAGCGTGTTTAAGAAGAGCCTAACTACCGACTTGATGTGTCTCGTGTCACAGGTGGTGCACATATTAAACGATTAAGAAATGGGTCTCAAAATAAACTTATGATGTCCAACACCTAAACTGTTCAATTTCATTGAGCTAGATTTAGTACTTTTCTCGATAATGGCTTTTTATATGATGTCAAATTCATATATATATATATATATATATATATATATATATTGTAACAGTGTTGGTTGTCTCTAATTAACTTTGTGGGTTTGTGGCGAACCAAGTGCAATATAATTTGAACAGTGCTCAATATCTGTGATAGAGCTATTATATAATAATAATAATAATAAATAGATATAAAAAAGTAAAAGTAAAATTGGCCTAGAGGGTAGAGTGTTCGCCAATGGTCCGAGAGACCTGGGTTCAATCCCAGGTTCGTCATACCAAAGACTTTATAAATGGTACTTCATACTTCCTTTCTTAACACTCAGCAACATAAGGAACATATTAAGAGTAAAGTGGAGCAATCCAGAGAAAGAAGTAGCGCCCTCCCTTACACCTTGGTGTAGTAGCTATTGAAAAGGGGGCCTTCTGGTCGCCCTCGACTACGGTTGTCAACTAAATTGATATATATTAGATTTATATATTTAATTTCATGGAAGTTTGTCGGAGACCTTTGTTTTTATGAAGTTTTACAAACAACAATCATCAGGCAGTTAAGGAAATGAAGAAATCGAAAAAATCGAAAATACAGCCATATGTACCTTCTCACACACATACACTAAACACCACTTACACATCCATACACAATAATACGCAATTGTATGCCCCCCCCCACACACACACACTAGCACACATAAAGATTTGTACACAATTCTACCGTTTTTTGTTTTTTTTTATTTCTTCATTTCCTTTCCTTATCTACCAGATGATTGTTCTTTGTAAAACTTCGTGAAACTTAAAGTTGCAGACAAACTTCCATGACATTATATATATATATATATATGTATATATATATATGGGGTGTGTATGGTGGACTCTCTCGTCGATCTTGAAGTTTGATAGATTAGCAATATTGAACAAGTCCTGGCAGCAACACCCCACAAGGCACCAACTATACGGCCACCTACCTCCCATCACGAAAACTATCCAAGTTAGACAAACCAGACATGCAGGACACTGCTGGAGAAGCAGGGACGAGCTCATAAGCGATGTACTCCTATGGACCCCACATATGGCCGGGCAAAAGCAGGACGACCAGCTTGAACATGCATACAGCAGCTATGTGAGGATACGGGATGTAGCCCTGAAGACCAACCAGAGGCGATGAACGATAGGGAGAAGTGGCGAGAGAGGGTCAGGGATATCCGTGCTGGCAGCACGATATGATGATCATGATGATGATGATGAAACTCCATACACAGGTGATTTGTTTATCAATTGTGGTGACTTTTGGAGGACTAGCCACGCCTTTTGGATGAGCTGATAAAACAATGGTGTACTATCGTGCCATAAATTATCATGCCATAGATTTCTTTTGCTAGTTTCCTCACCTCGACAAAAGAACCATGTCTGCCGAATTTTAAACCCATAGCTGAAGACAGATGTACACAGGCATTGAATAGTAAACTTGTAAGTCAACGAAATCCAGATCTATGCTTACCAAATTTAATATGGTTATTAATAGGGAAAATAGAACATGTTTTCGCATATTATTTTTGAAAATTAAAAATTCATCTTTTACTGAAGGCTTAATTGAAAATTTAAAAAAATGCTAATTTGGACCCTTGTTTAATGTCCATCAGGTTAGCTAAACCTAATATTTCCCTTTTTGCTTATCCATATAATGGTGACATGTAGCTTCCAGCTAAAAACCAAAATTATTATCTTTTTTCCATGGATTTTCTTTTTTACGAATCTCCTTAATAGTTTTATTTATTTTGATTTTACTGATGGATTGATTTTACAATGATTGGCCTAGTTGGTAGAGTGTTCGCAAATGGTCTGGGAGACCTGGGTTCAATCCTTGGTTGCGTCATACCAAAGACTTTAAAAATGGTACTTGATACCTCCTTGCTTAACACTCTGCAGTATAAGGTACGTATCGAGGTTAAAGTGGAGCAATCTTGGGAAAGGAGTAGCGCCCTGCCCTACACCTTGGTGTAGTAGCCCTGCCCTACACCTTGGTGTAGTAGCTATTGAAAAGGAAGCCTTCTTGTCGCCCTCGACTACGGTCGCCAACTTTACTTTACTTATAATGATTAAGTGTAACCTTTGTGTATGTTAGGTTGGCTAAAACAACCCTTACCTTTTCGCTCATCCATATAAAGTTGACACATAGTAGAAAAAACTCCCTGCCAGAGAATAAGATCATTATCTTTTTTCCATTGATTTTTTTCGAATCTTCTCAATAGATGTCGTCCAACGCCTTAACCACTGTGCTATACATACAATTATATTATATTAGTAATTTAAGTCTTAATTTATTTTCTTTGTATTTTGTGTCAGTTTTTGCTTTTTTGTTTGTTTTTTTTTTTGTTTTAAATTATTCTTTCTTTTATTTATTTGTTTATACCATTGTTGCCTTTCTTTAACTTAGTCTTAACTCCCTTTTTATACAAACGGATTCTTCTTTCTGTTACTTTTAAACATTCCCCATTGCTTTGTTTCCACAGAAACACGGATATGTTCGTATTTATCGAACGTGCCGGAAACACAGCAACAATGACAATTGTTCATCTTGCGGGATTTACAGGTGTGTGCGAGAATTTGCACGCGATTTGTACCGGACAACCTTTACCTTAAACGAATCATCCTTCCGGGTATTTCACAAAAAGAAAGAAAAATAACTAACAAATTCGATTCACAAATCTAAAGACAGCCATGTTATCTGTCAGTCTTTCAGACTTAGTTTCCCCATATCTTTCCATCCCAAGACGTTCATTTCTATGTTAATAAGTAAAAATATCCATCTATTAAAATCTATTTATAGATGTTTAACTCAATGTACCCATATCTATCCGTATCAAATATTTATCTACCACGGATTTTTCTTCTTTCAACAACAATCAATTCGTTATCTATCTATCTATCAGTTCATTCATATCTATCTATCTATCTATCTATCTCCAAACTTATATATATATATATATATATATATATCATCATCATCATCATCATGTCGTACTGGTAGCACGGATATCCCTGACCCTCTCTCGCCACTTTTCCCTATCGTTCATCACCTCTGGCAGGTCTTCTGGGCTACATCCCGTATCCTCACATAGTTGCTGAAAGTATGATATATATATATATATATATATATATATATATATATATATATATATCCAATTTTTTATCTACCAATCTACCTTTAATTTTTCATATCTATCTACCATATATACCAACGTAGTTTTTTCATATGTATATCTCTATCAATCTATTTATCGATCTATCTGTCTGTCAATGTGTGTCTGTTTGCATCTATCTATCTATCTATCTATCTATCTGTTTAACTTAGTTTTTCCTACTAATCTCTCTGTCTGTTAATCTGTCGGTCTGCTCCAATCTATTTATCCATCTCTCTGTCTTTCTGTGTCTTTCAGTTCCTATCTATCTACCTATCGATCCTTTCACCGTTTCAATTAAATTAAGCACATTCCAGGCTTTCTTTCGAATATGAGAATTAAAAGCTTCCATATTTTTGCGTTCTGAGATCATTAAGTAAATCTTCAGTCTCTTTTGTCGGAGAAACTTAGATAATGTTGATTGTATTCTTTACCGAAGAGTAAGTCCCCAAAAAGGAGCGCAGGAAAATATGGAATACGCTTCATTGACATTATTCCCCAGTTCACTGAGACCAGATGGTGGTAATACCAGTTAGGGTTCAATCTATCGGTCAAATAGATATGTTACTAAATTATTTGTATTAGATAGGAATACTAGATACCATATAACCGTGTGCAAAAACTCTGAACGGTGGATCTAAGAGTAATGGTTATGAAGAGGTACTCTACATTCCCCAAAATCCAGGACAGGAGACTCACCATAAGATACATTTTATTGTTCTACTTAGGATACTCAAAGTGTTGTTTTTCTCATCAGGATTTAACCTCGGCCACCGCCTTCTAGCACCTTTAAGATAAAAAGGATTGGTCACGACAATCAAATAGGTGCTAAGGTTAGACATGACAAGCCGATTGATAAGCTCGACTTTCTCCGACCGCTTGTCTTACTCAGTAAGAGCCAAAGTGAAGAGTTGTAGGTCATGTTATTACTTTAGCAACCAGGTAACGGACTGATCAGCCTTCAGGATCACAACTTGAAGTATTACGGGTCGCTACCCACAGTCAATAGGTGGCCTTGGTGATGTGGGGGATGTCTTACGCCTCTGCAGAGTTGCAATCAGCATATTCTAATGCACCAGCCTTCCGGATGGAATATTCCTGTTTAACTTGCCCGATATCATTAGGAGAGGCGATGGATATCGCCAAAACACTTACACAAGAAATTCAACAAAGTCCTAAGTATTAAAAAAAACCTTGTCGATCATCTTATTCTTGTTTTTGCCTAATCAAGTAAACGGCTTAAAAGTGTGTTGGTGGTAGTTCTACTATGCACTTCAGTAAAAATAAACGAGTGAGAAGTAGAAACAGCACTTTTGTTTGTTTTCTTTAAATCTAAAAAGAAAACTCTGATCTCATCTTTTTACGCTGCACAGCTCTTTTTTAGGTTTGGTTTGGTTTCTTTGTTTAATGGCATATCAACTCTTTTTAGGTTATTTAATGCCAAAGCCATTCTCCTAGAGGAACAGTAGTGGTACTATTTAACCCTTAGTTGAGAGGATAATGGGGTTCACACCTTTCCCGACGGTATTTATCCGAAAGTGAACGTAATATCCCGACTGGAGTTCGAACTCGCGAGCTACGATTCCGCCATTACACCACGGCACCACCCACCGTGCAATTTGAGTTCGAATTCATTATAATGCAGTCACAGGGTAACACGTTAACCACAACGTGACGATGACTCTCTAAATGTGAAATTTGGAATTAAAAATGTATTGATGATTGAATAAATTCAGAAGTTTCGTTCAGAATTGATCAAGAAGATTGAAAAGACGAACTAATATTGCATTTTGGAAGGATCACCAATATGTGAATTTGACTGACACGCTAAGAATCTTTACTGACTAAATTAAGCAACAATAAACAAATAATTTTCTTTTTAATTACTTCAGTAGCATATTGCTCAAACAGAAAAATAGATTGATTGATGGATAAAGAGAAATAGAGACAGAAGTTGAAAGAAATATATCTGGAAAGAAGATTATATATATTCTGAAAGAGAGAGAGAGAGAGAGAGAGAAAGAGAGAGAGAGAAATCATAGAAATCCATCATGAAAAAAGACAAGATAGATAGATGTTTGGAGAGAGGACAAGATAGATCGATCGATAAATAATGAGAGAGAGAGAGAGAGAGAGTGAGAGAGAGAGAGAGAGAGAGAGTGAAATCATAGAAATGCATCATGAAAAAAGACAAGATAGATAGATGTTTGGAGAGAGGACAAGATAGATCGATCGATAAATAATGAGAGAGAGAGAGAGAGAGAGAGTAAGAGAGAGAGAGAGAGAGTGTGTGAAATCATAGAAATGCATCATGAAAAAAGACAAGATAGATAGATGTTTGGAGAAAGGACAAGATAGATCGATCGATAAATAATGAGAGAGAGAGAGAGAGAGTGAGTGAGTGAGTGTGTGAGAGAGAGAGCTGGGAGGATAAGGGGGTTCATACCTTTCCCAAGGGTATTTGCCCGAAAGTGAACGTAATAGCGCGACTGGAGTTCGAACTCGCGTACTACGATTCCGCAGTCCATCGCTTTCACCATTACACCACGAGGACAACCCCAGCTCTTTTTTAGTTTTCTTTCAATCCGAGATCTCCTTCATTATTGAGTTTCACTAATGACCCAATTGTATATTCGTTTTCTGCTATTTGATAATTAAATAAGGGCAGCATCACTGCACGTGCGGCACTGTGCGCGTTGATGAAAAGGTTTGCGGAGAGTAGACGTGTGAGTTAGAGTGCTCATGTATGAATTGGTGTACGTACGCTGATGTACGTTTATGTGTGACTGGGTTTCTATTTTGTGTGCACATGTGAAAATTAAAAAAAAAAACAGGGAGTGTTGTGCAGTAGAGATCCAAGTCGTGCCAATGTGAGGGGTTTTATTTGTATCAGGGATGAAATGTGAAAGCCATTGACTGTAACAGTAATATTGCAGTTTTATATATTGACGAATCTGAAGAAGCTAGATAGATAGATAGATAGATAGATATGTAAGGACTACGATAGATGGATAGACAGAGAGATAGATTGGAACAGTATCAGATAGACAGACTGATAAAGAGAGGGAGAGAGAGAGAGAAAGAAAGAGAGATAAAAGGACAAACATAGATAGATAGATAGATAGATAGATAGATAGATATGAAAGGACTACCATAGATGGATAGGTAGAGAGATAGATTGGAACAGTCTCAGATAGACGGATTGATAAAGAGAGGGAGAGAGAGAGAGAAAGAGAGAGATAAAAAGGACAAACATAGATAGATAGATAGATAGATAGATAGATAGATAGATATGAAAGGACTGACGTTGATAGGTAGATAGAAAAGGACTACCATAGATAGATAGAGAGAGAGAGAGAGAGAAAGAGAGAGAGAGAAGGAAGAACTAGCATAGATAGATAGATAGATAAATAGATAATTGTGAAAGGAATGCCGTTGATAGATTGATAGAAAAGGACTACTATAGATAGATAGATAGATAGATAGATAGATAGATAGATATGAAAGTCATGCCATAGATAGATAGATAGATAGATAAACATTAATTGATTTAGTAAATATAGGTAAATAGAAGTGTAGATAAGAATTCATACTTAGACTTTCATATATATATATATATATATATATATATATATATATATAGTCGTTTTTTAGTGTCATTGTTAATAATGATATAAATAATAATAAATTTATATAACTGATCACGATATACTATATAGCTAGGGGTGTTGGGTGCACACACATACGTATATATATATATATATATATATATATACGTATGTGTGTGTGTGTGTGTGTATGTATGTTTGTGGTTACAAAAGTACCCTTTGAGCATTATATATATATACATATATATATATATAATGATCAAAGGGTACCTTTTTGCATACTCTATGCACTACTTGGACGCTAACTAAACGGCTGGAGAAGAAGCTAGATGGCAATTGCACAAAAATGCTGCGAGCAATATTAAACAAGTCCTGGTAGCAAGACCCCACAAGGCACCAACTATACGGCCAACTGCCTCCCATCACGAAAATTATCTAAGTTAGACGAACCAGACATGCAGGACACTCATAAGTGATGTACTATTTTGGACCCCCACATATGGCCGGGCAAAAGCAGGACGACCAGCTCGAACATACATTCAGCAGCTATGTGAGGATACTGGATGTAGCCCTGAAGACCTGCCAGAGGCGATGAACGATAGGGAGAAGTGGCGAGAGTGGGTCAGGGATATTTGTGCTGGCGGCTCGACATGTTGTTGATGATGATGATGATGATGATATCATTTGTAACAAGTTTTGCTGGGTTGCACGTTACTCACTGAAAGACTTAATCCATAGCCTGACCAGACCAATTTGGATTGATAGTCTCGGGTTCATGCCTTTGCCAAAGGATCAGAGTTTGGTGAATAAGAATTACCTCAACGGAATCTTAATTCATTTGATTCTGTATCCGAGACTAGTAAAAAGCCTGGCGCTACAAAATCTTTCTTTTCTATAATGGCCTTCAGTTGTACAAAGCTAAATATCCATATGTGTTCAATGATTCTTTGATAAATATCAAAAACAGAATAGCGTTTATATGCACAAGATGAGGCGTGCTCAATCTAACGGTTATGGTAGCAGGAAGGGGAAATGGTTACTCGAGTTTAAATCCGAATTGAAGAAAACACCCCGTTTTGTTTGGTTTGGTTTTATGGTATATCAAAAATTTTAGGTTATTTAATGCAAAATCCTGTTTTTACATATATATATATATATTATATATATTTTATAAATACGTTTTTTATAACATCCTTAAACGAGCTTGAGCTCATTTTGAGCACACTGTTAAAGGGTTTCAAGTGTTGCTATGTAACAGTAATACTTTGACATCAATCATTTGTTTGCACACATTTACATCGATATACATGACATGTAAGATTTTAGTTTGTCGGCAATTTTATTTTTGAATGAGTTAGATCGAATTTGTTTGCAGACTTGTATTACTATTGTTTCTTTAGAGTTAAATATTTTCAATTATTGCTTTCTAACACTTATAATTCCATCCAACATTCTTCATTTGTTGGCACACAGTTAAAGAGTTTCAAGTATGGTCATGTATCACTAACAATTCAATTAAACATCAGACATTTCTTTACTCACAGTTGAATGATCAAAGAATTCTATTTCTAACAATTTAATTCAGCAAAAATCATTTGTTTGCACATAGTTAAGTGATCAAGCAGTTCTATTTGCCCCATAGATAGGATTCTATCAAGTTCTACCTCTCCGGGCCAGAGTTGACCTGGGAGTAATAGCAATGAAGGTGTATTAAACAATCCCCCAAATTTCCAGCATTACTGGAGTCTCACCATCAGATTGTTTATCCAGGACACTCGTTGAGGGAGTCTTACCCCTCTACAGAAATGTAGTCGGTGTATTCTGCAGCCCCAGATGACCGTGGCTTAGTGGCTAAAGTGCTAGCTTGCTACCTCCAAGTAAACGAGTTCCAACTCCAATCGCGTCATTGTGTTCGCTTTCGGACTAATACCCATGGGAAACGTATGAAGTTCCTTATCCTCCCAGAGAGTGATTAAATAGTATCTCTGCTGTTCTTCTACAAGGTTCGCCTCGGTATTAAATAACCCAGGAAGGTTAATATGTCATTAAGTAAAAAAAAAAAAAAACAAATTCTAGACGAAACAGTTTGTATTTCACTTCGCTCCAATACCCTTAGAAAATTATGAATTCATGTTCTTCCTCCTGCTATGAGTAAGTAATAGGGCAGACTAGGGTTCTTTAACCTAGTTAAGACAACTCATCTAGGAGAAAAACACTGAACTCAAACCAATTGAACTCAGCTTAAATATTGACCTTTTTTCGCACCGAGCGTAGCGGAGAGTTCGTGCTCATTCTCACAAGAATCTCATAGGAAATCCGAAATGTCAGAAAATACATTTTGAAATATTTACTCGAATAAGTACGGTTTTCTTAGAAAATTTTTTTGAAATTCACTTCGTTATAATAAAATGTAACTTTTTAATGAATCGTTACTTCTAAATATATAAAAGCGTCACTTTTAGTACGTGACTTTTCTCAAGGTGTAGATGGCGCTTTTGTGGTAATGTCTTCTTTTTGAGGTATGTGTCACATTAAAATAGAGCTTAATGAAGCTCTTTTCCAAAGAGACTGGTTCTTATTCGGATTGAATGGCAATATTATAATAACTCTATTGTTCACGTCTACTCTATCTGGGAAAATTCTTTCATCTTTTGCAATACAATCATTTCAAACGCGATATGAGAATTGATTCTTCATTAAAGATGAAAAAGCACCCTTACACGACCTTGCAAAATGAATCAACGCCACGATTGTACAAATTATTAAGACTAGTATCCTCATTGTCATTGTTTTTATTCTGGCGTTTCAGTCAGTGCATGATTCAGCCTTAGCCAAGGGGATAGTTCATGTACTTGGTATTTTGGGCCCCTTACTATTTTTTGCTGGGTTATTATAATTATTATTATTATCATTTCATTCCTTGTGAGTGTTTCATTAGCTGGCGAGCTTTCACTGCTGTCTAAATGACAGAAAGTCTCCTCAGGTCTCCTGGGCTCTTCTCAGGATTCTAGCTGATCTCTGAAATGCTGTAGTATGGATGGTTTCGAACCTTCCGCTGATATTCAGTTCCATCATTTCCTTCTCCAAGCTCTTGGTGACTGTTCTGAGTGCACCAGAAATTATCCTCTCATGTTTCACATTTTTTTCAGTTCTCTGGCGAGGTCTAAGAATTTACTTATCTTTCCGCTTTCTTCTTCTTCTTCTTCTTCTTCTTCTTCTTCTTCTGCTTCTGCTTCTCATTATTACTATTATTATTATTAGTTGTAGTAGTAGTAGAGGTGCCCGTGGTGTAATGGTTACCGTCATAGGAAATGGACACGGCAACACGAGTTCAAATCCTGGACGAGACTGATTGCATTTCACATAGCACTAATACCCTTGGGAAAGGTATGAATCCAATTATTCCCCCTCCAGCTATGGGTAAATAGTAGGGCAGACTAGGTTCTTCAGCCTTGGTGAGGCAACTAGTCTAGGAGAAGGAAAACTCTGAATTGAAACCTGTTAAAATTCGCTTAAATTTGACCTTGTGTCATATCCTGCCCGAGCGAAGGGGTTGGTAAATATAATCATCCCCTTCTCCAAGCTCTTAGTGACCGTTCTGAGTGCACCAAAAATTGCAATTATCCTAACTCTCATAGTTCACATTTTTTTTCAGTTCTCTGGCGATGTCCAAGTATTTACTTATCTTTCGGCTTTCTTATTATTATTATTATAAGTAGTAGTAGTAGTAGTTGTATAAGTATTAATCCCTTTCGAGTTTGTCACACCAGCGTTAGCCGATTCTTTCTCCTTGGAGTTCGTGTGACAGCAAGTTTCTTCAAGTCTCCAGGACTCTTCTCGATATTTTGGCCGATCCTAATAATGCCATCGTTTTTGTTTTTGTTTTGCGAGTTTTTCACACAGACGTACGCTGGAGTTTGAATGACTGCAAGTGTCCTCGCGTCTCCAGAACACTTCTGGAAAGGTTTGGAGAAATAACTTGACGAATTGGAAATCATAGTAAGATCAAGCAATGCAGACTACTATGAGAGCACACAAGCCAACTCCCCCATATGAAATCTGTCTGGGCAACTTAAACCCAAAGCAATACAAAAGGTAATTCACTATAGGAAAGAAACTAAGGTGACTTCCCTCGGGTACCAAGGCAAGTCGTACTCAAAGCTATTTGCCATGTGAATGAATCCAAGGCAACTTGCACCTAAGGCAACTTGCTATTTGTAAGCAATCGAGGATCCCGAACTCAATGCTGCACGTACCTAAAGCAAGTTGCTCACAACGCGATTCACCATACGAAAGGAACCAAGGCAACTTGCACCCTAGGACACTTGTACCCAAGGCTAGACATAATATGAAAGCACATAAAACGAGCTATGAAGCTTGTATTGGATGTTTTCATAAGCAAGTTGTACCCAAGGAAAAGACCCATATGAAAGGCGTCAAGGTTTGAACCCAATCGAAAATATAACCAAGACAAGTTGTACTCAAAGCTATTCGCCATATGAATGAATCCAGAGCAACTTGCACCCAAGGCAACATGCCATAAGAAAGCACCAGTCAACTTAAATTGCCTTGATTGCTTAAAAGCTATGAAATCTAATGCAATATCTAATGCTACGCATACCCAAGGTAATTTGCACCTAAGGCAACTTACACCACAGGTAACTTGCTATATGAAAGCACCTAAGGCAACTCGCTATTTGAAAGCAATCAAAGTAATTAAAACCCATGGCAACATGGCATATGAAAGCAACCAAGTCAAATCGGCATATAAAAGTGTTGCATTGGGTATTGCATTGGGTTTAAGTTGCCTTGCTTGATTTCATATGGAAAGTTGCAGCCAAAACAACTTGCACCCAAGGAATATCTTGCACTCAAAGCAACTTGACTATTGCATAGGGTTTACATTGCTTTGATTGATTTTATGTGGCAAGTTAACGTGTGTGCAAGTTTCCATGAGTATAAGTGGGTATTGAGTATAAGTGTTCTTGATTGCTTTCATATGTTGACTTAGATGTCTTGGTTGCCACTTGCCTTGGATACGTGTTATATTTGGTATTGCATTGGGTTTAAATTGCCTTGAGGGCCACTAGTCTTGGATGCCACTTACCTCTTGTATTGGATTGGGTTTAAGTTGCATAGACTACTTTGATATGGCAGGTAGACTTGGGTGCTTTATATAGAAAGTTTGTTTGGGTTCAAGTGGGCTTAGGGGTAACATGCGTAGCTTGTAAAATGCCGTGCATAAGTGCTGCATTTGGTATTGCCTTGGGTTTAAGTTACCCAGCTTGTTTGTTCCATATGAAATATGGAACTTGCACCCAAGTTGCCGGGGGTATTATATTGATTGCTTTGATTGCAACTTTCCAAATGAAAGCAAACAAGGCAACTTAAACCCAATACAATACCCAATGCAACGCAAAGCCAAGGCAACTTGAGCCCGAGGCATCTTGTACCTAGCTTATGAAAGCACCCAAGTCAGTTCGCCATATGAAAGCAATTTTGTATGCATTGTATATGAAAGCAATTTAGGCAACTTAAACCAGTTGGATGAATTGCTTTCATATGCAATGCGTACAAAGCGCAGGTAGAACCCAAGGCAACTTGCACCCAAGGCAACTTGCTATATGCAAGCAACATAAACCTAATGCAATATCCTTTGCAAATACACCCAATGCAACATGCCCGATAATAGCATTCAAGTCAACACGAGCACAGTCAACAATTTCCTTGTTTTCGTAGTTGCTGTCTTACTCCTTAATGGTTTTACACGAGGGCTCTAGTTTTTTTTAAAACGGTCTTTTTCGAAAAAAAATGTATGTACGCTTCATGGCTCTAGGTCATTTTCTTCTTGGTTGGACTTTTTAGGTACTTTTCATGGCTCCAGTTCATTCTTATCTTGATCAGACCGAGGACTTTCCATGTATGTTTCACGGCTCTAGCCCATTCCCATCTTTTCAGCAATTCCTCATAAAAGATAGTCTTTCTGATTTGATAAATATATTCAATAAACACTCCTTTGTTTAATCGTATCAGTTATTTGTCGACATTTCTTTATCGTTTTCGCTGTAATTCCATATGAATGAATAACAATCTCTGATTTATGTACGTTCTTTCTTTTAAAAAAAAGTATACATATATGAATGTAAATAAAAACTAGCGGGGCGTATTGGCTGCCTTCATCTTTTGTGTGAAAAGAAAGGACAACCATGTCGGATGAAAATCAACATGCTTCGTGTCCGCCATCTTGATATTATCCGTGTCTGAAGATTCAATTTGCGACCATCAGCTTTCTGTTATTGGCCTGTGAATGTGATAACGTTGTTTCTGAGTCCATAAAAAAACAATATGGCGCATAACCAAAGAGGAAATAAAAGAATGAATTTATTGAGGCGGAAAGATGAACAAAAAGAAACAACAGTTTAAAGGTGTCTGATCGTATCTGACAACTGACAAGAGCAGAGTGCTATATAAGAATAGCGAAATAGAATGAACGAATTAGGATCAATGTAAAAATATCGAGTGCCGGCATTTGAGAGAAGAAAAATATCGGGGAACGACAAACAGATCTGTGAAAATTTTAAAAAACAAAAAAAAAACGAGGGAATATTTAGTGGGTTGGCTAGTTTTACATGTCAACCTTGGGGGTTATTTGATAACCAAACCATTGCATAGTTTCAAATACATATTCTCATTTATATAGTTATCAAGCAACTATTCTTAATATATAATTTTTACCCGACTGGTTTCTAGTATTCCAATCTAATACTAATAATTTGAAATCAATTGTATTGTTTTAAGATGGTTGTTGGTTGGTTGTGTTTTATGATATATCAACCCTTGTAGGTTATTTAAAGCCAAATCATATCTATACATATCTTTGAAATATATATTGTAAATGAATCATTTGTAGATAACATTATTTTAAACGAGCCAGATCTGATTTGTTTGCACATAGTTAAATAGTGTCAAGTATTGTCATGTAATACTAATAATTCAATTTAGTATCAATTATCTATTTGCACACTGTTTAAAATATAGAAAATTATTTAAATGGTGTCATGTATTTGACTATTTGATAGGAACCTAACAGATACTAACATTCCACGTCAGCGTGGACCTATCAGCGATGTTAATGAAGGGATCTCTACATTCCTCAAAGCTCCTGCACCTTAGAGTCCTATCGAAGATTTTCGTTGTAGGGTGTTATCTTTCTGAAAAGATGCAGTTGGCGTATTCTACAGCCCCAGTCAAGTAGACTCAGGTGTACTGCTTGTGAGTGTACCTGAGTTCAGTGAACTTTCACTGGAGTCTGAGAAACTGCAAGTGTCCTCAAGTCTCCGGGACCCTTCTCAGTATTCTAACCAATCTTAGCAATGTTGTGGTTTGAATGGTCTCATTTCTTCCTCTGTTTTCCAATTCAACTGGTCTTTTTTCCAAACTTATTGACGTTGTAACCTTTGAATTGTTCGATAGATACTTATATAGGTAATTGGTCATCCCAAGGAGGCTCTATAAGTCTGATTTGCATTTTGCTGGCTTCCTCTTTTTTCGGGTCTGCTTTTAAACCTTCACTGGTTATGAGGTGTCCTAGGTATATGAGTTGTGACTTATTCATGTTTATTTAATTTCACATATTTGTGAAGTGTTGTAGTCTTGAAGGACCAGAAATAAATAACACAAAAAGATGTAAGGTTTACAGCCGTATGTATCTAGGTAAATACAGAAACTAACTGTTACTGGCAACTGACTAGACTCGCTCGATTCGTTTATCGGGTCAGTCACAATTTATAGTGTTGAGGGGGGTCCATGCAGTGACGTCATGGGCTATATAACCATAACACAAAGTTTGTTTAAAATAAGTGTCAGTCTTTACATAGGCTCCTCAATTATATAGTAAAGATTGCAATTTATTTATTTCTCCCTTAAAAAGATAGCATAGAATTAATTGAAATAGATCATCTAAAGAGAGGTAAGTGAATAAAATCGATTATATATATATATATATATATATATAATAGAGCTAGGAGTAAAATTCATTTTAACATCTTAGAGGCGATCTATATTTTTTAAATCACCCCTCTTTATGTAGACAGAGATCCAGTCATACTTTACATATTTTGGGAGACATTTTGAATTCGGGTGGGACATAAAGTCCCCACCAAACCCATTTTTGTCGTCACATCTATCAATTCGCCCAAATTTATCCGCTGGTTTTTAATCGTTTCTCCGGTGTATTATTTGGAGAGTACCGGACGAACGGACCCTTACATCCTTTTATTTTTTTATTATTAATATTATTTTTTGATAATTTGTTCTCCCAAATGCATATGATCCCTCTAACAGTTTGCTTATATATATATATAGATAGATAGATGTAGTTCATTTCTCTTAGTCTGATTAGGCATATTTTTAAAAACAGTGAAAAATCTAAACTTTCATGATTAGCTGTATTATTCAAGCAATTTTTAAAACTTAAACTCAGCCCAATATGAGTGAGCTAGAAAAGAAAGGATAAAGAATCTATGATTTGCTTAACGCCGAAACCAAGTTAGTTTCTTTGTCTAACGTATACAAAGCAAATGAAAAAGTTATTTACTGAAAAAAAAGAGAATTTTAAGGAAAAGTGAAATAGAACAAAAAACGAAAAGAAGGCTTTTTAACTGCTCTCACTACAGTGATTAAGAAGCATCCCACAACGTAAATAAGAGAAAGCGCGCCAATGAATTGAAAATACTTGAGAAAACTGTGAGGACAGCAATCAGACAAGATTTAAGCTCAGACCTTAATCCCCTTGATTATGCTATATGGGGCGTTCGAATAAGATTTTTATTGAAGAGGAATGGAATAAAATGTCAGAAGAATTTACTTTGAAGGGATGCAAATGGTTTCAAAGCATTTGGATACAATAACTGAAAAAAGAATGACGACCATATTGAGTAAATTTATTGTTTGTGTTTATCATTTTTTTTTTTTTTTAAATTCAGATTAATCTTGTTTTATAATAGCGTCATTTATTATTATACTAGAATATCCCTAATTTTCTTTCCGCACCCTATATATATATATATATATGTAAATTAGATTGAAAATATTCATAGATCGATTGATTTTCGTCTTTAAGTTAAAATGCAGTTTCTTAATGAGCAGTTTTATTTTCAACCAAAAACCGAAATTCCCATCTCATCGTGTCAAAATATTCAAAGATTTGCCGAATGAAATGAGTTTCTTTTGATTACCTGTCATAAATCTTCGAAGGAAAAAAACGAAAAAAGAAATGATACCAGAATAAACAGCCTCTGCCCGATTTATGCTGTTTTTTTTTTTTGGTGGGGGGGTTTTCACGCAAGCGCAGCGCGCGATGATATACTGTCTCAATCTACATACCTCACACTGGTTCCTGTTTAACACAGTTCAGATGAAATATAAATATTTATAAAGAGACACAAAATCAAAAAACAGAAGTCAAAGGCGATCTGCCTCCAATCAGTGGGAGATCGAAGAACAAGTGCGCTCAACAAAAAGCAAGTCAATAAATCAATAATGTAAGCTGATATGGTTTTCTGTACTGGGAAACTCATCAATAATCACTTAAATTTATTTCGCAGACACACACACACACACACACACATATATATATATATATATATATATATATATATATATACAAACTGTGTACATGATAGGTATATTTTTAATATAGTCAGAGAGAGAGACACACAGAGAGAGATTAAGAAATAACACAAAATTGTAGACTTCAGTAGATAGATAGATAGATAGATATTCGGATGAATTGTAAGCATTTTGCATCGAGTCAGGAAAAAAATTTATTTCCTTTATGGCTATGATTTCTGTACGAATATCATATATATATATATATATATATGTCTCTGTGTGTGTGTGTGTGTGTGTGATTTTCTCTCTGTGAGTCTGTGTATGTGTCTGTCTCTGTGTGTCTGTGTCTTTGTATGTCTGTGTGTCAGTGTGTTAAGATAGTCCTTTTCATTTGAATTTTTTTTTACTCTTTTCTTGCAAAGTTTGTCATTAAAACCTATTGGTGGGTCGAAGAATCAACTTATAGACGGAGAGTGAGATAAAACAGAGAGACAAGATAAAGTAAATAAAGAGAACGATTGAAAGAGAATGGGGCAGATCGAGAGAGAGAGGGGGGGGAGAAATAAAATCAAGAGAGAGGATGTCGGTGATGCGCAAGAGTTGGAGAGAACAAAGGAAAACTTGGAAGGAAGGAAGTGGGAGTGAGTGAAATTGATTATAAGAGAATGAAAAACCATGACAGAGAGAGAAAGGGAGAGAGAGAGAAAGAGAGCGAAAGAGAAAGAGATAAAGAGAGAGAGAGGGGGGGTGATTCTAAAAGAGAATGAAAATTGGAAAGAAAAGAGAGTAAAAAAAAAACGAACGAGAAAAAAACTAAAAATAAGACGGAGAAAGGGAGGAAGGAGGAAGTGTGAAATAACATGCCAGTGAAATTGATTAGAAGGGAATGAGAAAGCATGAGAGAGAGAGAGAGAGAGAGAGAGAGAGAGAGAGACTAAGAGAATAAAAGAGAATAAAAATGGGTAGAAGTGAGAAAAAAAGAAACTGAGAGTGAAATTGGTTATACGAGAAGAAAACATGACAGATAGATAAAGAGAGAGAAAGAGAGAATGGTTATTGAATGCGAAATCCATTTTTATTCAAAGAAACAGTTCTATTTCAAACAATTCAATTTGGTGTAAGTACACGATTTAATTGTAAAAAAACATCTCTATTTTAAGCAATTCAGTTTAGTCAAATAGTTCTAATTCAAACAATTCAGTTTAGCGTAAGTATAGTTTCAATGTCAAAAACAGTTCTATTTCAAACAATTTAGTTTAGCAATAAGTACTCAGTTTTAATATCAAAAGTTCTATTTCGAGCAATTCAATTTAGCATAAGTACGCAGTTTAGTTGTATTTGACCCATAGATAGGATTCTTGTCAGGTGCTACCACTCTGGGCCAGAATGGACCTGGGAGTGATGGCATAGAAGAGGTACTCCGCATTCCTCGAAGCTCCAGCATTAGTGGAGCTTCATCATCAGATTGTTTAGTGTTATATCTAGGACACTCGTTTGTTGGGGGTCTTAACCCTCCGCAGAAAAGCATTCGGTGTTTATTATCAAAGAGAGAGAGAGAGAGTTTAAGTAAACGAGAAAGACTAGTACGGAGTACACAAAGTTTTTTTTTAAAGGATAAACATATCTATTGGTCGAATAATTATCTTAAAATTTGTCAGCTGAAAAATTCAGTATTTCTATCATCCATCAGTTGCTCCACCTTCCATCTTATCCTGAAACAACAGACGAACCACCTTCAAGTAGTCACCCATGTCAAAATAAACACACGATGGCCATTCAGACTAAAGTCTGCCTTTCAATATTTTCGTAATAAAATGCAATTGTTAAAACTTCACCAAACGAAAATCATCATCAATACTAGTTGTCTGCCACGGGCTAATGGATATTTTTTTTCATTTCCCGGAAGAATAAAATATTTATAATAAGAATCCTGAGATAGGAACAAGAAACTTGAATTGGCAAGGTGAGTATGTATGAGTCACAAAAGAAGAAAAACCAAATGAATAATTTAGTGAAGAAGGGAATAATTCAATTGAGCCGCTAGTCGATGCGTTAATAGATATTATATCGCCAATTAAAAAAAGTCTTAACAATTTTAAATCGACCAGTAGATAGATAGATAGATAGATAGATAGATAGATGGATTGATTATGAAAAGACTGAGATAGATAGATAGATAGATAGATAGATAGATAGATAGATAGATTATGAAAAGACTGAGATAGATAGATAGATAGATAGATAGATAGATAGATGCATACATACATACATACATATGAACAGAATGGAATCGATAGATAAATAGATAGCGTATACAATATCACCCATGAGTAAGTACACACTTCCTTTTTTTATAAGTTAATCTAAACTAAATATGAGGGGGTGTCTTCGTGGTGTAATGGTTAAAGCGATGGACTCATCGCTGAATCGTAGTAAGCGAGTCATGCTATTACGTTCATTTTCGGTACAAATACCCTTGGGAAAGGCATGAACCCCCTTATCCTCCCAGCTATGGGTTAAATAGTACCACAACTGTTCGTCTAGGAGAATGGCTTTAGCATTAAAAAACCTTCAAAGTTTGATATGCCATTAAACAAAGAAACCAAACCAAACCTAAACTAAATACCATAACCATCCCAGCATGTCTACAGCACTGGTTCCCTTGATTCTCTCTGTCATTTGTCTCTGTCGATCATCGTTCTTGATAAGTCATCAAAATAGCATCTAGTGTCCGTACAGAGGTGATGATTCTAAGTTTTTGCAAGCCAGCCAACACTGGTGTGTCCATTCCATAAGAAAACACTGCTTATGAGTTCGTCCTTACTTCACCAGAAGGTTCCAGCATGTCTTACTTGAATGGTTTGTGAGATGGGAGGTAAATGGCCGAACAATAGCAGTTTTGTTTGATTCCGCTTCCAGGATTTGTTCAAACAGCGTGGAGCATTGATATTTAGGTCCGATCCGGCTTTTTATCCAGGCATTTCTTTCAAGTATAGTGCAGCCATACAGTTGTACCGACATGGCTATAACTAGGAAGAATCCCAGTTTTATTTTATCTGAAAGATCAGATTTCCATCTGATAGTTAACCTGTCAATAGCATTCGATGCTATTCGATTGCTACGAGGCTTTTATCATTTCTACATTAAGATCATACCATCATAACGAATATAATTAGGTATTTATTACGAAACGCTACGACATAGAAACTCCTTAACCTAAAAGATGAATGTGTAGCTGTTAAAAATTAAGTACATCTGTATCGCTACAAGACCATGTCGAAAGTTGTAGCGCACAGAAATACGAACGGTTCAGTTTTTAATAATACTCAAACTTCATTTTGGGGTTTATGACCATTCTGTGGTGTGGAACATTTTCCTTAACCAGTAGATGTAGTTTCGTTTCACAGACAAGGTATTGAAAAATATTGGAGTTATTTTTGGTAAGGTGTGTACTATGGAGGTAGCTACTTACAGGAGACTTGCAGCTTGGTGCCAACCCTGGGACTTGGCAAGCATGAGTGCTACCTTCCTAGCAACCGAAAGAAAAAAGGTTTTTAAATACCAGTGGTAATAGATTAATGAGAGAATTTTATTTTGCGCCAGGAAGCCCCTCTTTTCTAGTAATGCGTCGATTTCGCTTCCAGTCAGGATCCCCCCGAGGAAAGTGCTACTTTTTGATTTTTTTTTTTTTCCTTTTTAATCCCAAGAAATTAAATGCAGTTGTTTAGTTGGCTAGGCCTATGGAAAACACTCACTGCTTCTCTGCAGATGGGTAACAAGAGTCCTGTATATGGCACTAAACAATCTGATGATGAGTTTCCAGTAATGCTGGAGCTTTAGGGAATGCAGAGTACCTTTTCATTGTCATCGCTCCGAGGTCCATTCTGGTCCGGAGTGGTAGCACCTGATAGAGATCTATCTATCTATCTATCTATCTATCAAAGAGAGCTAAACTGTGTACTCATGCTAAACTGAATTGTTTGAAATAGAACTGTTTAATGACATTAAAACTGTATTTATACTAAACTGAGTTGTTTGAAATTGAAGCGTTTTTTGACATTGAAACTGTTCTTATGCTGAACGGAATTGTTTCAGATATAACTGTTAATATGTATAAAAATGGATTTGGCATTAAATAACCTATAATGGTTGATGTGCTATGAAAGCAAACCAAACTAAACCAATTAAATCTAACATTAGTGGTTAAGACGTTTGATGTGACCGAACCAGATAATGACAAACGTTGCAATCAATAGTGTTGAGACGTTCTTCTTATAGAGAGTATGGTACCAAGTAATAACAAAACACAAGTATTACTCAAGGAACAAATCTTTATAGAAAAGTAAATTCTATTTGAATCCAAATGAGATCCTCGAGAGATTTCGTGAAAATCAATAAAAAAAGAAACAAAAGGGGTCGATTAACTGAAAAAATATTTCAACAATATTTTCTAACAAAATACACTTCACCTACATCTCTGGGTTTTATAATACAAGGGGTATCAATTTACATAGGACTCATGGGACTGCTTATAACTACTAATAATAATGTTATGCTCTTTTTTTTTTTTTTTTTTCAGATTTATAAATTGTATACTATAGCAACTATATATGCCTTGGACAAAAGAGAAAAAGTATTTTGCGTTACTTCTTATTTGGAGACAAAATCATTCAAAATTGTCTCAAAATAGATGCAACCCATTAATATGATAATGATTTATTACTGAGACAAAAAAACTCCCCCAACTCAAAAAAAGATTGCATGGCCTGGAAGCTGATATAATAACAAAAAAAACATTGATTTTGATGTCTCTACCTGAAAGAATACATTTTTACAGGACGTGTTCGAAATGACCCCTCATTGCGCTTGTCTCAGTAATAAATTATTATCGTTATAAATATAATATCGTTATAGCTATAAATAATATAGTTGCATCTATTTTGAGACAACCTGTACCAGTATCCAAGGTACGATATGAAACTATCGGATGGTCAGGCTCCAGGCTTAAAACTTTGGGGAATGAAGAATTCATCTTCACTGACATTACTCCCAGGTCTACTCAGACCCGGAGTGCTAGTCCATATTAGAGTCCTATCAAAGGGTCAAATAGAACTATTTGATCATTTACTATACCTGAACCCACTTAACTATGTGCAAACAAATAACAGATGTCAAATTGAATTTTTAGTATTACATTGCAATACCTGGAAACATCTGTTTGCAAACGAATGAATAATATTCACAAGAATTATTACTGTTAAATTGCAATACTTGAAATCAATTAACTGTGTGCAAATAAAATTACTTGTGTTTGATAGCAATGCTTGAAACACTTTAACTGTGTGCAAACAAATGAGATATGACTCATTGAAAAATAATGTTTCCTCAGAACTATTCGTTTATAAATTTCAGACACACACACACACACACACACACACACACACACACACGCATATATATATATATATATATATATATATATATACCTAAACAGTATTTGGCATTAAACACCCTACAAGAGTTGATAAATCAAAAAACACGATCAACCAGGAAATACTAATAATTTTATGCTTTCAAAAAATTATTTCTTTTTAGAAGCAGGGACGAACTCATAAGAGATTTACTCTTATGGACCCCCACACATGGCCGTGCAAAAGCAGGACGACCAACACGAACATACATTCAGCAGCTATGTGAGGATACGGGATGTTGTCCTGAAGACCTACCTAGGGCGAGGAACGATAGGGAGGAGTGGCGAGAGAGGGTCAGGGATATCCGTGCTACCAGCGCGATATGATGATGAAAAAATACTCATTTCTTTTATCATTCTTACAAGTCACAAATAATAATCCTTAGTAAACAAGTAGATTCAAGTAACTATTCATAATACAAATAATTTACAGTTATATCATCATCATCATCATCATCATGTCGTGCAGCCAGCACAGATATCTCTGACCCTCTCTCGCTACTTCTCCCTATCGTTCATCGCCTCTGGCAGGTCTTCAGGGCTACATCCCGTATCCTCAAATAGCTGTTGTATGTAGGTTCGAGCTGGTCGTCCTGCTTTTGCTCGGCCATATGTGGGGGTCCATAGGAGTACACTTATGAGCTCGTCTCTGCTTCTCCAGCAGTGTCCTGCGTGTCTGGTTCGTCTAACTTGGATAGTTTACGTGATGGGAGGTAGGTGGCCGTATAGTTGGTGTTTTGTGGAGTGTTGCCTCCAGGACTTGTTCAATATTGCTCGCAGCATTCTTGTGTAATTATGGTTTCACGTATTCCTATCAAATACAAATACAAATAATTTGCAATCTATTTGGATCACAGATGGGACTCTAATACAAACTATCACTCAAGATCAGAGTGGACATGGGAGTAATGACAATGAAGTTTTACTCAAAACTCCTCTGACTGGAATTCCACAATCAGACACGGTTTAGTATCATACTGTATTTAATCCAAGGTGTTAGTTTACTCTGATTCCGTTAAAAATAACTAGGGACAAGTATTAAGTATTCCTGTATAGCTACTCGCCTGCTGTCAGAATTGAACCTGCAAACTCCACATGATTGTCTCTTTAGAAGTTTAGGTAAGCAATGCTTATAACTGTTACGCTATGTGTCCTGGGGATTTATCATTTAAACGTTCTTACATCACTATGATTACTACCATTATGTATGATTTGTTTTTTTACCTGGGCTCATATTACGATTTTTTTAATATGTGGTTCGAAGTTCTGTGTAGGCTCCTGAGTTCGACATAAAAAAAAAACCTGAAGAAGGCCGGAGGACATATCGGCCAAAACGTTGTGAATACAACAATAAAGATGAAGACAATAGTTTGAAAACCCTGAATTATAAAAATCATCAAGCTACGTCTCAGAAATTCTAACAACTGAGTAGATATTTCTTAAGAAAAGGACTCGGTTTGATGTAAATTTTGAAAGAAAATACTTTAACATACAGGAAGCCTATGGGGCGGATAGCGAGAGAGAGAGAGAGAGCGAGAACTAAAGGAACCCAATGTCAGAATGCTGTGATTAGACACACACGCACAAACACACACACACACACATATATATATATATATATATATATATATATATATATGGTGAGGTTGGTTTATTACCATAATTTAAGATGAAATACTATCATTTTCTTCTCCCTCGGTTATGATGCTACCCCTAGTTTGAATATTAAATTTACCGCATAATAAACGGGCAAATACATTATAATACTAGATGCAAACATAGACTACAGGAAGTAAATTATTTGATAGATAGATAGATAGATAGATAGATAAACGAACTAGATAGATAGATAGATAGATAGATAGATAAACGAACTAGATAGATAGATAGATAGATAGATAGATAGATAGATACGAATAAAATGAGAAATATAGATATGACCAGTCTGATAGATAGATAGATAGATAGATAGATAGATAGATAGATAAACGAACTAGATAGATAGATAGATAGATAGATAGATAGATAGATTCAAAGAGGCACTGAGGGAGGGAAGTTGATGTGGAATAGATAATAAATAACATACGAGGAGAAGTAAGAGGTGCACCTAATATCGCTTCCTTCGTTCTTGTCAAACAGGCGCCACTGGTCGGCCATTTAAACATTACGTGGCTTTTACACATCTGCAATATTAATTATCTCCCTTTAATAGCTATGCTTCGCAATTTTACTCCGACAGGCGTCGTTGTCAACACCATTCACGGCAGGAACCCAGTCGTCTTGCCTTGCAATCGCTACGCCATTCCCTTTCCCCCAACAATTCCTCTACCTCATTTTTTTTTCGGTTGCTTTGTCTTGTGATCTGTGAGTAGCAGAGTCTCACGGTCCCTATCTTTCCTGAGCAAGACAAGAACCTGCTAAAAAGTCAAATTTTGTAAAGCAAAACTAAATTTTTTCGTAAGTTCAAAAATGAATTTTTAAAATAGCATTTATATTGATGCATTTAAACTTATATAAATAACATAAATTATAAAATATTGTGACTAATATATATATATATATATATATATATATATATATATATATATATATATATATATATATATATATAAATGATAGACAGATACATACATTAAAGTGAGAAACCATATATATATATATATATATATATATATATATACTTTTTCTCACTTTAATGTACGTATCTATCTATTGCTTATAGTTAGATAACCAAATTGTACTCTCTCTCTCTCTCTCTCTCTCTCTCTCTCTCTCTCTCTCTCTCTCTCTCTCTGTAATCGAATGAATTATTTTATTTTAGTTGGGTCGTTTAGTCGACGGACCTTTAAATAGGCTAACTAAATAAGAACAAGAATCCACTTCAAAAAAGGGGTGGTCTGTGTATGAAACTAAATTGTATCTTATGCCGAGGCCCCTATTCTTGATATCTTGAGAATATGGAATTAGACCCAAGTTCAATTCTTATCGAATACGAATATTTTCTAAACATCTATTGGATCCATCGATGGAACCCTTACATATACCACCACTCCGGGTGGACCTGTGAGTAATTGTAATGAACGAATAATCTGCACGCGCAAGATCTTCAGAACTTGAGCCTCACCGAGGGATTCAGTGTAAGTTCATAATCATGACATCCTTAGTAATAATCCTAAATAAACAACTATCGATTCAAGTAACTATTCCTAATACAAATAATTTACAGTGTATGGTTTCAAGTATTCCGATCAAATACAAATAATTTGCAATCAATTTCGCTCATAGATTGGACTCTAACAGATACTACAACTCAGTCCTTGCAGTCAGAATACTCTGATAACACACACACACACACACACACACACACACATATATATATATATATATATATATATATATATAAATGAAGAGTAAATAAAGGATTGTAATCCGAAAATATGGAGAAAAACTGATATCAACGATCCAAGTGGAAGAAATGACGTAATTTAAACATCAAACGCTGATTCGCCAGTTAAACGGCCAACTTTTTCTTACTATACATATTTTCCCCTAGGTTTTTGTATTTCCCATTTCTAAACATCCATCGTTAACTTAAAATTATTAATATCACCCCTCATGGTTCTGATGATGGTTCAGTAGAACCGAAACGCTAGGGTGTCGACCCGTTAATAAATCATTCCTTCCACTTGGATCGTAGTTATCAGTTTTTCTACATATATATATATATATATATATATATATATATATATATATATATATATATATATATCATCATTCTTGTATGTACAATAATAATTAATAAAAATTTAGTTCTTTAGCCTTGTTATGGTGACTGGTCTATGAGAAGGAAAATTCTAAATTCATGCTATTTGACCTTGTGTCACATCCTATCTGTGATGAAGGGGCTGGGTAAATATATGCATAAGCTAATCTCCGGCTCACCAGCTAAGAATCTTCCATCTTAAGCTACTTGGCGATCACACTCATCGTTTTGCCGGTATTATGATGTTCTGGATCAGCAAGATAAACTCGTTCATTATAACATCTTAACGCTTAGAATGACGCGTCTACGCGAGCGGTCTCCGGCACGTTCCTGATTTTAAATACGAACGACCAACCCACACTTTTAGGAAGGTAGATATCATCGAGTCTCAGTCTTCTCCCTCGGTTATGATGTTACCCCTTCGTTTGTATATTAAATTTACCGCATTGGTGTCTGGGGCACAAAGCAAGAGGTGCGTTTTTGCTTTATATTTCTGATGGAAAGCTGTCATATTAACACTTTCGATACATCGGGAAAAGAATTTTAAAATTTTGTGTTAAATTTTGTTGTTGTTGTTGTTGTTGTTGTTGTTGTTGGTTATTGTTCATTAATGGCTCGCTAAAGGTAGTTGTGCTCTTGGTATATGCCATAAAAGAACTTCCTGTCTGATATAGATGACCGTCGACGTTCCATTCTGGGATTTTCTGATTACTACAAAAGGACTAACTCAGAAAAAAAAACATTTGATGCGTCGTTTACTGGAAAGAAAAATGCCATTGCCAATGTTGGATTTACTTGTTGGATTTGTCTCTGTGGAACATTGCACTGACTGTATTTAGTGCTGTACTAGATTGTGTTATCTCTGTTGACTCAGGGATTGATACCACTCATCTGTAAGTTGAAAGGAACTAAATTCTTTTTCACAAGTTTATTCTCTGTATTAGCATTTAATATGTCACATCTTTCAACAAAGAACTGTTCGCAAATGCGAGGTTCTAAATTTTAAAAGTTCCAAGCCTCACCAAAAAAGATGAGCTATAACTGATTGTTTCTTGGGGTTTTTTTTTGTGGCAACATACGATCGCTTCTTATAAGACTAGGAAGATTAATTCAAATTCCTGTCTTCATTTCTGTGCTTGTGAGACCCATACGAAGTTTAGAGGTGTACGTCAAATCTAAAATTTTGGTGTAGTCCAGATCTTTTTGACTAAACCTCGTACCTGATGTTCTCTCTTTAAATTCTTGAGCATGTGGTTGATATGTAATACATTACGTTGGTAATGTAATATTTGTATGTTCGTTCTATATATATACATATATATATATATATATATATTTGCTGTGATTCACCAAGACGAAAGAACATCAATGTAAGACAACCAGTGGGGCTAGATTTAACCGCATAACGAGAATGTGTGTGTGTGTGTGTGTGTGTGTGTGTGTGTGTGTGTGTGTGTGTGTGTGCTAAAGACATAAATATACACATATAACAAAATATATATACATATATAATAAGATAAATCTATGAATATACATTATGAGCATTGATAATAGGAAATAGGAAATATAGCATTAGATTAAAAAAAAGGCTAAAAATATGTGTGTGATTTTTTTTAATCAATGCTCCTTCGGCAGAGTTACAATTCTTGTCATTCTGATCTCACACAGAATGTCCTCGAATTTCCTTGGATTATATTAGCGAACCGAAGATATTTATATGTGAGAACTCCAATAGACTTTCATTCTGATTATGGCTGAACATAGAAATCTTAAATTGGATATTGGCTAACAACATATTTATTAGTGTCCCTCTGTTTCATTCTAACATGTACAAGCGCATATATATATATATTCATTATGTCGCTCAAAACATCTTTATTTATATCTTTACATCGAATTGTTTATTCATATGCAGATATCGATCTATTTCATTCATTTCATATCTGTTTCCACTCATCTATCCATCTACATGATATCGATCCTATGGAGATCTGATTTATCCAATAAAATAAAACAGGATTTCTTCCAAGCTGTTGGTGTGTTGATACTACTTTATGGATGCACCACAGGGACGCTAAAGAATACTGAGAAAGGTTTAGTTTGGTTTGGTTTGGTTTTATGGCATATCAACCTTTGTAGGTTATTTAACGCCAAATCCATTTTTATGTAAATAATCTGTTCTATAGAAAACAGTTCAGTTTAGCATAAGTACACATTTTAATTGTCAAAAACATTTCCATTTCAAACTATTCAAGCAGTTATATGTAACAATTCAGTTAAGTGTAAATACAGTTTTAATGTCGAAAAACAGTTCTATTTCAAATAATTCAGTTAAGCATAAGCACGCAGTTTAAGTGTAAGTACGGTTTAATTCTCAAAAACGTTTCTATTTCAAGCTATTCAGTTTACTCAATTCATTTTAGCATAAGTATGCTGTTAGTTCTATTTACCCCATAGATAGGGCCCTATCAGGTGCTACCACTCCGGGCCAGAGTGGACCTGGGAGCGACGGCAATGACGGAGTACTCCGCATTCCCCAAAGCTCCAGCATTGCTGGAACCTCACCATCAGATTGTTTAGTGTCATATACAGGACACTCGTTGGTGGGGGTCTTACCCCTCTGCAGAGAAGCAGTCGGTGTATTCTACAGCCCCAGCCGACTGGGCAATAATAAGAAAGGGTTAAATAGGAACTACACAAGAATCATGTGTGCTGTCTTGCACAAATCCCGGAAGCTACACCCCATAAAACAGCAGCTGTACGGCCACCTGCCTCCCATTTCATAAATTATCCGAGTATAACGAAAAAGACATACGAGGCACTGCTGGAGAAGTAAGGACAGACTCATGGGCGGCATTCTCTTGTACACCTCTACATATGAACGTGCTGGTATTATTCGACTAACAATGAGATATTTACCACAGTTTAGTGCGGACACATGATGCAGTCTAGAAGACCTGTCAAGCACAATGGATGATAGGAATAGATGGCAAGAGATAGTCAAGGAACTCTAAATTTTATATAAGATTAAATAATAATAATGATAGCTATCTAAAAAGCTATCTATCTATCTATCTATCTATCGAGCTAGCTAGCTCGAACTCTTTCCAAATATATTTCTACCTCTCTATCTCTCTATCTACAAGGTCCTTTTTCTGGATATATTTCTGTCAATTTCTCTCTCTCTCTCTCTCTCTCTCTCTCTCTCTCTCTCTCTCTCTCTCTCTCTCTCTCTTAATCTATCAACAAGTCCTATTTCCAGATATAATTCCAACAATATCCATCCCTTTAACTCTGTTTGTCAGTCTCTTACACACTCACTCTCTCTCTCTCTCTCTCACTCACTCTCTCTCTCACACACTCACTCACTCACTCTCTCTCTCTCTCTCTCTCTCTCATTATTTATCGATCGATCTATCTTGTCCTCTCTCCAAACATCTATCTATCTTGTCTTTTTTCATGATGCATTTCTATGATTTCACACACACTCTCTCTCTCTCTCTCTCTCTCTCTCTCTCTCTCTCTCTCTCTCTCTCTCTCTCTCTCTCTCTCTTTCAGAATATATATAATCTTCTTTCCAGATATATTTCTTTCAACTCCTGTCTCTATTTCTCTTTATCCATCAATCAATCTATCTTCGTAATTAAAAAACAGATTTTTCTGTTTGAGCAATATGCTACTGAAGTAATTAAAAAGAAAATTATTTGTTTTATGTTGCTTAATTTAGTCAGTAAAGATTCTTAGCATGTCAGTCAAATTCACATATTGGTGATCCTTCCAAAATGCAATATTAGTTCGTCTTTTCAATCTTCTTGATCAATTCTGAACGAAACTTCTGAATTTATTCAATCATCAATACATTTTTAATTCCAAATTTCGCATTTAGGGAGTCATCATCACGTTGTGGTTAACGTGTTACCCTGTGACTGCATTATAATGAATTCGAACTCAAATTGCACGGTGGGTGGTGCCGTGGTGTAATGGCGGAATCGTAGCTCGCGAGTTCGAACTCCAGTCGGGATATTACGTTCACTTTCGGATAAATACCCTTGGGAAAGGTGTGAACCCCATTATCCTCTCAACTAAGGGTTAAATAGTACCACTACTGTTCCTCTAGGAGAATGGCTTTGGCATTAAATAACCCACGAAGGTTGATATGCCATTAAACAAAGAAACCAAACCAAACCAAATCAAATCGCACAATTCCATTCACTTTCGAACTTATACAAATGGGAAAAATGTGAACTCCCAAATCGTTTGAAAAATATCAGTACTGTTCTTCTATACGGATGGATTTGGCATTGAGTCACCATTGAAAGTTGATATGCCATTAAAGAAAAGGAAGAAAGAAATTCAGTACTCAGAATTACGAAACAAGATTTATAACCTTATTATGCTGATTTCAATAAGAGTTGATTTTTTGCATAGAAACCCAGTTTTTAACCCTCAAAACTAGGATGGCCCCCTCGGCTGCAGAATACACCGACTGTATCTCTGCAGAGGAGTAAGACTCCCCCAACGAAAGTCCTAGATATGACACTAAAACATCTCAGCCTAGTCAGCTGGGACTGCAGAATACACCAACTGCACTTCTGCAGAGGGGTAAGACTCCCCGCCACAACGCGTGTTCTGATAATGACACTAAACAATTTGATCCTGAGGTTCCAGTAAAGCTGGTTCTTCTGGGAATGCGGAGTATCTCTTCAATGCCATTGCTCCCAGGTCCACTCTGGCTTGGAGTGGTAGCACCTGATAGGGTCCTATCGATGGGTCAAATAAAACTAAACTGCGTACGAATGCTAAACTGAATTATTTGAAATAGAACTGTTTTCATATTTAACCGTGTGTACACAAAATCTATACGTATACTAAAGTGAATGGTTGGAAATAGAACTGTTTATATGTATAAAAAGGATTTAGTATTAAATAATCTACAATGGCTGATGTGCCATAAAAAAACAAAATCAAACCAGTTCATTGCCATAGCTCCCAGGTTCACTCTTGACCGTAGTGGTAGCACCTGATAGGGTCCTATCTATGGGTCAAATAGAACCGTTTGACATTTAAACTGTGTACTTATGCTAAACTGGATTGTTTGAAAAGGATCTGGTTAAGTTTGGTTACTTTGTTTCATGGCATATCAACCTTTGTGTGTTATTTAATGCCAAAGCCGTTCTCAGGTAAAGGACAGTAGTGGTACTGTTTAACCCATAGCTGGAAGGATAAGGGGGTTCATATCTTTCCCAAGGGTATTAGCCCGAAAGTGAACATAATAGCGCGACTGGAGTACGAACTCGCTTACTACGATCCCGCAGTCCATCGCTTTAACCATTACACCAAGAGTACACCCCCTGAAAAGGATCTGTTTGATGATTTAACTGTGTGTAAACAAATGAATGATGTTTAATTGAATTGCTGATGATACATAGCAATACTTGAAACCATTTAACTTTGTTGGCTTATACTAAACTGAATTGTTTGAAAAAGAACTGTTATATCATTTAACTGTGTGTAAACAAAACATTAATAACACGTAAGATTATCCGTATTCGATAGAAATCAGTCAAACCATTTAACTGTGTGAAAAAAAAACTGAGCTCAGGCTCGTTTTAAAATGTTATCGACAGAATGTGTTTAAAAATCATATATTTAATATATATGTATAAAAAAGGGTTTGGCATTAAATAGCGTAGAATTGCTGATATGCCATAAAAAGTACTCAACGAAGTTATATATATCTAATATATATATATATATATATATATATATATAAAGAGGCTTTGGCATTAAATAACCTACAATGGTTGGTTTGTCATAAACCCCAACCAAACCAAATCATATATATTTAATATATATGTATGAAAAAGATTTAGCATTAAATAGCCTACAATGGCTGATATATCATAAACCCAACCAAACCAAATCATAAATACTTAATATATATGTATACAAAGGATTTGGCATTGATTAACCTACAATGGTTGATATGCCCTAAAAACCCCAACCCAACCCAACCAAATCATATATATTTAGTATATATGTATAAAAAGGATTTGGCATTAAATAACTTACAATGGTTGTTATGCAATAAACCCCAACTAAACCAAACCAAAACCAAGTGATGTATCTATTTGTTCAAATAGTTATTATAAACATTTCCTTCATTAGATTTTAGAAACATCTTTACTGCGAAACTTCGGAAACCTTTTTTGCAGAACACATTACTTTCATGTTTCATCAGAAATGTTAGCAAAACGATTATAATCGTAGGAAATGGAATCGGTGACCCGAGTACAAATCCTTGACAAGGCTGTTTACATTTATTTCACTTTGCACCTTGGAAAAAGCATGAATTCACCTGCTACACTACCACCAGCTATGACCGACTGAGTTATTTGGCTACCAGTCTAGGAGAAGGAAAACTCTGAATTCAAATCAACTTTACTCCGTTTAGAAGTACTTGAATCTCTTCCTGCTTATGGTGAAGGGATTAGTTAAATACAAATAACAGAAATATAATCAGCGAATCTCTTTTCTGGTACGAGAATTTCTCTTCTCAGTACTAAGGGGCCGTTTTATTGTCATTATAACCAGCTGCGATCCATAACTTAACTGATACGTAGACAGGTATGTCATCTAGCATATATATATATATATATATATATATATATGTGTGTGTGTGTGTGTGTGTGTGTGTGTTTGTGTGTGTGTGTGTGTGTGTGTGTTTATCCCAGTATATATGTATATATGCGTGTAATTAGACGTCCGTTGAAGCAGAAAAATATTTCAAGTGTCTAGAAAACGAAGAAAAAAATGCTAGCCTTAATGTTTATCTATAATCTAAAGCTTTTTGTTGTTGTTGTTTTTTAATTTGTATCTTGTTTTTGTTTTTTTCATAAACTCCATCACTTTTGAGTTTTTAACTTGATGTTATTTTAGGCGGGAAGAAACTCACCAATTGGAGTTCCACAATTCCTTTCTTTTCTTTAAAACATTTTAACGAGATTCGACTCGACGTTTTCGGATGACTAGGTACAAATTTTCAGCAGGAAATCAACAAAAAAAGAAAAAAACCTTTCCGCTTTTATGCATATTTTTTTCTTTTTCTTAAGTAAATTTCTTGTTTTCATTTGTTTCATTAAAAACAATTTGGAAGCTATTCATGTTATATATTTAAATGTTTTGTACGCCGAGGAATGTAAGAATTAACTTTCTTTTTCGGACAAAGACAATAACAGGCCAACAAATCGTGTTGTCAGAAATGGAGAACCCAAAGGTTTTAGCCAATTCACCCAAAATATGCCAACTGTGCTTGTTAATAAAACTAGTACGCAATTTGAATTATAAGTTTAATTTTATTTTTATAGTAATATCAAGAAAATTTAAGCTAGATAAATAGACGATTGTTGTATATGAGGTATACGCAACTATTGAATAACGAAGAATATGTTATTTATAGTTTTTTTATTGTTTGTTTATATCAGATAATCAATAGATATAAACTCTTCTTCAAAAATGTGGTTTATAAGCTGGTTAATCACGAAGACACATTCGGAGAAGATAGATAGATAGATAGATAGATAGATAGATAGATAGATACCAAGGCCTACATTCATTATAAATAAAACCAATGAATGTTATTACATACATACGTACGTGTATATATATATGTATATATATACCTTCATCCGGTACACATATGGGATATGTACAGTGTGTGTGAGAGAGAGATAATAAGACTGACGCAAAGTTGGGCGGGTTTCGATCCCAGCTTCAAACATCCTACGAGTCGAGTCACACTGAAGAGTTGTAATACAACGAAACGGTCTGTCTGTGGATGACAATACATATATATATATATATATATATATATATATATATATATATATATATATTACGTTCATTCAGTAGCAGTCTGTGATCTTTAAAATTAATTATACTATTTTTTTTATCGATACACAAGTTACATTTAGCATTGAAGCTATCAGCAGTTGAAGACTGCTTGACTATAATCAACTTTATTTGAGGGGTTAGCCTCAGATCCTTAAGGTTCCAAAAATATTTAGTAGGACGGTTTGGTTTCTAAGTCACGGATTGGAGAAAGAATGTCTGTGGTTATACAGTCCTTGTTTCTAATTCCCAGCGGAGACACCTATTTAGACCCTCTCCCCATCATTATTATGTTCGATTGGGGAAATGCACGTTTGGTATACGACCTTCTTCGAGTTGCATCGTCTGGGATTTATATATCTATTTGAAACTTTAAGTATCAGGGGTTAAACGTGTGGAATCATCTGATGAGACAAAGAGTATAATGGCATTCTTCACCGAAATGAATTTATAATGACAAATTAACCAGGTTTGAGTTTTTCTTATTGCATTATATATATATATATATATATATATATATATATATATATATATATATATATATATATATATATATATATATAATGCCTAAAGAGCCAGAAACCATCTACCAAGGTTTCATCGACCAAATCATCAGAATAATTTTTTTCTGACATGTCAGTTTGGGTAATATTTACAGAATAAAAAAATTATATATAATTACATATATATATATATATATATATTTAATGGAAAATAATAGACATTTTTTGTCTACATATGTTATATATCAATTCTAATGTCCTTTAGAAGATTGTATCCCTGAAAATAATATATATGTCGGTTTAACCTCAACTGCCCTATCGAGAAGACTTACAGTGCACCAATCGGATACAAGTTCCATAGCACAGCATTTAAAAAAAACATTCATGTCCAACAACAGAATTACGGAAAATTCTAACCAAAAACACAACAATATTAGAACATCAAAATAACAAGCAAAAAACAAGAGATCTTCGAGGCACTACATATTAAGAACATACAACCCAAACTTAATAGAATTAATTTTGAAACCAGTGCTAATCTACTTTAACTACTGACGCTATTTATAGAAACAAATTCGAAAAGTAAACACTACACAATACAACAGTACAAACGCTCATTCTTACTAAGTAGTAATGAACATACAAAAGAAAGATCAATTTTGTAATACATCCTCCCATGATGACGGCCCAATATTGGACAGAAACTACTTGGGAAATAACTAATTATGGAAGGTTTATAAACCAATTGCCGCCGAATATCATAAGATCAATACGACAATTCGAAAGGATTAACAAAAAAATATGTAGACAAAAAATGTCTAGCATGTTCAATCAAATATGTATCAATGAAGAAATGCTGCCAAAATACACACACACACACACACACACACACACATATATATATATATATATATATATATATAACCCGTTGTATACATTCATTTGAAAATGAAAGATTTTCTTTTACTTACATAAATGGTTTGTGCGCAGACACAGAGATATATATTGGATGGAGCAGATGTAATAGTGCAGTTAATGATATCGTGTTCTGATTCACTGCTTTATCATTTCTTTATAAAACAGTCTGTATTTTGTCATTTTTACTAACGTTCTGAATGTCATTTGTGGACAACAGAGGTTGTTTTTCCCTTAACTGTATTTGTGCCAATTCGGCCGCAAAAACTGTTCGGGTGTTTACGCCCAGTGGGACGATCTCAGCTGGCTATACCGACACAGAGGAAAATCAGTCAAAACGAATCTATCATCCACAATGTTTGCCTAATGCTCTACTGTTTCTTCTAAAACCTTTCAGAAGGAAGTTCCCGCCGTGTTGTAGCAAACGTGCTCAACTACAGCCTCAAAGTAAGCGGGTTCGAACCCCACTCGCACTATCACGTTCACTTTCGCAATCACACCCTAAGGAAAGGTATGAACATACTTATCTCCCAACTATAGGTCAAATAGTTCCATCATTCTTCTTCTACAAGAAAGACTTTGGCATTAAAGAACCCATGAAGGTTTATATGCCATTAAACTAAGAAACCAAACCAAACCAAACCAAACCAAACCAAACCAAAACCTTGCCCATCAAATAGGAATTTTTAACATTAAGATAAATCAGACTTTAATTTACACGTGGCAACAAAGATTTTGCAACTTGAGTTTTTTTTTTAAATTTATACTGATTCTAAAACCGTGTTCACAATTGATAGACCGATTGGGTTAAACAGGATCTCAACCCGTATAGCGTTATTTTATGTGTAGACGTTTGCGAATTGCGTTCATTGTTCATTTATATTTAATTTTTTTAGATTGAATGATCCGTTTGTATCTTAAAATTCCTGGGAATTTGGTGGGGGGTCATTTTCCAAGACAGATTCTGGTTTGTGTTTATACCATTTGTCAGTATTGCCAAATTTTGATGACTAACACAGTTCTTAGTGGATCATCATTTTCACCCAGTCATACCTACACTTGAAATCTTTTTGGAATTAACTATTTCATCTTTGTTGACGCATATTTTTTTCTCTTTGTTTTTTTTTTACACCAGTTTTATGTGTTTTTTTTACTGAAATATGAGTGACAGCCAGTCTCTTCAAGACCCCAGGACTCTACTTAGTATTCTAATTTTTTTAACAGTGTTGTAGTTTGGATAATCTCCATTCTTTCTTTTCTCTCTGATTTCTCCAGTTTCCTTTCAAAGTCATTGGGGATCATTCCTAGTTCATCAACTACTATTAGAACCACCGTCACCTTTATATTCCACGGCTTTTTCAACTCTCCAGCAAGATTAATCTGTTCGCTTTCTTTCATTTTTCCCTCGCTGCTCTACTCGAACAGTAAAATGAACTAGATGGCAAGTTTTTTTTTCTTGTTAATTAACTTTAGCTGGAGCCTTCAGATTATTATCATTATCATTATTAATATTATTATTATTAACGAAATTTGAGAGGTTAATATTCCTTGCCTCTCTATTCCTATTTTTTAACACATCCTTTTGTTTTCTTTTGTTTGTTTTTGTTTTTTTTACGTCAAAATGGCTTAAAGAAAAAAGTTAAAAGCCGTCATGTATTTTTTGTCACTATTTGATCTTTTTTTTTTTATCAAGTTCACTTATCAATATTTTAGATTTCTCTTAATCTTATTTTTAAAATGATTTCGTTTTTTTTCTTTTTTTAAAATTATTCTGCCCTTTCTTGATATTCTTTGTCAAATTATTTTTAGGGGTTAAGAGCAGATGTGAAAAGTGATATCATATTAAGGTTATTTGTATTTGCACCGAGAAACATTTGAGAAGTTAAAGAAAATCACCAAAGAAAGAAAGAAAGAAAGCAGACGACAAAACAATGACGATATTTGAATATGAGAAAAACGAACTCAGCAGCCAAGATGGCGCGAGCTGACTGTGTCGGATGACGAAAACGGAAAAGAGACGTGGACATTGTTTGCCTCTCATATTTTTCTACTTCTAATGACGTAGCTTTTTTTAATCGCTTTCTCTTCTTCTCCTTTCATGTCGTTTGATCTTTTTTCTAATACCCGCCAAAACAAGTGAAACATCAGCTCATCGCCGTCTTTTCTCGTGGTTAGAATTTTAGTAATGGCGCTTTTAATAGCAGAAGTAATATTTACAAGGAGGTACAGTTATTTTTAAGCTTCAACTGTAGCTTACTTTACAAGCAGAATAATGTAGTTTGAAAGGGATCTAACTAAATGCTAGTCGTATGTGTCATAAACCGAACGAAAGAGAGAGAAAGAGAGAGAGAGAGAAGGAGGAGAGAATATTGAGAAAGAAAGAAAGAAAGAAAGAAAGAAAGAAAGAAAGAAAGATCTGAAAAGACTGAAGTAGATATGAACAGTGAGCGAGACAAATCAGCAGAAACTGAGATAGATAGATAGATAGATAGATAGATAGATAGATAGATAGATAGATAGATAGATTTATTTCTGTCAATCTTCATTTATGAACATTGTTTGCTATCCCTTACAAATCAACTGATATTTATAATCAAGTGGATAATCCGATGTTGAGCGAGTGAATTTAATGTCTATCTACTAAACGATATGTACTGAGAAAATCCGTTCTTTATGAACCGATCAGTTCATAAATCCCGATAATCCATAATCCTTGTCTAATTCATAATTATTAGCTTTTTTGAATACAACAGCATTAAATGTAAACAAATCCCAACGGTCATTAACACTTCAATATTTCGTTCGGTAATTAGAACAATAGTCTAGTTTCTTTCAGGGTTTCTGGTTCAAGCCTTTCGCCACGACAGAAAGAATGATACTACATGAAATTTCTGATTAATTTCTTGCTTGGTCTTGTGCTTTAGATTATTGTTTCCTTCTACTGCGTATACAGAAAAATAAGTGATTAGCGGCGACTATCTCCGTCCAAGTTACTAGAACTAGATAGAATTCTATTAACAAGAAAATATTTCTACCAACATTATAAGTAATAATGTTAAATACCAATGCTTGAAACTATTCCACTGTGTGCAAATAAAACTATTACTATAAGATAGCGATACTAGAAATATTTTAACTGTGTGCAAAAAAGGGATTAGTGTTAGCAATACTTGAAACCACTTAAATGTATGCAATTAGAACTGCTAGTTTTAGTTAGCAATACTCGAAACACTTTAATTGTGCAAACAAATGAGCCCTGGTCCGTTTAAAAATATTAATTACAAACAATTTGTTGACAAATTATATATATATATATATATATATATATATATATATACTGACTAATTTACTATCTAGCAGCATTCACGGTGACAAAGAAAAAGAAAAAAAACTGCCAGAATTCAAAGATAACAATATCTCGAAACACTGCCAGGGGAAAAAAGAAAAAGATTGTCGGGAGAAAAAAAAAAAAGAAAAGACCGACTTCGTCACACCAGTTGAAAAAAATCAAGAGATATGGAATCAGTTGGTCAAAAGAACAAAACCCCACCGCAAAATGCTGCAATGCTACAATTACAAAAAGTGATCAATACTAAATAGAGCCAATTACAAGAATTAAATCGCGAGTCGGGACTATCCTACTGCAGTTTCGCCTAAAGCGGCTCCTCAGGGTACCTAGTACCGACTCTGAAGTAGGATAGTCCCGACTCGCGATTTAATTCTTATATATATATATATAAACAGGATTTGGCATCAAATAATCTACAAGGGTTGATATACTATTAAACACTATCAGCTAACCAACCCACCAGTTCTGCAGAGCTGGGAAGTATTCCTTCATTTGTATAGGCTATCTCAACATACATGGGACCCATGTGACTGCTAATAACTCTACTAATAATAATGTTCTATTTCTTTTTTGTTTCAGATTTGAAAATGATATGCTATAACAACTTATAATCCTTGATCGCATTGCATTGGGCAAGAATGGAAAACATATTTTGTGTCACTACTTATTTGGAGATGGAATCATTCAAAACAGTCTCAAAATTCAGGCAACCCATTAATATGATAATGATTTATCACTGAGACAAGAACACCCCCCCAAAAAAAGATTGCATGTCCTGGAAGCTAATATAATAATAATATTTTAAAAATTACTGATTTGATGTCTCTAGCTTTTTTACCGGACGTGTTCGAAATGACCGCCATTATGCTTGTCTCAGCAATAAATCATTATCACATTAATGAGTTGCATCTGTTTTGAAACACCCTGTATTTCTCCCTCGTTCAGTCTGACCCGGAATGATTTTACCCGTTTGTTGGAATTTATGGATCAAATGAATCGGCTTAAAAAATTATTCGTATTCAATTGGAGCCTGTACAAAAAATATCTTTTGAAAAAATAGAAAAAAAATGTAGATATGAAGGTAGAACGAATATGATTCCTCAACCTCTTGGCATAAAATACCCTAAATGGGTTTATATGCAATTAAAATCAATCATAAAGCAATACTTAACACACACACACACACACACACACACACACACATACACACACACGCACACACACACATATATACTCTTCTTCCTGCATTATATACTTATAAGTGAACATTACTCCTTGTCATGTAGAACTTGCAAATCTCATCTTCTCTTTACCTAAAATAGGATTAAAAATCAAATTAAACTTTAATAAAATGGTCGTTAATGTTGAAAGCTAATGATTGAACTGACAATTCTACAAATTTGTCTTTCTTTTTCACATCCAAAAATCCATTTTATTTCTTTCAAATTTGATAACCAAATCATTCCGTGATTGCCTCCAGTACATAATGAAGTCTCATTAGGACTTTTTTTTCACTCGAACAAAGAAAAAATCCAAAGGATTTGGAGCAAAGGCAAAGGGTTTAAGATTTCTTTGCATTTTTTTGAATGCAAGTCAAGCCTATGGAAGTCTGGCACATGGTTGTATTAATAGCGCTCTGACTTAGAATAGTACTCATCAAGATAACAATGGTCACCGAGACTGTTCTCATTAAGCTTACTCTTAGTGCAATAACCAAAGAATTTTAAACGCACAATACAGACAAAAACTCATAAGATCAACCTGTTTAACAAATTTCGTTTGTTATTGATACGGTTGTAAATTGAGAAATAACCCAGTCCATCCGATAAAATATATTTTAAGCCAGATAGAAAAATAAGATTCGTATTAATATCGAGTAATCTGTTTATCTTCAAAATTTAGAATTTTTTCAATATAGTATTTAGTTGTGTCCTTAGTATGCCACTAACTTCATCCTGCGGTGAGATTCTTCTTAGGAAGCTGTGAAGCTCTCTGTAGAGAACCAATTTGTTAGCATTACTCCCAGGTCTATTTTGAACCTGGCTGGTTCCATCTATGGTTGGTTTTGTTTCTTTGTTTGATGTGTTATGTAGAAGAATGTACACATACCGACTCGTGATTCGAACACGGATCTCTAGCCAACAAACACAAGTGTTGAAATAGTTTGTGCTACTGAAGTTCAATTGACTAGAAGTAGTGAATATAAAAACCCATTCTACTTTTTGCTTTATTATACATATTTACCAACCCCTCCGCTCGGGCAGGATATGACACAAGGTCAATTTTTTAAGCGAAGTTTAACAAGTTTGAATTTGAGTTTTCCTTCTCCTAGACTAGTTGCCTCACCAAGGCTGAAGAACCTAGTCTATCCTACTATTTTACCCATAGCCGGAGGGAGAATAATTGGATTCATACCTTTCCCAAGGGTATTAGTGCAATGTGAAATACATCGGTCTCGTCCAGGATTTGAACTCAAGTTGCTGTGTCCATTTCCCACGACGATAACCATTACACCACTGGCACTTTTTGCTTTATTATAAGCAAAATCTATTTTACAATCTTCTGAGAATATCAATTCCTTCAAAAAAATGCCGGAGTCTCCAAGACTGTTATTTGTAATATTAAAACAAGATAAATACCTGTCTGCTTCAGTGCTTATTTCCAAGAGCAAAAAACAAAAAAATCCATCTTGAATGGAGAGTTCTGGGTTCAGTACCGTAATCAGTTAAAAAGAATAAACAAATGTCCACTCACCTGAAAATAAAAGAAAGAAAACTGTTATTTCAACATTACGTCATTTAATGCTGTGTTAATGTAAAATAAAGAATTAATTACTAAAGCATTGATTCTCTTTACAACACGTTCTATTAATTACAAAAAATTGTTTATGTTTAATACGAGATCAGAATTACGGTACATCCAATGAGAATTGTGCTCCCTAATAACAATCTAGCAACAACTCTATGACAAGATGTCCTTAAGAAAACGTAACCTCAAATGGTCACAATGTTACAAGTGTTGGACACCACGTGAGGAGCAAACTTACGACTAACGGTAAAAGTCGAATTATAATTTGAACGATTTTAAAAATCGTTCTTAGAATTTTTTTTAATTCTTCGAAGTGAAAGCATACGTTGTAGTTTTTTCTTCTGTATCTGAATCGAATTTATAATAATATCAGATCGGTATTTTTGGCCAACGATGTTATTTTGTACCCAAAATTAGTGTTACTTTCTACCCAAAACGAGTGTTCGTTTGTACCCAAAACGAGTGTTGCTTTGTACCCAAAACGAGTGTTACTTTGTACCCAAAACGAGTGTTACTTTGTACCCAAAATTACCGTTGATTTGTACCCAAAATTACCGTTGCTTTGTTCTAACAAGCAAGTAGTTTACTTTCACTATGATCTTCGAGTGAAAGAAATCAAGAAATTGGATGAATAAACTAAAAAAGAAGATGCAACCAAGTCTGCTACGGCTGGAGAATACACCGACTGTATTTCTGCTGAGGTGTAAGACCCCCCATCATGAGTGTTCTGGATATGACATTAAACAATCTGATGGCAAGGCTCGAGTAATGCTGGAGATTTGGGGAAATTTGGTGTAACCCTTCATTGCTATCGCTCCAAGGTCAATCTGGTCCAGATTGGTAGCACCGGATAGTATACTATTAATGGGTCAAAAAGAACTGTTTGACATTTAAACAGTGTGCAAACAAATAACTTATGCTAAATTGAATTGTTTGAAATAGAATTGTTTGAGTATTTAACTGTTTGAAAACAAATGACTGATGCTTAATTGAATTGTGATAAAGAGCATTATTTAGAACCATTTAACTTTGTTGACTCGTGCTAAACTGAATCATCTAACTTTCTCTGTCGACAAGATGTGTATAGAAATTATATTTTTAATATGTAAAAACAGGATTTGGCATTAAATAACCACTAATGGTTGATATGCCATAAAACCAAAGCAAGGCAAACCAGAGAAGACGGTTGAGACTAGTTAACTATTACATTATAATACATTACTTGACTATAAATTGTTAAATTAATATATTGTTATATTAATATCTATTGACATAAGTGTGCAGAATGATTATGATAGATAGATAGATAGATAGATAGATAGATAGATAATCCCTAATAAAGCTTGGAACATTTTTTACTTGTCGTAGGCAAGCCACTTAAACCACAAAAAAATACAGTAAAAGATCAGTACAAACAGATAGATAGATAAATAGATAGATAGATAGATAGATAGATAGATAGATTATGAAAAGACTGAGATAGATAGATAGATAGATAGATAGATAGATAGATAGATAGATAGATAGATAGATAGATAATCCCTAATAAAGCTTGGAACATTTTTTACTTGTCGTAGGCAAGCCACTTAAACCACAAAAAAATACAGTAAAAGATCAGTACAAACAGATAGATAGATAGATAGATAGATAGATAGATAGATTATGAAAAGACTGAGATAGATAGATAGATAGATAGATAGATAGATAGATAGATAGATAGATTAACTAATCATTCAGCACAGTCTAGAAACATTATATCTGGCAGGCTTTAGCTAGACTTGTTTTCCTATCAATGTCCCTATTCATGACACTGTATTCATATTCTAAGCCTTTACAAATGTATTCGCTGCTACCCACGTAGATATGCGGAACGTCGGAAGTAATTACAGTTTCTTTGTTTTCGCTGACACTACAGGGTTTGGCTAATCCATTCACTACACGAAGTAACACCGATAATCCGATGTAATCCCCAAAAAAGAACCCAAAGGGAATCGGGTGAAGAGAGTTTCTGTGTAGAAAAAGAAAGGTTGAAAAAATTTTACACAAGAGCAAATAATGCTAGAATGGTAAAGAATAAGAGAAAAGATAGATAGATAGATAGATAGATAGATAGATAGCGGGAAAATAATTACCAACCTAAATAAGTATGTATCTAATTAATTAAATATTCTCATAGCGATCATAGTTTTACCTAATGACAAATCATTTAATTGGAATTATTATTTTGATGATAACATGCCGACTGAACTTTGCTATTTTCATCAAAAATAATTACTTACTCCAACGAAGAAACCTTTGACATTGTGAAATCTCAGCTTTTGAAGAAATTGCTTTTTTTTTTTCATTACAAGCACTTTCGTTGCTAACAAAAGCGAACAGAAGACGTGAACTAGATTCCTGCGTTTCTTTGAGACACTCAAGACCTTGTCAAATTTAATTATCTGTTTGGATCGATGCATAGGAACCGAATTACCGTTTTTATGCAGGAATTTTTAGAAAAACATTTGAATCGATCTATACAGAAGTAATAATTGTTTCATAGGGGGGACCAGTACACTATGAAAAGAGTGAGATGAAACTCTCAGTTTCAAAAAGGATCAATCTTTCATTCGTTTTCATTGATTCTGTTAAAAGTATTTCGTATTAAACGCCAATAGAGAATTAAATTTGTAAACTCACTAATGGTTGGTCAATGTCCCAAGCCAAAATCCGATTTTTACTATTTATAGACAGTCACACGATGAATATTTCATTCAGGTAAAACTTCATATTAAAATTACCAACAATAGTTCGGTTTTTTATAGCAATTGGATGATTTATTTTTCCTCGAATATAACACCAAGTTGCTATATATTTTTGACAGAATGCTGCAAATGGTTTATTCCCAAGAATTTGGATCATTCTTGGGAAAGAAATAAAGTCCCATTTGCTATTTATGTTTCATTAGGGTTTCAGGTTTTTTTTAACCCCATAACCATACTTAAAGCGCCGGCCGACAGAATCGCAGAACGCAAGTTCGAACTCCAGTCGCTCTATTACGTTCACTTTCGGTCAAATATCCTTGGGAAAGGTATGAACCCCTTTATCCTCCCATCAATGGGTTAAATAGTACCACTTCTGTCCTTCTAAAAGGATGGATTTGGCATTAAATTACCCGAGAAGGTTGATATGCCATTAAATAACAAACAAACGCAACAATCCCTTCTCTTTTATTTGTAGTTTGTATTATTATTTTTTCCCTTTGGGAACCCTTCTCTTACCCATGTTGGACTTACATGAATAAAGGGCGCTAACCACTCTTGATATAGCTTTCAGAATTGTCCTTCATTTAAACCGGTTGCCAACCAAGACTAAAGAACCAAATATCCGATGCTATTCTACACATAATGGGAAGCTGATGAAGAGTTTGATTTACGCCCTTGCAAGACGGTGACAGATTCAAAATCTAATGGCGACAAATTACCAACTTGCCGAATCATATGAGTCGCTCAGCCATGGGAATTATCCGATTATAGGAGTTCCCAAGCCATGGCAGTTGCCCGATTATAGGGGTTGCCAGGTCAGAGGAGTTGCTCGATTATAGAAGTTGCCGGATCACTGGAATTGTCTGATTAAAGGCGTTACCGAGCCATGGGAGTTGCCCGATTATATGGGAGTTGCCCGATTATAGGATTGTCCGAGCATTGGGAGTGGCTCAACTATGAGTTGCCGACCCAAAGGAATTGACTGATTAAGAGAGTCGCTCAACCACGAAGGTTCCCAGATAACAGAGTGTCAGATGAGAGAATTACAACTGTATTACCACATGAATCGTTGTAATGATACGCAGCTAAAATTAGGCGGAATGAAAAGTTCAGGTCAGAAATGAACAATAATTGATTGGCCAAATGGGTAGAGTATTCACCAATGGCCCGGAAGTACGGGGTTCAATCCCAGGTCGAGTCATACCAAAGACTAAAAAATGGTACTTGATGCTGCCTTGCTTAATACTCAACGTTATAATGTACAGATCAAGGGTAAAGTGGAACAATTCAGGGAAATGAGTAGAGCCACCCCCTACACCTCGGTGTAGTAGCTACTGAAAAGGGAGCCTTCGGGTCACTCTCGACTACGGGCGGCCAACTTTACTTATTTAATAAAAGTATAAAATCATGAGAATATTCTTATAACTAACATTCTTTACGTACGAAAATAATGACAAATATGGCACTTAGCGATTTATTTATTCGTTTGTTTTGCTGCTTCGGAAATCTCCCATTTTTTACAATCTTCTCACATCAACCTTTAAGTTTTAAATAGTTGTATTTGATCTGTCGGTGGTAAGATTTCTGGAGATTTTATCTGTCTAGAAATCTTACCACTAACAAATCCAATTTAACCATTTAAAGGAAATTTTCCCGCTAGCAGAACAGCTGGAATGGTCAGTAAGGTTTTCCGAAAAAAGGAGTTCGAGTTTTATACGTTTACGGTTAGAACAGTTTCGATGTAGATAAATATTATGACAATGAAAACCATAAAACGATCGATATTATCCTGAGTTTCAACTTGATAGAATTTTGTTAGCAAGTATTTTTCAGTATATTTGGAGTTCTCTTTTTTATTGTAACTTATCTGACCATGTCTCGGCTACTATTTCTATTTAGCATAGATTCAAATGACGGTCACACTGATTGCAAGAAATAACTTGTCTTTGCACTTGCATGTTCACACTTGGTTCAGGTGTTTATCACTCAAATATCCAGCACCTTACTCAGTAACCTCTTCAAACCAGCATTGCCATAGCTTTGACACTTTTAATCCTACCTACAATTTCCTACTCATCCAGTCTCAATTTTTTTTGCGGGGTGGGTCGGTACATTTCCAGAAACCCCTGACACTCGCCTTTATCTTGCAATGTTTTCGCAGTCTTTACCAAGACATAAATCGACAATGAATGAAAGGTAAATTTTCCTCAAAACAGTCCCCAGGGCATTCGACTCGCATTGAGTCCTATCTATGATCAGAGAGTTTGGCTTAAAATTTCTTTTGTACTATATAGGAATACCTGATGCCTTATGATTGTAAATTACTTGTATTAAGAATAATTACTTGAAGCAATAATAGTTTACTAAGGATTATGATTAGTTACTTGAAACTATATCCCTGTATACAAAGATATAAGTAATATTAAATAGCAATGATTATTTGAAATCATAAAATTATTAGTATCAGATTAGAATACATGAAACCATACAACTATCTGCAAATTATTTGTATAAGATAAGAAGACTTGGTATCATAACTGTATATAAACAAGTAATTACTAAGTAACTGAAAACAAAAATAAATACAATTGTACAATGAAAACAATTCCCTAACCTGAAGGCATAAAATAAGCGTAGACGGGTTGACATACCGTAAAAATCAATCAGTCCTTTTAGAACAGGCCTCTTGTATTTGCAGGCTTTCTCTCTTATACATGTGCATACACTCACACAAAGAATATCTGCTGATGGGTACCTCTTGTGGTTTAATGGTTAACAAACTGTTGACGGAAACCATTAATAGTGAGTTCGATTCTCGATGGGGGACCCATACCTTTGACTTTGAGCCACAGCTAGGTTTAGCAAGTAACACTATGAAACTTTGTTAATGCGGACGGAACCTGAACAATTTTGGCTCCTTCCCCTCGGGAGGCAGGCCGACTTAGTATTTCATTTTGCCTTCGACGGGAGTCAAATAAATTCTATACTAAGCTTTGATTTGTCTGGTACACAGATTGCTTATGAAATCTGCTATTTCTATGGTGTTACACCCCTAAATCCACAGCATGATGAACATTGCTTCACTTTAAAGATCAAATGTGAATCGGTGCTTAAAGAAGGATTTAGCCATAATGAAATGTGCGTAAATATATGTGCGTCTTACATCAACTTACGTATTCTCTCTTATTGTGTCTCTTTGATCGTAAATATAAGTATTTTTTTTTTCATATATGTTTGTTTCATTCTTTCTTTCTATTTTTCTTTTCCCTTATATATATATATATACATCATCATCATCATCATCATGTCGTGCCGCCAGCACGGATATCCCTGACCATCTCTCGCCACTTCTTCCTATCATTCATCACCTCTGGCAGGTCTTCAGAGTTACATCCTGTGTCCTCACATAGCTGTTGTATGTAAGTTCGGGCTGGTCGTCCTGCTTTTGCTTGGCCATATGTGGGGGTCCATAGGAGTACATTACTGACGAGCTCGTCCTTGCTTCTCCAGCAGTGTCCGGCGTGTCTGGCTCGTCTAACCTGTATAGTTTTCGTGATGGGAGGCAAGTGGTCGTATAGTTGATGTCTCGTGGGGTGTTGTCGCCAGGACTTGTTCAATATTGCTCTCTTTCTTTGTATTTGTCAAACTCTCTAGAGCAGTATTTTCCAATCTATCTATCTATCTATCTATCTATCTGTCTCTGTCTGTCTGTCGGTCCGTCTGTCTGTTTCTTCATGTGTAATTTATCTTTTTAGCAGTCTTTTCATATCTATCAGCATAGCAAGCTTGTTAGCTATCTTGCTATCTAGCTCCCTATCTAACTAGCTAACAACCTACCAGAGTCTGTTCGTATCAATCTTTCTATCTATAACAGTCTTTTCGTATCTATCTATCTACATCTCTATAGCAGTCCTTATATATATATATATATATATATCCACGAGGAAACGTTGGCACATTTGTACATTTGTAATTTACGAAGCTCTTTGCATCGATGTGGCACAAGGCCGAATGAATGAGGCACCCAATGAGACTCGAACTCACTCTTGCAAGTTTGCTAGATAAGCTTGCTAACCATTACACTACCCGAGGTGCCCTTAATTTACGAAGCTCTTTGCTTCGATGTGGCACAAGGCCGAATGAATGGGGCGCCCAATGAGACTCGAACTCACTTGTGTAGGTTTGCGAGTCTAGCTTGCAAACCATTACACCACCAGAGGTGCCCTGGCGCATTTGTACATTTGTCTCTCCTGAAGGCCTACACCTGCCTTGTTTGGTGAATAAATTCCCAAACCACCAAGTAACTCTCAATCGTAGACGCAAAATGGCTGCTGCTAAATGGATAGGGATTATAATTTTAATATTTTCTACTTCATCACCCTATTACCCTTCTTTCTCGTCTTATTCATGATTCATCAAATTCGTAAGAGGAAGCAGCAATTTTCATCCTTTCTCCATTCTTCATTTCATCTTCAGGAAGAAAAAACGTGTAATTTGACAAAATGCACAAGTAAATTGAACTAGAACGTCGTCACTTTGCGGCTATCACGAAACATGATGGTTCTCAGTGAGAACTGAACCCTCATCTATTTACGGTAAGAAATTCATTTGACAGAGCTTCTATATCAGGTGAGATTTAAGCGCCCAACGAAAAATAAAACGTGAATATATAAACTTTTTTCTTATTTTGCCCTGACCACTCGCATTAGTCTTTTTTAAAATTGTTTTTACATACACTAGTAATTTTGGTTTTAGTTATATATATATATATATATATATATATATATATCATCCGTCTCACCGTCAGATGAATATGGCACAAGGCCTTTTTAAGGTGGGTCCAGTCGCAGGGCAAAGCCCACACGCGTCTGACATTGCCAAAAATACCTTCGACTCCGTCGGCATTCCCCTTATTAGGGGCGCCTCAGGCAATAAACCCCACCCCACCAAAGGGGGTAAAGCCTGGGGGATGGCCCCTGTAGCCGGAGGAACTCTCCAGTGCTGAGCTACACCCAGAAGAACAGTTCAGAGTTAAAACGGTCTACTGAATGCGCCCAACAACTGGAGTGGAAAGTTGTTCAATTTACAAGCGGCAGTAGATGGTCGAAGTTGTGACAAAAATGAAGATAAAGAAAATACATTTTTTAAATGTGTAATTAAGAACAGTATTTTATCTTATACGGTTGATTTATTTGAAGAGACGGATATGGGTGGGTTTTACACCTCTGCGAGAAGTTCAACCTATTCTAGAATGAATTTTGTGCCGCTTTGCTCCTGAGTTACATACTCACAGTGGGCCGTATCAATAATAATGTATAGTGGCACCAAAATCTAGATGTGAACTATATAAGGATGCTGTTTGGAACAAATCCTGGCAACAGCTCCCTACAAAACAACCGCTGTACGGCTACTTAGTTCACATTCCATAAGAAAGATGAGCAAGACAATCAAGGAAATTAAAGACAAACTTATGAGTGACGTTCTCTAAAGAGCTCATACACATGGACACATGAATGTTGGGTGACTAGCAAAAGCTTGCATTTGGCTCTGTCCGGACACTGGATGCGACCTAGAGGACTTATCAAGAGCGATAGCCGATTAAGAGGAATTACAAGAGAGGGTCAAAGGTTGATGATAAATAAGAAAAGACTGCAATAGACTGATATATATAAAAAGAGACTGTGATAGATAGATAGATAGATAGATGTTTTATTGTACTTGTTATTGGACAAAAAGCGAGATAGCAAAAAAAAAAAAATTAGTAAAGAAAAAACAATAAAATAAAAAAAGGCTGATGATTAAAAAAAACAAATGCGACAAGATTTTTTTTTTAAATCACTAAAATCCTTGATTAAGACGCCGCAAGAAAAGTGCGAAAAAGCAGAGGCAAATTTCAGGGTAATTGAAATTAAAAGCGAAATAAAGATAAACGGTGTGAATTTAAAAAAAGTTAATGATAAGAAATAGAAAACAATTTTTTAAAAAAATTAAAAAAAAAAGACAGAATTATGCTAGAAGGAAATTTGAATAGCGTATACATCAGGTTGCAAAGGCAGAAAGAGAACGGTGAGAGGGAAAAGGAAAAGCTTAACCAGGTGACATGAGTTCGATCCTAGTTGACGATCAATAAAAAAAATCCTCGATATTATCTAGGTGAAGCGACTCGTTTCTCTCAATTTGCAGTCGATTTTAAGCAACATTACTAGTGTCCGTGGAAAGCGAATGTGTAGTAGCAGCGACACAAATTCAGCAGTTCAAAAAATTTCGAATGAGACCTGTTGGTGAGCTGAGAATACGCAGACTGAATTCACTTTCAAAGGGGTTTGACAACAGCCAAAAATGGGTCCTGGCCATGATACTAAACTGTATCTGATGATGAGGTTCTAGATCTGCGGGGCGTGAAGTACTTCATTGGCATTACTTCCAAGTCCACTTTGATCCGAAGTAGAAGTACCTGTTTCGGTTTCATCTATAAATCAAATAGATCTATTTAAGAAATATTTCTATTCGATACGAATACTTGATCCTAAATAAATATTAATCATTTGTATTAAGAATAGTTACTTGAAGCTTTTATTGTTTACTAAGAATTGTTATTTGAAACAATATACCGTATTTTAAGCACTTTTTTTCACTAAAAATATCTTTTAAAATTCCCCAGCGTTTTATATGCCATATGTTGATTTAAAATTCGCGATAATCGACCGAAATTAGCTACCTGGCAACTCCTATAAGCTTAGACTTTGAAGTAAATTTCATATAAGTATTGTCATTATTTAAAATGCAAATTAAAAGTGTTATCATTAATAATGTTTATTATATTAATTTCATCACGTTTAATATCAGTACTTTGTTGTTTTTTCTTGATTTGCCCTGCTGAAATTAGCGTACGTATTATACTCCCGTACATCTTGCCGTCAAATATGGCAATTGTTTGAAAACAAATGGCAACAGTTAAATAGAAATAATTACTTAAAAACCCTAAAATTATTAGGTTTGGTTTGGTTTCTTTGTTTAATGGCATATCAACTCTTTTTAGGTTATTTAATGCCAAAGCTATTCTCATAGAAGAACAGTAATGGTACTATTTAACCCATAGCTGGGAGGATAAGGGGGTTCATACCTTTCCCAAGGGTATTTGCCCGAAAGAGAACGTAACAGCGCGACTGGAGTACGAACTCACGTACTACGATTAAGCAGTCCATCGCTTTAACCATTACACCACGAGGACACCCATACAATTATTAGTGTTAGATAGGAATACTTGAAACTATACAAATGTGTGCAAATTATTTGAATTATATTGGAATATTTGATATAAAATAACTGTGTGTAGAAAAATCACACAAAAAATATAGATATAGATATAAAGGGAAAAGGATATAGAATAACCCTGGACGGGGTGGCAGGCTGTTAAAATCAATTAATCAATCAAATAGTTAAGATCTCTGTTGTACAGGAGACAGCTAGTTTTTCTACACCGGTTTGAACTAATTGTTTTCCACTAACGTCATTATGACAGCAAGTTTCCTGAAGTCTCCAGGACCCTTCCTAGTATTCTAGATAATTTTCACAGAGTTGTAATCTTCATGGTTTCGAATCTTACTGTAATTTCCGTTTCCACAAGTCTCTTTCCCAGGTTTTCAGTTCTTTAGATAAGTTCTTTTCTTCTTATAAATACTAGGTTTTGTCTCCTTATAAATACTAGGTCTTGTCTCCTTATAAATACTAGGTCTTGTCTTCTGACCGGGATTTGGTGATCTGTTTGTATAACAAAGTTCCAGAGAATATTGTGTGTCTCATTTTCTTGGAACTATTCTGGTTTGCGCATAAACCATTCCTTAAAATGCCAGAGTTTAATCTCTTGCACAATTACCAATGTATTATTATTCCCACCCAGTCATTCCTAATCGTATATTTATTCTATGCGAGTTTACAACATTCTTTTATTAAGGGATTAACTGTTTCATCTCTATCATTATATAACCTACACTTTATTAGTCCTATTATTATTTTACTTATTTGTGAGTTGTTTTTTCAGCGTTAGCTGATGATTTTTCATTGGAGTTTGACAGCAAGTCTCCTCAAGTCTCCAGGACTCTTCTCAGTATTCTGGCCGATATTAATAATGCTGTAGTTTGAATGGTCTCCACTTGTCTTCTTATTTGTGAGTCCTCCAGTCACTTTAATAAACTTTTGGTAATTGTTCCAAGCGCACCAATAACAATTATAATCACCGTCACCTTCCATAGTTTTTTAGCTCTCTAGCAAGGTCTAAGTATTTATCTCACTTTTTCGGTTTCTTTTATTATTATTATTATTATTGTTGTTGTTGTTGTTGTTGTTGTTGTTGTTGTTGTTGAAGACCCAAAAGTGTCAAAATTGCAGTGGATGATTTTTTTTTAAATACGAATAAAAAAATTACCCGGATCGGACCAAAAAGAACTTGAATACTAAGCAAGTTGTAAAAAAAACTAGCGATAGAATTATCTATTCGAAGAGGGAGTGAAATTGTCCAAACTATGGCTGTACAAAGTTATGTAAGGATACTAAGGAAGGTGCTGGGATTTGCTGTCACTTGTTCGTTACTAAAAATCTCCATGTACTTGAAACTTCATTTTTAGAAATAATAATCGACTTAAGTAAGGATAACTAAAGACAAGGTACAGTTTCGTAAACGCCCGTTCATTTTTGCTGACATTCTGTGACAAGGGAACTTTTTTCTTTTTAGAGTGAGTAATGCTATTCATGAATACAAGATATATATGCCAGAATAACTTCTGACGACTTATATGTATAAGATATACAGTGAAACAGTAGAACAGGCTGACAGATCAGGACAAAAGCCAAAATGTCGTGAAACAATCAAACTGTTTATCAGACACGCTGCGTCTCAACATGTTTTTTTAGTGGTTTTCTTTTTGTTTTGGTTTGTTTTTGCTTTTTATTTTGTTTTTTCTCGTTTTTACTTTCTTTTCTTGTCTTTCTCTTCGCCCTATTTGCTATTTTATTTCGTGATATTTACAAAGATAAAACTAGTAAGACAATAAGGACAAATGGAGCGAGGAAATGTAGCGAGGAAGATTGTATTACGCCAGTCTTTAAGGTTCGGACAGCCCTCTTGCCTAGAAAATAAAAATCCATTTTTTTTCTTTCTTTCTTTCTTTTTCTTAGTGTGCTCTATTCTATTTTCTCTTTTCTTATTCTTTTTCCTTTCTTTCATCATTTTGCTTATAGCTTAAAGCATTTTTCCTTTTTTCTTTTTTTTTTTTTTTTTTTGGCTTTCTCTTTTTTTACCATGTCTTATTTCCTTTTTGTTTCCTCTCTTTCTTCATTCCTTTCTTTCGTTCAACTGAATATCTTTCTCTTTTTCTCCTTTTCTTTCCTCCTTTCTCTCTTTTCTCTTTTTCCATCTACTTTTTTCTTTCCTTCTTTTTCCTTTTTCTCTCTTTTCTTTGCTTTCTAAGATAAGTCTGTTTATTCTTTTAGTTTTCTTTGAATTCGATATCATTTTGTCTCTCTCTCTCTCTATCTTCATCTTTCTTACTAATTTCTCTCATTAATTCATTCATTCATTCATTCATTCATTCATTTTTTCCTTTTCATCTTTCTCGCTTTTTTCGTTTCGTTTATCTTAGTATTCTTTCTTTCTTTCTTTTATTTTTTTAACTTTTTCATCTTTTTTCTTTATTTTTTTTCAACTTTCTTTCTTTCTTTTTCTTTCTGACCTTTTTTTAATCTTTCATTCGTTACTTTTTTTTAGCCTTTTTTCTTTCTTTCTTTCTTTCTTTCCTTTATGTTTTTCCTTTTCGCAGTTTTCTTTCTTTTTTCTTTTCATCTTCTTTTCATTCTTTGACCAATCTTCTTTCTTTCTCTCATTTTTCTGTTTTTCATCTTCCTTTTTCCTCTCTTTCTGTTTTTACTTCCTTTTTATCCTTATTCTTTCTTTCTTTCTTTCTTTCTTTCTGTTTTTCCTTTTTTATCTTTCTTTTCGCTCTATTTTCGATTTTCTTTCTCTCTTTTTTCTTTCATTTTTTTCTTTTTTCATCGTTTCTTTCTTTTTTTTTAGCCTTCTTTCTGTCTTTCTTTCTTTCTTTCTGTTACTTTGCTTTTCTCTCTTTATCTCCCTTCTTTATTTTTTCCTCCTTTCTTTCTTTCAGACAATAATTTAGCCATACAATCAGAATTTACATATAACTATGCAAGACTCTAACCCTTAAAAATTGATATTTGACATATATTTCAACTCGAGATAATTTTGAAATTCTTTTAAACAGTCGTCATTCTAAATTTAATTTTTCAACGTGCCCCTTCCCCGACCAACTCATAATTATTTTCACCTGTTATTTTTGTCGAAAACTATCAACGATTGTTTTATTCATTTTTTTTTTTTTTACTTTTTAACCAGGCGTGGTTAATAATCTTATGGAAGCAAAGAAGAAAGAAAAAAAATGAAATCAAGCAGCAGTCGTTAATGTTCAAACAGATGAGATTCGTTTTAGAAGAAGAAAAAGAAGGCATCGTTCTGAATGTAATTCGCTTAATCATAATGAACAGCGACAATGAGTATGGTTGGAGGAGTTGTAGCAGAAACCGGCGAAGAAGAAGAAGAAGAAGAAGAAGAAGAAGAAGAAGAAGAAGAAGAAGAAGAAGAAGAAGAAGAAGAAGAAGAAGCGAGTGTAACGGACAAAAGAGAAAATTATGCTATATATATATATATATATGTGTGTGTGTGTGTGTGTGAATTCGAGTTTCATTGAGTGCTCCGTTCGTATGGCCTTGTGCCACATCCAACCAAAAAACTAGTAAATAACTAAATGTTCTCTGACGAAAGCAACAAACTGGAAACATACACGTATGTAAGAATGAAATAAATAATTCTTTAAAAATGCAAATCTCTTAGTGAACCTGATCGTTTTGAATATTTACTTTTTTCTATCTTTAGACCAACAAATTTTTTTTACATATATATATATATACATATATATATAATGATTATAAATAAATATATATTATATATATATATATATATATTCAATCCATGGAAATATTATTCTGCAAACTAAGGTTTTATGAAGTTTATAACAACATTCATCGGGCAGTTAAGAAGATGGAATGAAATTGAAAATCGAAAATGCAACAAAATACGGACAAAAACCCTTAAGATTTCCTTTGTGTGTGGTTGTAAGTGTGTGAGTGTATTTGTGTGTGTGTGTGTGTGTGTGTACGTACGTGTGGATGCGTGTTTTTAGGATAAGTCAGGCCAGGAACGTAAAACGTTGGTTATAGCGTTGTTGCAGAATAATATTTTCCAGGGATTAGATATATATATATATACATTTATTATCATTATTATTATAATAGCTCTATCGTGGATATTGAGCACTCTCTATATTATTATTCACTTGGTTCGACACATAACCACATAGTGATTTACTGACGACCAACACTCTCATAATATGATATACATATATATATATATATATAGTCGTCATCCACAGACAGACTGTTTCGTTCTATCAGAACTCTTCAGTGTGGCTAGACACGCAGGTCGCTCGGAGCCGGGATCGAAACCCGTCCAACTTTACTGTGATTCAGACCACTCGTCCACCAAGCAGACCACGTTGGCTAAGGGAATGTTAAGGTATTTTTATTTTTAGAAACAGCAGCAGCAGCCTCTGTTTACATTTTTTGGGGGGTGTATATATATGTTATATATATAAATATACATATATATATAGAGAGAGAGAGAAAGAGCAGTGCTATTGTTGTTTTCACTCTATTCGAGTTTTTCACATCAATTCTAACAGGTAGTTTTTCACTGGATCCTAAGTGGCAACAAGTCTCATCATATCTCTCCAGAACTCTTCAAAGTATTCAAGTTGATATTGACAGTGCTGTGGTCTAGACGGTCTCTATTCTTCTTTTGATCTCCGTCCCCTCCCTTCATCTCTTTTCTAGGCCTTTGGGGACCGTTCCAAGGGAATGAACAACAATTGCTTTCACTTTTGCCCACAATTTTTCTGCTCTTAGGCAAGGTCCTGATATTTCTTCGATCTTTTCCATTTCTTTTATTTTTACTCTTTGACCCGTTTTAACGGCGAATTCCAAGAGAAGTTCTTTTCTTCTTTCTTTATCAATACAAATTCTAATTTCTCTCAGGGATTGAGAGATTCGTTTGTATCTCTGTGTCCCTGTGATTATATAAGAATAAAGTTTTTGAAGTTCTTCCACCAATGACAGTTGAATGCCAGGAGGATTATCTCAAGGAATTTACATTTCATTCATTCTCGATTTATGCGTGGATAAAGACTGAAAAACATTGAAAGATGAAGGCAAGTGTTAGAGGCATCTGAAACTGTATCAATCCCAACTAAAAAATTAGTACTGGATGAGTAGGAAATTGTTAGCAGGATTAAATGTGCCAAAGCTATAGCAATTCCGGCTAAAAAGGATACTGAGTAAGGTGCTGGATATTTGAGTGATAACCACCTGTAACCTAGTGCGAACATGGAAATGCAAATTCAAAGAAGAAGAAGAAGAAGAAGAAGAAGAAGAAGAAGAAGAAGAAGAAGAAGAAGAAGAAGAAGAAGAAATTTAAGGGAATGAGCAATAGGTGTTATCCAGATTGATGTATATTCTGATAAATATGAAAAGTCTGAGATAGGTAGATAGAAATGTTGAATAGGTGGATAGAAGGTAAAAAAAAATAAAAATTTCTCAATGTTTTCCGTAAAGTGAAGTCAAACAGAAACGACGATATTATTTTCTTGGTGCGAATGGAAATATTAAAAGCAAGACAGATGGAAAGTCCAAACATTTTTCAGCGTCAAAGTTGACATTTTGGCATTTTCCTTACTTCTTCTTCCATGCAATGAGTAAGTATTTTTCTCCATTATTGTGACGAATAAGTAAAAACTCGAGATTCATAGGCAAAAAAAAAGGAAACAACTTGATTTATGAATAATGCAATAACTATATCTCATTGCCTATCCGTGTTTCTTTTTGTTCGGATTTTATTCTGTCGGTTCAAAAGGCTTCCGAGATCGGGTCTCAATTTAGTGGCTAGTTTTATTTTTTTTGGGGGGGGTCCTTTTTCTTTTTTCCTGTTTTTTTTTTTTTTGTTTTTTCTTGGGAAGGGAGGCGCTTTTACATTTTCTACATTCAGCAGAACATGACTATATTAGTCTGTTGATATCTCTATTTTATATATATATATATATATATATATATATATATATATATATATATATATATATATATATATATATATATATATAATGCTTTTATCAAGGCTCGATAACCAACTACAAGAACTGTAAACATAAGAAATCTAGAGGGACCACTATATATATATATATATATATATATATATATATATATATGAGAGAGAGAGAGAGAGAGAGAGAGAAAGAGAGAGAAAAGGTGTGGGTGTGGGTGTGGGTGAGAGAGAGAGAGTGTGTGTATCTGTGTGTTTCTCTGTCTGTGTGTGTGTGTGTGTGAGAGAGAGAGAGAGAGAGAGAGAGAGCGTGTGTGTGTGTGTGTGTGTGTATGTATGTGTGTGTGTATAGACGAAGACAAATCAACATTTCCAGCATATCATACTCTCCTATTTGAAGAAATGTCAAAATATGACTCAGCTACAAATAATAAAAGATTTCTTCATTTCACAGAGAAGCTACAGCGTAGAAAGGAAATTATTTGGCTTCCCACGCGGCCAAATTGTAATACAAGGTCGGTTTAGTGTGAGGGTATACCACAGAAATCGAAAATCTTAGTCAGTTCCATCAGCATTCCCTTTAGAGGAAAACAGGAGGGCAAGCCCGTTGTATCAATGCAGTATTTATCCGACTTCTCACTAACTCAAATGATGGGGGGAGGGCACGCTTGAATCGAACCTCATACGAAGCTGTCACAAAAAATGCTTGACCGCTTCAGCATTCCCCATTTTAGGGCGCCTCAGGCGCTAAGCAATAAGCAGCAATGCCAAGTTGGTAGTGCTTGGGAGAAGACACCCTTAGACAAGGGGATCGGCTAAATAGCACCAACACGTTTTCACCAGGTGGCTCCCAAAACACTGAGTAGGAGCGAGATATTTTTCGACTTCATATCAAGTCAGATTTGACATAAAATCATTTTATTGTTGAGACGCACATAAAGTTAGGAAATCGCATACATTGCACAATTATGGTTGCCTTTTTGTGTAACTTTCTATTAACATTCTTATGTTAGTATAGAGTTATATGGTTTCAAGTATTCCTATCTAATATTAATAATTTACAATTATATGGTTTCAAGTAACTAATAAGTAAAGTTAAGTAAAGTTACCGACCATAGTCGAGGGTGACCCGAAGGCTCCCTTTTCGATAGCTACTACACCAAGGTGTAGGGGAGGGCGCTACCCCATTCCCTGGATTGCTCCACTTTACCCTTGAACCGTACCTTATAATGCTGAGTGTTCAGCAAGGTGGTATCAAGTTCCATTTTTAAAGTCTTTGGTATGACTCGACCTGGGATTGAACCCAGGTCTCCCGGGCCATTAGCGAACACTCTAACCGCTGGGCCAAAATTTATACAGGTACATGGTATCAAGTATTCCTATCCAATACTAATCTAGTCCAGTCGGTTGGAGTAGTGGAATACACTGACTGCATCTCTGCAGAGGGGTAAGTCCCTTCCCTAACGTGTTTCCTGGATATGGCACAAAGCAATCTGATGGTAAGGCTCAAGTAATGCTGGAGCTTTGGGGAATGCAGAGTAGTCTTTCGTTGCCATCGCTCTCATTTCCACTCAGGCCCGGAGTGTTAGCACCAGATAAGGTCCTATCTATGGGTCAAATAGAACTAAACTCTATACTTATGCTAAACTGAAGTTTTTGAAAAAGAAATGTTTTGACATTTAAACTGCGTACTTATGTTTGAAATAGAACTGTTTATATGTATAAAAATGGATTCGGCATTGAATTGCCTACAACAATTGATATGCCATAAACCCAAACAAACGAATCAAACCAATACTGATCATTTTCAAATATATCCTTGAGGTTACTCTAACGGATACAAACATTCCGAGTTATTGAGGACCTTGGAGTAATACCAGTGAAAAAGGTAACCAACACTCATTAGTTTTCACCATCAGATGCAGTTTAGTATAATACACAGCACACCTCCTTTTGTGAGGGTTCTTATCCCTTCCACGAAAAGGATTCAGTTTGAATTCTGAGCCCCACCAGTGGAGGGGGGGAGTCAAAAACCGGAATCTGTTAAATATTTATGTAAAAACAGTATATCGTATTTTTACTTGATAAAGAGGAAAAACATATTAACCTCTTAAGACATCATAAGCGAATATATATATATATATATGTGTGTGTGTGTGTGTGTGTGTGTGTGTGTGTGTGTGTGTGTATATGTATGGGTGTATATTGCATTCTAGGTGTTATGTAAAATGATTACGCTTGAATACTAGATATAAACCCTTATTAATAGGATTCTTTTTTTAATATTCGTGAAATTGAAATCTGATTTGGAAAATTCTGTTTTCTTATCTGAATTATCTATGGGCTTCTAAATCTATGAATACCACTCTGCTTCTAGATATCTACATAATAATGTTTATAGTATCATATTTTATTCCGTATTTATCTCAGTTGCTTTAAATATTCATCTCTAGTTTGATATTTCATATTTTCGTTTAATTGTATTCTTAAACAAATGAAATTATGCTAGTAAAGCAATGAGAAAGCCAAATTTATTGCCCCTCAGCTATGCTTACAAAAAGAAAAAACAAACCAGACTTTCTAGTGTTATGAGTACCCAACCTAGTCACCTGAGAACTCTGAATTAAAAAAAAAGAATGGATTTCTTTTGATAGTACCAGGTCCAAACCTGGTAGAAGTAAAAAGGTCATGGTATGAAGATGACTTGACCATCAAAAGATCAATGTAGAAATGACAGAGATGGTTGAGTCTCTCCGAGCAAATATCACAACCGTAGCAAGCCCAATCGGTTAGAGCAGTAGGATACACCGATTGCATCTCTATAGAGGAGTAAGACCCCACAGCGAATGTCCTAGATATGATATTAAACCATCAGACGCCGAGGCTCCAATCTTGGAACTTTTGGTGAATGTGGAGTACCCCTTCATTGCTATTGCTCCCATGTCTACTCTGGCCCGGAGTGGTAGCACCTGAAAGAATCCTATCTATGGGTTAAATAGAACTGTCTGACATCTAAATTCGGTGCAAACAAATGACTTATGCTAAATTGAACTGTTTGATGATTTAACTGAATGTAAACGAATGACTGAATTGTTAGTTATACATAGCAATACTTGGAACCATTTATCTTTGTTGACACATGCTAAATTGAATTGTTAGAACTAGAACTGTTTGTTCATTTAACTATGTGTATATACAAAATTTGTTTACAAATCATATATTTAATATATATGTAAAAACAGAATTTGGCATTAAATAACCAACAATGGTTGATATGCCATAAAACCAAACCAAACATAACCACAATCATAACAATATCGGATATGGACCAACAGACACGATGATGAAGATTAGTGTTATATTTCCATTAGTAAAATAGTAGGTTAACTGGCTTAACTTGATTAGATACAAGACTATAGAATTCATTTATTCAATTCCTCAACCACTGGCAAGATGTGAGACAAGTTAAATTCTTTGAGGGGATTAAGTTATTTCAATTCAAAGTTGTTCCTAATCTAGTACGTCTATAGCTAAAAATTAGGTCCCGAGAAAGGACAACAAGCCTCGTTTAAATTTTTGAGTGGGTTTGAGACGCAAGATTTCTAATTTCAGCCTCCAAATATGATCACACAATCAACTTTGACTTAAGGCCAAAATAGTAAGAAAGCCATTGCTTAATTTAATGAATCTAGCATAGTATGGTATAAGGCCATTAAAGAGAAGAAATTCATAAAATTTTGTTTAGTTTGATGGATATATTCTTAACAGCAAATGTTGATTGATTGACTGATTGATTTTAACGGTATGTCAATTTGTCTAGGGTTATTTTATTTAGGTTAGAAAAACCGGTTCTTTGTACTTTCGTATATATTCTTTTCTATGATTGTTTTTTATGTGTTTGTTTTTAATTTTCTCATTTTTTATTTTCGAGGGAGACATTGCACACGGTCCTTTCTAATACAAATATGCTAGTCTTATTTTTAGATACATTTTTCTTATGTACTGATTCTCTTTTTTGATAACAATTTTTACAAATCGAATTTATATCGACAGATTTCGATAACAACTACAAGGAAACAGACCCGAAAGATTGGTAAATATTAACTTTTCGTTAAATCTTGGTTTGTTAATGATTGGATGAAGACAAGAATCTGGTTATTTTTTATTTTGTTTTTACGAATTGGGAAAAAAAGTTTCTTGTGAATGACAGTACAAATGATAATTCCTTAATTAAAATCCCTAATTCTGGAATAATGTCATGTGTTCTTATTATTTAATCAATATCTCACTTGAATTTCTTGACAATGAAAACCCGTCTCTGTTCAGTTCATCTGACTAGTCGTCTTTTCCTGTATCGAAAAGTTAATATCTACCCTATCTTCTATCTTCTACCCTATCATACGAAGATCATTCAGAAAATTCTAAACCTCACTCAAAAAGAAGACCTGAAGCTCAACATTTTTGTCGTGGTAACAGACTACCACTTTTTATAAAACAAAAAAAAACTAATTCAGATTTCCAGCTTAAATCTTATGCGGCGGAGGTGTGCGACTAATCTAAAACCTGAGTGAGTTAAAGAACGTTTTGATCGGTCACTGTATATATATATATATATATATATATATATATATATATATATATATATATATATATATATATATATATATTTGGATAAAGAAATTGATGTTTTATTTCTAGTCATGGTAATTCAATAAAAAAAATATAACATCGATTCCTCTTTTCAAATATAAAAATATAATTTCATTTCCAGCCCATGAGGTTAACGTTATGTGGATTCATAACACCGACTTAGGAAGACGTAGCCCCGGAGGTGACCGTGTCCTCTGTAGGGAACATGTATCTTCAAGACACATTAGGTTTAGTGGCCGCGCATTTCACTATAACTAGTTAATTTGGCATGGCTTATGTGTGATACGGACCGGTGGCCCAGTGGCAGAGTTCCGGCTTTTGCTTTCTGTGGTTGTTGGTTCGATCTCCTAGTGGTAAAGATCACGGTATGTTCGGCTGCTGAGACCTAATAAGGTCGAAAAAGCTGTTCCGTATGTAGGTATTTGCAGAATTTTCTAGTCATGGTGATTTAATAAAGTATCTATAGCTAAGTTTTTGAATAAAATCAAACTGTATATAACAAAAAGGAAGAGAGTACGGAAATTGATTGGCATGTTTTGCTCTAAGTGTAGCATCATGAGAATATATATATATATATATATGTGTGTGTGTGTGTGTGGAGAATATATGTTTGTGAGCATGTGTCTATGCATGAAAACGTGTTTATGTCCAGAAAGTATCCAGGCATTTTGAATACCTCGAGAAAATTTTGCACGAATAAATGCTTTGCTGAGGAGGTTCACAATATCAATGCATATTCGTAATAAAAGGGCCGTTTGTTTTCTCGATGTTACATAATTGTAACTAAAAGAATCTCAAAGCTCATCATATTACCATGAGAGCATTATAATTCATTGCTTTGGGTAAATTTGATTTGTCCTGCCGAGAAGATAGCATTCGTGTACTCACAAACAATAATAAGCGAGATACATTTACGAGGATCGTTCCTAAAGAGAGAAGTGGACGGAGGACTAGAGGGCCAATAGCCCAGAGTTTCTGAAGGAGACCGGTGTCCCGACGAACCTACCAAACAGAAATACATATTTGGTCAGTTTGCGATCCTCAGGTGACAGAATTAGACGTGAAAAGATAGCAACTGATGAAAAAAAAGTTATAATAATCATACGTTTTACCAACTGAGCAATTGGCTGGAATGACCGAAAACTAAGAGAAAAACAAATAAAGGGAAAAGAAAGGAAAAGAGAAAAAATAGACCAATAACATATTTGATAGATCACCGGGATGGTGTTTTTGAGTATTATGACAGCGCCTGGCCGGTAAGTCCGATTTACACAAGGATATTGATGTCAAAGTTCCGTCAGACGAAATTCGCCAAATAATATTCAAACAAAGAGAGAGTGGGGAGCTAAAGAAAAGAAAGAGCGGAAAAGATATCGTTCGCTACTCACAAAACAAAGATGGCTTCTATTCTTGAGAGAACTCTTTAAAGAGGAAAGCTGAATAGTGATAAGACATACGAATGTTCACATAGAAAGAAAGAATTGTGGGTGAGAATGATGGGAGGGGATATTTTAAGTATTTCTTACAGATAATATTGTTGTTTGTACTATTTATAATAGTGAGAAAAGCCGGCGGAATGGTATTATAGTTAGCAATGGTAATATTGTCTGTCACTGTTGTGATCAGATCTTCCTAATCTGAGAAACGGGAGACGGCCTCGCCTCAAAAAAAAAAAAAAAAAAAAAAGAAAAAGAAAAAAAGAAAAAATGTAGTTTATTATTTTCTTTCTTTACATATTGCCCAACGTTTTTTTCTTTTGTCCTCTTCCTCATAAATCATTCGGCATTTCGATTAACTAAAAAGCCGATCTATCCGCTCATTTATCTGTCAGTCCGGCTGTCTATCTGACTCTATCAGTTTCCTCATATCTATTCATCAATATACCTCAGTCTGTTAACACCTATCAGAATGTTTTATCTACCTCACTCTGTTTACTTATCTCACTTCAGTCATATCTGTTTGGGTGGTCGTCTGTCAGCATTTCTGTTTTAACACATTTGTATCAATCAGATTCGCTTCCGACCTGTCGTATTGTATATTCAACAGCATAAATATACATATATTCATCTCTACCCCATTCTCTCTCTCTCTCTCTCTCTCTCTCTCTCTCTCTCTCTCTCTCTCTCTCTTCATACATATGTATGAATACACAATTTTCTAAAGTATGAAATAAGATAATAATAATAATAATAATAATAATAATAATAATAATAATAATAATAATAATAACAACAATAATAATAATACACGGATCACCTAATCTCGGCCAGACGACCAAACCGAATAATAATCAACAAGAAAAAAAAAGAGAACTAGCAAAATTGTCGACTTTGCTGTCCCGGCTGACCACAGAATAAAACTGTTATGGAATTGAAAAAACTATGGAACATGAAGGTGACAATTATACCAATTGTAATCGGTGCGTTTTAAACAGTAACTAAAGGATTACTAAAGGGACTGAAGGACTTGGCAGTTGATGGCCGAGTGGAGACCATCCAAACGACTAAATTATTGAGAACGGCCAGAATACTGAGAAAAGTCCTGGAGACTTGAGGAGGCTTTCTGTCACTCAAACTCCAGTGAAAGACCATCAGCTAACGCTGATAGGAAAAACTCTTATGAGTAAATAAAAATAATAATAACCAGACGTTGTAAAAAAAAGCGAATTTCGCCAATTGTGAACTTTGTTGTCTCGGCTGACTACAGAGTAAAATTGAAAGAAAGCGAAAAGAGAGATAAGTACTGGGACCTTGCTTGGGAATTGAAAAAAACTGTAGAACATGAAAGTGACGATTGTATCCATTGTAATTGGAGCTCATTATACAGTCACCCAAAGATTGTTATAGTGACTGGAGGACTTCGAAATAAGAGGACGACTAGAGACCATCCAAACTTCAGCATTGTTGAGATCGACCTGAATACTTAGAAGAGTCTTGAAGACCTAAGGAGGTCTGCTGTCATTCAAACACCAGTGAGAAACCATCAGCTAACGCTGGTGTGAAAAATTAATCACATAATAAGTGAATGCAGCAAATTAGCGCAGAAGGAATATAAGACTAGACACGCCTGGGTCGGCAAGGTGATCCACTGGGAGATGTGCAAATGATTTAAATTTGACCATACTAACAAATGGTATATGCAAAAAAATGACACACGTAAACTCAATGGAACTTTAACATACAAACGGATCACCTAATCCCGGCCAGAAGACCAGACTTAATAATAATCAACAAAAAAAGAGAACTTGCAAAATAGTCGACTTTGCTGTCCCGGCTGACCACAGAATAAAACTGAAAGAATGTGAAAAAAAGGATAAGTACTTCGACCTTGCTAGGGAATTGAAAAAACTGTGGAACATGCAGGTGACAATTATACCAATTCTAATTGGTGCGTTTGGAACAGTAACTAAAGGATTACTAAAAGGGCTAGAGGACTTGGAAGTTGGCGGACGAGTGGAGACCATCCAAACGACAGCATTATTGAGAACGGCCAGAATACTGAGAAGAGTCCTGGAGACTTGAGGAGACTTGCTGTCACTCAGACTCCAGTGAAAAACCATCGGCTAACGCTGATGTGAAAAGCTCTAATAAGTGAATAGTGATAAAAGCTGTAAATTAGCGCAAAAAGCGTACAATATTGAAAAGGATTAGGTGAAGAAGGTGATCCATAGGGAAATGTGCAAGAAGATTAAATTTGACCACACGAACAAATGGTATATGGGCAACCTAGAATATTAGACGCACAAATTTCTTTGGGATTCTGAGATACAAATGGATCCTCTAATCTCGACCAGATGACCAGATCCAGTGATAGACAACAAAAAGTGAACTTTGCCGTTCCGGCTGACCACAGGATAAAACTGAAAGACAGCGAAAAGAAAGATTTCTACCAAGACCTTGCTAAAGTACAGAAAAAACTATGGAACATCAAAGAGACTGGGATATCAATTGTTATTGGTACGTTTTCTACAGTCAACAAAGATTTGTTACAGAGACAGAAGGACTTGGAAAAAAGAAAACTAGGGGAGACCATCAAAACAAGAGCATTGTTGAGATCAGCCAGAATACTGAGGAGAGTCCTGGAGACTTGAGGAGACTTGCTGTCACATAGGCTTCAGCGAAAAAACATCTGCTGACGCTGTTGTGAAAAACTAGAGAGAGAGAGAGAGAGAGAGAGAATGATAATAATATTGTTAGAAAACTAAAAAGGCTATGAAAAAGAAGTGTGACAGAAATATCAGTTGTAATTGATAAATTCGGAATGATCCCCAAAAGCTTGGTGAAGCGGGTGAAAGTGTCGGAAATAGGAGCACGAGTGGAGACCATACAAACTACAGCATTGTTAAGATTGACCAGAATATTGAGAAGAATCTTGGAGACTTGCTGTCACTCAGACTTCAGTAAAAAAAAAACCATCAGCTATCGCTGGTGTGAAAAAATTGCCAGGAGTAATAAAAATATTAATACAAAAAAAGAATGAGAGCTCCCAAATCAGAGTTTCACATCATCGATACTCATGACATGTTGAATACAAACTCACCATTTGTATTCAACATGTCTTGAATACAAATACCAGTGTATCAACCGCGTCTTGCATAATAGCTCACTAATGTATCGACGACATTTTGAATACGAGCTCACAAGTAAGATCGACAATATGAATCTCTGAGTCGCTAATCCTGGGAATGGAGTAGCGCCCTCCCCTACACCTTGGTGTAGTAGCTATCGAAAAGGGAGCCTTCGGGTCATCCTCGACTATGGTCGCTAACTTTACTTACTTATATATATAATTGGAATAACACCTCAGCAGACCATCATTTGGCTATTATAAATTTAATTCAACTGGTTACGGATAAAAGCAACCAAACTTGGTTTCTTTTATTAGTAGCCAGCTGAAATAAATTTATGGTAGACAAATGACGGTCCGTTGAGCTTTTCTTCCAATTATGTAAATTCATTCTGGATGATATTTATAGATTTATGCATAAATAATCTTAATTGAGCACTCCTGGAGAATTATATATTCCCAATTTGAATCATTCAAAACTCATCTTCTCTGGATACACACACACAGACACACACACACACACACACACACACACATATATATATATATATATATATATATTGAATCTGTTGTCTAAGTCTCGATTCACCCACTTTTCCAATTATTCCCCCATATATATATATATATTGTGATATTTCTCGGCATTTTCGAGCATAGAGCATTGTAAAAACTTTACGGATTTTAAACACTTATAGATTTTAGATTTTACTCGTGATTATAATTGTACACACATTCACACATATATATATATGCATACATATATAACAAGCAATATATTCATATTTGTTTATGTAAGTGGGGATCCTAAACTGATATAATGATTAGTTAACTAGGTTAGTTAACCATTATTAGAGATTTCATGTCTCATACTTCTTGCCTTTCACTACAAGTAATCTAAAATTGATTCTGGTCCAGGTATTGTAGATAACATGACCAAATAAATTTTCAGACATCACTGAGTTATCGCATTTGTTCAAACTGACGACCATTTTGTTTAAGGCACTGCTGACAACGCAAGCAAATAGTTGTATTGTGTGTCTCTCAAAAGTTGTTGAAATTTTGAGGGGACGAAGAGGTTGTCACTTGATTTCGGTGACAAAAAACTAAAACGTTGTAATAAAAAAAACCCTGCTTTCTTTAAAACGGTACGAAGTTATATACATAGAGTAATTTTCTTTGATGGTGAAGGAAACAATGGTTCGCTTTTAAAATAGTCTCCCCACTCCATACGCTCCAAATATAGGCATTTCATTAAACCCTGAATCAGTCGATTTAAATCTTCAGTCTCGGTACCAACTCTGTTTTGTGTTTGCCTAATTCACAGGAGACTCTCGCGAGAGTTTATGCGTTTTCCTGCAGCGATTAATATTTTGACCTTATCATGTCAATCACGACAGCCATTGTGCTTTGGTCATTTAAGAGTGAGAGGTAGCATCTTATACCATGTCTAATACAGACTGCCTTTTACAAACCTAAAAAGATTCAAATGTCCTGCTATTTACCCATAAGTGAAGGGAGAAATGCAATCATATTTCATGTCTTTCCTGTAAGCATAAAAAGTTTAAGTGCGTGTGTATGAATTCACCCAACATCTCTACCACGGGAAACATTTAACACAAGGTCAATTTTTAAAGCTGGTTTGAATTCAGATTTTTTTTCTCCTAGACTGGTTACCCAACCAAGGCTAAAGAAATGGATTCATGACTTTTCTGGGGACATCAATGCCAAATTGAAATGCAAACAGTCTCATCATTTGATTTAAGATCACCGAATCCATTTCTTAAGGCGATAACCGTTACGTTAAAAGCTTCTATAATCAAATTTTTACTGCTCTTCGCTAATTCCATACCCCGTGATGTTTGCTATATACATATATATATATATATATGTGTGTGTGTGTGTGTGTGTGGTTTGTGTTTGACTCTGTGTGTGTGGGTGTGTATGTATAATACGCTTATATGTGTGCACCTCTGTGTGTGCTTATTTTCGAGTGATTGGGTGCATAAATGCCTAACATATATTTATCGTTGTCATAATTATCTAGCCGTTTGGCAAATCCTTTTGAAAAAGGATTTGCAAATTGAAGAATAATTGCCCTCTTTTCTGAAAGCAATTAACAAATCTCCTGAGATTTAAACAAATTAATTCTGAAATCGCTTCCTTGTAGATATCGATCTAAATCTGTGCAAAAAAAAACATGGACTCGATTCAATTGAGGGAGATTTTTGGAAATTTTATTGAATTGAAGAGTAATTTAATAGAACTGTTAATGAAAATTAACAACGTCGTGAAATAGGCGTGTTCAGATGAACAGGTTAAAATAGATAGATAGATAGATAGATAGATAGATAGATCTCCATATCACCTAGCTCTTTTCTCAGACCAGTACAGGACTTAAGGATTTCCCTGTGTAATGTTGTATACTCAGCTGTGTCTTTATGAACAACGTATATATAAAAAATATATCTCTCATTTTATTCTCGAAAGGGGCACACAGTTTGTTGTTAGTTTGAGAGATAGATGGAGAGATATATGCTCAGAGAGGGGGCTTCTTTTTGCCCCATATCTTCTTCCTAGATCCAGGGAGTGCCAACACTTGCACCCCCTTGCAAGCCGTATCGTCAGAGACGACCTAAAGCCTCTGATCGGCTGCGTGTCCCTGGCTCAACTCTCGATTCTCTCAACTCTGTCTAAAACTGACTGTGTTGTTCTCATATCACGTGGTCTCCTGCCGGTTGCACACCTGCTCAACCAGCCAACCCCGACACTCTACCATCGCCCTGTATACTAATCACAACGTGACAGCTTGTCAAAGCACACGGGGTCACTAGGAACGAACCGAAAATCCATGTCATATGTTATATAACACCTGTTTCAGTAAAATTTGTGGAGTAATGTGCTTTTGCTACCATGTAGGTCCATGATTATTCGTAATACGTTTAAATTCAATGTTTTCTTTCACCCAGAAAATTGAATCAGTGACCAAAGTTCAAATCCTTATCAAAGCAGTTTATGTTTAACTTCGTGTTAATCCCCTTGGGAAAAACATGAATCTTCCTGTATAGTTGAGTGGACTTGTCTCTTTAGCAACAACTCAAGAAGAAAAACGCTTGATTTACACCAGCTTGACTCCTCTTAAAAAGTGGCCTTTTGTATACACCCTCCCCGTGACGAAAGATTTGGGTAAAAACATAAATTACATATGACTAGACGCACATATAGATATTGGTACTATTTACCAACCCCTCCGCTCGGGCAGGATATGACACAAGGTCAATTTTTAAGCGGAGTTTAACAGGTTTGAATTCAGAGTTTTCCTTCTCCTAGACTAGTTGCCTCACCAAGGCTGAAGAACCTAGTCCGTCCTTCTATTTACCCATAGCTGGAGGGAGAATAAGGGGGTTCATACCTTTCCCAAGGGTATTTGCCCGAAAGTGAACGTAATAGCGCGACTGGAGTACGAACTCGCGTACTACGATTTCACAGTTCATCGCTTTAACCATTACACCACGAGGACACGAGATATTGGTTAAAGTCGATACTTATGAGCTGATTTCGATAGATATAACAGTACTATCGGAAATGTATCCAGGGAATTTGTATGTGATCAGATCCAGTTACACATTGTGGATATCTGAACAGGTACTCATCTGTCGCTGAATATATTTGCTTACTTGTATTAAAGTATCTTCATTAAACAAACGAATGCTGCTGCTGTTGCAACATAATACCTTATAAATCCTTAGCCAATGTGGTACGCTTGTTGGCCGAGCGGTCTGATACTAAAGTCTAACGTAAAGTTGGGCGGGTTTCAATGCCAGCTTGAAGCGTCCTACGTGTGTAGCCACACTGAAGAGTTGTGATACAATAAAACAGTCTGTCTGTGGATGACAATAAGTACGCTCCCCCATGGGGGTTGAGCACTCTGGCGAAGGAATTTTCGGCTGCCGCTCGCATAATGCAAAGCTATTCGAACGAATAGAGCACTCTGGTATCCGGTAAGGTAAAAAAAAATGTACACAAACGAACGCTGCTGCTGCTGTTACGACATAATACCTTATAATTCCTTAGCCAACGTGGTACGCTTGTTGGCCGAGCTGTCTGATACTAAGTCTAACGCAAAGTTGGGTGGGTTTCGATCCCAGCTTGAGCGTTCTACGTGTCTAGCAACACTGAAGAATTGTGATTCAACGAAACAGTTTGTCTATGGATAAGTATATATATATATACAAGAGATTGGCTGTATAAAACTGAGTCGTGAGTTTCTATGTTTTTTATATTTAATTTTGAATATGTTGATAATGCTATGTTTTTTGTGCATAGAGCACCGCATTTTAGTGATTTAAAACGCCTTTGACGTTCATTTTCATGATATATATATATATATATATATATACACAAAATGGTGGCCTTCTGAGACTAATGGGCAAGTTCATTTACCTCGGAAGCAGTTTCTCATCAATAGAAATTGACATTAATATGCGACAAGCCAAGTCATGGACTACTATCGATTGTTTATTGATCACATGGAAGTCAAATTTGTCCGATAAAATAAAACGCATTTTTCCAAGCAGCGGTTGTGTCAGTTCTACTATATGGATGCACCACATGGACGCTGACTAATCCTATAGAGAAAAAGCTAGACAGTAACTGTACAAGAATGCAACGAGCTATATTCAACCAATCCTGGAAGCAACATCCCACAAAACAGCAACTGTGCAGCCACATACTTCCCATCTCTAGAAGCGACCAAATAAGATGGATAGGACATGCTGAAGAAGTAAGGACAAACTCATAAGCGAGTTCTCCGATGGACTCCTTCACAAGGACACGCGCGTGCGTGTGTCTGTGTGTGTGTGTGGTTTCGTTCCATTTCTTAATTTAACGGCATATCAGTTTTCTTGGGTTAGTAAATGCGAAAGCGATCTATGTAGAAAAACAGTAATAGCAGTATTTAACCCACAGCTGGTGGATAGTGAACCTACTAACGCGACTGGAGTTCGAACTCGTTCACTAAGATGACGCTGTCTAGAACATTGGTACCTACACCACAAACACCCCCTATATATATACTAAGAAAGAGAAATGAATACGAAGTGAGATTATGTACATATATATATATATATATATATATATAATGTAATATATAATGTAATATATATATATATATATATATATGCGTGCGTATTTGGATGTCCCCCATAAATTATTACATCCTATAGATACCATACTGAGAAATTTCTCTTTATGTCATTTCTCGGGGGAATACGTATGACTTGACAGTCCTCATCTCCTGCGGGTTTACTGAATCGGCATTGAGATGCGACTGGATGGGCTTCTGCGTTGTGTGACCGACTAAGTATATCTTTTACGTCTTGAGCCGTATTTCAATTCGTTTTTCTTATTTGTTTTGTTTTGTTGGTTTATTCGTTTGTCTTTTTAGCAAAGCACCACACTACCAAGTTTTGTCAGCACGCACTAGCAGTAAAGAGACTTCTGGCATTTCCCCCAGCCTAAAATCGCAACGGATGCACTGTGGATGAGATTAAGAAGAACGTGACAAGGCCGTTCATGATGATCTCAAAAGAAATCTTTGTGAACTCTATTTTTTAGTAGAAGCAACCCTGTTAGAGCCCCCAGACAGAAGAGTATTTTGAAACGTCATTAGACAAGGCAGGCAATTTTTAAAAAAAATATTTCCTGTTTAAGGATTTTCACTTTCTGAAAGGGTTCTAAATGTAGTGCCTCATACACTCACACAAACTTTGTACTACTTTTGCTACTTCTGCTACAATCAATAAGAAGAAGAAGAAAAATAGTAATAATAATAGCAATGATAAATCAAAGCGCATGCGCGAAATTCACTATTTAAAATAATATAAAATAATAATTTAAAATAGTAATTAATGATTTAGAATAGCAACAGTTTCTCTTGGTGGAGCGCCCCGGGGCCTGTTCTGGACTTCAGTCCGGAGCGTGGCCCTGGAAAAGGAACAATGGCAGACTTGGGGCCTTTAATTGTCCCACTTGTACGGCACTAGACTATGCGTCTAGTTTAAGCCGCAAACTGGCATACGTGCCCGGACCCACATTTGGGTTCGTGAAACTGCTTGCCTCATCAGGCTCACATTGCACTAAGTGAGCCGATGAGCAGCACTGACCAGCAGGGTTCGAGTCTCGGCTCGTTCCCGTCCTCCCATCCCCTTTATCCCCACTTTAATCGGCCTTCGGGCTTTTGACCTTGTGTCAAGTCGTGTCTGGTGGGAGGCAGCGACAAATATCCGGCCCGTATATTATCTATTAAGTGTGTGTTTCCAATCTTTGGGCTGTCTCTTCGACTCTGCCTCGTAATGGAAAACCCATATTAAGCCCATTTGTTGTTGGCGACCGTAGTCGAGGGCAACCAAAAGGCTCCCTTTTCAATAGCTACAACACTGATGTGTAGGGAAGGGTGCAACTCCTTTCCCTTGACTGTTCCACTTTACCCTTGATCTAGTGCTAAGAGTTAAGCAAGGAGGTATCAAGTACCATTTTTTAAGTCTTTGGTATAATACATATATATATATATATCGGACATTGGCCTAGCGGTTAGAATGTTCGCCAATGGCCCGGGAGACTTGGGTTCAATCCCAGGTCGAGTCATACCAAAGACTCAAAAAATGTTACTTGATGCCCCCTTGCTTAACACTCATCATTATAAGGTACGGATCAAGGGTAAAGTGGAGCAATCCAGGGAAGGAGTAGCGCCCTCCCCTACACCTTGGTGTTGTAGCTATTGAAAAGGGAGCCTTCAGGTCACCCTCGACTGAGGTCGCCAAATTTACTTACTTATTTTTATATATATATATGTGTGTGTGTGTGTGTGTGTGTGTGTGTACTATAACTGGATTAAATAACCCACAAGCGTTGATATACCATAAAACATACCAATTAACAAACCAACTAAAGTATGAAAGAGAAATAATTATGTTTCATTATTCTTTGTCAATTTTTTTTTTAATATAAATGAACAAATATTCAACTCAATCTAACAGTTTTAATTCCTGCAATTATTAAGGATCTATTCTTTGGAATTTCCGCACACACACACACACACACACACATATATATATATATATATATATATATATATATATATATATATATATATGGTTTATGTGAGTTTGTGTCCTGCTATTTCTGATGGGTCACAGATGAAAATTTTGCTTTTACACTACTTTCAACCCATATTTTCAGGTCGTTATGCTACTAAGCATGACTGTAAGAGGGCTAACAGGGGATACCATTGAAAACCCTACGAGCATAGCTTCTGTTTGGTGTTGCAGGACTAGATCTGCTAGGGTCTGTATAACCTCTTCCCACACGCCCACACATTCTCATACCCCTTCTCTCTCTCTCTTTAACCATATTTACCAACCCCTCCACTCGAGCAGGATATGACACAAAGTCAATTTTTAAGCAGAGTTTACCAGGTTTCTATTCAGAGTTTTCCTTCTCCAAGACTAGTTGACTCACCAAGGCTGAAGAATTCAGTATGCCCTACTATTTGCCCATAGCTGGAGGGAGAATAATTGGATTCATACCTTTCCCAAGTTATGAGTGATTAGTGCTATGTGAAATGCAATCAGTCTTGTCCAGGATCTGAACTCGTGTCGCCGTGTCCATTTCCTACGATGATAACAATTACACCACGAGCACCTCCTCTCTCTCTCTCTTAATCTCTTGTTCTCTCTCTCTCTCTCTCTCTCTCTCCCTCTCTCTCTCTATACATATATATATATATATATGTATGTATACATACACACACACACACACACTCACATATACATATATGTGTGTGTGTGTGTGTGTGTGTGTGTGTGTGTGTGTGTGTGTGTGTGTGTTACCTGCCACTTAGTTATTGCTATAAGTATTGATTCCTGCTTTTCCAAAAGTTACTCTTTTTAGTCTTGTTCCTGTGTCATTTTCATAGTTTTATTAAGGCATTTGCCGGCAAAGTATTTTTCAGATCTGGTCAAAAGTGGATCCTATCTTATTTTTCGACAAGTCGCACTAACAAACGCTTTAATATCATTTCCTGTGACGTTGACTTGGCATAAACGACTTAGTTTGATAGATAGATGATATTAACATTGATGGATATGGTTTGGTTTGCTTACTGCTTTCTTTGATTAAGGGCATATAAACTTTCGTGGGTGATTGAATGCCAAAGCCTTCCTTATAGAAAAACACTTCTATTCAACCCGTAGTTGGACGGATAACCCGATTCAAAACTTTTCCAAGGGTGTTAGTCTGAAGGGGCATATAATTGAGCGACTGAACTTCAAATCGATTTCGATGATGCGGATGAACACGTTATACAACGGTGACTCCCCTATCCATAGATATGAACAAATTGGGATAGATAGATAGATAGATAGATATAACTACTATATGAATCTGTTGATATATTCTTTTATAATATCCCTATTGTTGTCCTTACATATATCTGTTTCCTTTGGGTCCTCAATCCGTGCGGTACCGCTCTGCCCTGCATGACGTATTATGTGCAAAGAGATGTCTGTAAACAAGATCCTCTCCCACAGATAGATGAATGAAATTTACCCACTTCTCCAAAAACAACCTCTTTATCTCCTTGAATTCATTTTTCTCTTTCTGTTTTTTTTTTTTTTTTTTTTTTTTAGTACTTTTTCGGTCGATACATCATCTAACAATTTGTCTCTGTCTGTGCTAATACATCTCCATCTCTCCTGATCTCCCCTTGTCTCTCTCTCTCTTTCTCGGTATCAAGATGTCTACCTCAATTTGCTTATAGTCCCCTACTTATCTCGATGTATTCCGTTATATCTATCAACTATATATCTTACTTCGTAGTTCTCAACCAGTTTCCGTCTGTTCATAGCTCTCTAGCTCAGCTTATGAGTGATGACTTCAATAAGTTTCCAGACTTTTTTGGTGCAGGCATTCAAAATTTTCGTAAACTCTTAAAAATTCACTATGTTATTGCAAGGCATCTTATGAGATGACTGACCAATTTTTTTATGATTTCAGGTTCAAATGAACAGCTACAACATCAATTGGAATACACCCAACCACAGCTGGTGAATTTCAAAAAGGCAATCTGGACGTGAGGACACTTTAGAAGAACGATATAAAATAAAATTTTGATTTAAACTTGGAAAAAATGCTTCAGCAACGTATGGAATACTTCAGACTGCTTTTGAAGCATCTTGCATGAATCGAGCATCAGTTTCTGAGTGGCATGAGAGATTCAAGGAAGGCAGGGAGTCTGTGAGGTGTGGGAGGAGTAAGGAAGTCAATACACCAGAGTTGATTGGCCAAAGAGTTAGAGTTACGGTTAGGGTTACTAAGTTGAGGTTTTATGGGTGTTCCGGAAGAGATTCCTTGGGAAGAGGCCAGCACTCTTCAAATCGGGTCAGTGGCATTTCCACGAGGATAATGCACCAGTCCACAACTCCATCCTTGTCACAGACTATTTGAGCAAGATGAACATAAAGACAGTTCCTCACCGTCCCTATAGTCCAGATCTTGCTCCCTGTGACTTTTGCTTATTCCCTAAGCTCAGAGGAGATGAAAGAGGCTGTGACGAAGGTCATTGACACGCTCACACATGAGGACTTCCATGGGGCCTTGCAGAAGTTGTTGGAACGGTACAACAAGTGCATTGTAGCCGAAGGAGATTACTTTGAAGGGGACTAGAGTTTCATGTGTGTACTATCAATAAAAGTGCCCATACGAAAAAAATGTCTGGAAACTTATTTAATGATCCTATTTCAGTCTACTCAGATATATCTTTATCAACTTATCCCCAACTATGAAATATACTTATTCATGGGTAATTTGTGTTGTGAAATGGTCAGCTAAATTAGCAGACCATTGTTAGTGAATTCGCTTCTAACGGAGTGTACTATTCTTCTGATCTTGAGATATAACTAAGCTAAGATTAATATATGACTACCTATTTCTGTCTACCCCATATCTATCGTTCCCATGCATCTCTTCGTTGGGGTTTAGAATACACCGATTAAATCCCATATCGAAGGGTAAAGCCCACCTGAAAGTGGGTGTCTTGGAAATGACACTAAACAGCATTTGGTGACAAGACCCCAGTTCTGGAGATCAGGGAAATGTGGAGTATCTCTACAATATAATTACTCCAAGGTCAAATAGATCTGTCAAAAATAACTCTATTCAATGGGACTAGTTGATGGCATATGTAAATTATTTGTATTAAGAATAGTCACTTGACTCTGTAATTGTTTGCTAAAGATTATTGTAAATTATTTTGGACGATATTACAGTATGAAAATTAATTATATGACAGGCGAGTTCTTGAAATTACACAGTTACGCATGAATTATTTGTATTAGATGAAAATACTTGATAAGTAATTATTTAAAAAAAAACTCTTTAGAAACAACAACAGAAAAATGCAAATATAAACGTGAGATGAATGTGATTCCCTAACCGTTTGGCATTAGATAACCCTAGGTAGTTTTACATAACGTTAATATCAGTAAATCAATTCAAAACCATACAACCAACCTTTTATGAGAATCGCATTAACATAACTGACCTTGTAAGTATATATATATTCTTACCACTTCAGTTATGTATATATATATATATATATATATATACCCCTGATTAGGCTTTGGTATATATATATATATATATATATATATATCAAAGACCAATCAGGGGTAAAGCCGGCTAAGGTAAACACTTTCTGAGAAAAAGAGAGGAATGACCTCTATATAAAGCGATAGCTAACAGAAAACGCGAATGAGTTCAAGTCTCATTGAGCGTCCCATTAACAAAGCGTTGTGCCATATAAGCTCTCTGATGAAAGCAACAAGCTTGAAACATACACGTGTGTAAGAACGAAATAAATAGATAAATCCTAAAAAAATACAAGTCTCTTCGGGGACCTACTCATTTTAAAATATTTCTTTTTCTCTTTGGACTTACAACAAAAAATTATATATATATATATATATATATATACAAGTAGATTTGGGGATGTCATTCATACCGAATTCCCACGATTCATCTATGAACAGGAAGCCGACTAATTCTATTAATGAGAAGGTCGATTTTCTTCTCTTCTTCATATTAGCAGACATCATGAATCAACCCATATCTTCTAATCTATCAGATGTTCAGCCAATCTTCCGTATCTATCTATCTATCCATCTATCTATCGTGTGCACACTGATTGCTCACGTAACGCTTTTCTAACATTAACAACAAAATATAACTCTCCTCTCTTTCCCTATTTACTGCTACCATTTAGTCAAGCGCTCCGTTATTTACTTATTTATTTGTTACTTTGTTTATTTGTTTATTTATTTTATCCGTATTTCGTCTTCTTTTTCTAGATTTCTTCTTGACTACTCCCTCCTCCGACCACCGTTCTGTTTATTCTCAGCGCCGGGTTCTCGTTAGAGCAATGCCGACATGTGTTTCACTCACATACACACAAGCAAATAAACACGGGGAAACATCTTTAGAAACATGAAAAGACACCCAAACGACCGGCTATATCAACAACATCGCTGAAGAGATTTTTGCCAGTGTTAAATATCTACCTGACTGTCGGTCTGCCTCCCTCAGCCATAGATTAAGTTTACTGCTTCTTGTCTATTTATATATGAATGTGAATCTCTCCCTCACTCTCTTGTTCACTCCCTAACGCACTTCATATATATATATATATATATATATATATAAGTAGCATAATATATGTCGTTTATCTAAGCGTGTCCCAGAATACAAATAATTGTCTGTGAATCATCTTATTGTCTATATAAATATTTGTATCTCTAACTAATAACGCCCTGTTGCAAAGGCTTAAAATACGTTGATTGTATCCCATATAGAAGAGCAAGATCTCTCCTTCCAAATAAGTTGTTCTTAGAATAACACAAAACTTCATCTGATGGTGAGGCTCCAGTCCTGGATATTTGGAGAGTGTGGAGTATCTCTCCTCACAATTACTCCGAGGTCCACTCAGACCGGGTATGAGTGTATCAGTTAGGTTACCATCTATGGATCTGCTAAAAAATAATTCGTATTCAAGAGGACGATGTGTAAAAAAAAATTCTTTAAAAAAAAATGGAAATATGAACGTTCAATAAACGCGATTCCCTAACTTCAAGGCATAAGATAACCAGGGACGGATTGGCATGACGTTAAAATTAACCAATCAATTAATTAATCGTTATCTATAATCAAACTATCTTTGATTAGTGTTTTTAAATATCAGTATGACACAAGAGAATCATTTTGAAGCAACCAACGGTAATAAGCATAAAGTTGCACCTCTCTCTCTCTCTCTCTTCTCCACAGGTTTTTTGCACTCTTTCTCTCTCCCCCCACACACTCATATATATATATATATATATATATATATATATATATGTCTGTGTGTGTGTGTGTGTGTATCTATGCATGTATGTTCAGCTGTGGGTTATCTTAATGGATGAGGTTAAGAACTTTCTGCACGACCCTGATATATATATATATATATATATATATATATATATATATATATATATATATATATATATATGTCTAGTGGGGAGACCCGGGTTCAATCCCAAATCGCGTCATACCAAAGACTTTAAAAATGGAACTTGATACCTCCTTGCTTAACACTCAGCAATATAAGGTACGTATCAAGGGTAAAGTGGAGCAATCGAGGGAAAGGAGTAGCGCCCTCCCCTACATGTTGGTGTAGAAGCTATTGAAAAGGGAGCTTTTTGGTCGCCCACGACTACGGTCGCCAACTTTACTTATATATATCATCATCATGTCGCGCTGGTAGCACGGATATCCCTGACCCTCTCTCGCCACTCCTCCCTATCGTTCATCGCCCTAGTTAGGTCTTCAGGACAACATCCCGTATCCTCACATAGCTGCTGAATGTATGTTCGTGCTGGTCATCCTGCTTTTGCACGGCCATATGTGGGGGTCCATACGAGTACATCTCTTATGAGTTCGTCCCTGCTTCTCCAGCTGTGTCCTGCATGTCTGGTTCGTCTAACTTGAATAGTTTTCGTGATAGGGGGCAGGTGGCCGTACAGTTGGTGTCTTGTGGGGTGTTGCCGCCAGGACTTGTTAAAGATTGCACGCAGCAAACTCAATACCTAAACAGGTCCTGGACGTGAGTCTGACGACTTTACGCTCAGGATCGTTAGTTCGATCGGGGAACTACTGCTGCTCCTCTATAAGAGTGGCTTCTATAGAAGAGAATAAAACAGCAATCGAAAGATAACTTATATATATATATATATATATTGTGATACAACGAAACAGTCTGCCTGTGTATGACAATATATATATATATATATATATACAGGAGGACTGTTGAAAAGGTTCTAAGCCTCAGTCAAAAAGAAGATCCGTAGCTGAATTGTTTGGTTGTGGCAACACACTATCACTTTTAATAAAACTAGAAAAAACAATTCAGATTTCTATCGTAATTTCGGTGCAGGTAAAGTCCGGTCAGAAGTGAAAGGTGCGCGAAAAATCTAAAATCTGTTTGACTCTCTGAACTTTTGAACCACCTTCACACACAAACACACACATACACACACACAAACACACACACATATATATATATATAAACTTACACCAACACAGTGAAGGATTGATGATGATGCTGTGATCTTTAAAAGATATTAATAGAAGAGAAGGCATAATTATCCGAAGAAAGAAAGAAAAAAAAAAGAAAGAAAAGCATGTTTCAGTCTGGCTGAAGGCCATGTCTGTGGAGCACCTAGGGAAAATCCAAGACACCACTAGGACTTTTTCTACACTAGATGCTCTCTCGGCACAAATACACACACACACACACACACACATATATATATATATATATATAGTAAAGTAAAGTTAGCGACCATAGTCGAGGGTGACCCGAAGGCTCCCTTTTCGATAGCTACTACACCAAGGTGTAGGGGAGGGCGCTACTCCATTCCCAGGATTGCTCCACTTTACCCTTGAACCGTACCTTATAATGCTGAGTGTTAAGCAAGGTGGTATCAAGTTCCATTTTTAAAGTCTTTGGTATGACTCGACCTGGGATTGAACCCAGGTCTCCCGGGCCATTGGCGAACACTCTAACCGCTGTGGCATTACTATTCAAGTTTGTAATGATTTAAAATGTCTAAAGAGAAATAAATAGAAAATTGAATGAAAGTCAAGTCTATCGTTGTCAGGGATTCACTGGGCAAAAATTCTATAAAGAATACCACAGTCTTTCTGTTTAACCTAAAAGGTCAGGTTTAACGCACAACCACTTTTGGATAAAGACTTAAAATTCAAACAATTAACTATGGGATCGAAGGGGCATAACGCCTAATATCAGAAGCTTATATATATATATAAGCTTATATATATATATAAGCTTCTGATATTAGGCGTTATGCCCCTTCGATCCCATAGTTAATTGTTTGAATTTTAAGTCTTTATCCAAAAGTGGTTGTGCGTTAAACCTGACCTTTTAGGTTAAACAGAAAGACTGTGGTATTCTTTATAGAATTTTTGCCCAGTGAATCCCTGACAACGATAGACTTGACTTTCATTCAATTTTCTATTTATTTCTCTTTAGACATTTTAAATCATTACAAACTTGAATAGTAATGCCGCATTAAAACTCTAAATCGCAAAGCAGAAATATAAAAATTCAGGAGACAGAAATTTGACAATTTGTCAAGTTTGATTTGGACAAGAAAACTCGGGGGATTTTCCTTTGCTTTCCATTAGCATTTGCCTAAAATAATTTCTTGAAAAATAATTAAAAGTTAAAATATAACTTAGTATACTTCTATATACAAGAAGAAAAATAACAATCTACAATACAAAATATAACTTCATATACTTCTATATAAATATACGAAGATCATTAAATAAGTTTCCAGACTTTTTTCGTATAGGCACTTTTATTGATAGAACAGAGATGAAGCTCTAGTTCCCTTCGAAGTAATCTCCTCCGGCTGCAATGCACTTGTTGTACTGTTCCAACAACCTCTGGAAGGCCCCATGGAAGTCCTCTTGTGTGAGCGTGTCAATGACCTTCGTCACAGTCTCTTTCATCTCCTCATTTGTCTCATAACAACAGCCTCTGAGCTTAGGGAATTACCAAAAGTCACAGGAATCAAGGTCTGGACTATAGGGAGGGTAAGGAAGTGTCTTGATACCCATCTTGGTCAAATAGTCTGTGACAAGGATGGAGTTGTGGACTGGTGCATTATCCTCGTGGAAATGCCACTGACCCGATTTGAAGAGTGCTGGCCTCTTCCCAAGGAATCTCTTTCTGAACTCCCATAAAACCTCAACATAGTAACCCTAACCCTAACCCTTTGGCCAATCAACTCTGGTGTATTGACTTCCTTACTCCTCCTACACCTCTCATCATCCTTCACAGACTCTCTGCCTTCCTTGAATCTCTTATGCCACTTAAAAACTAATGCTCGATTTTGAAGCATTCCATACATTTCTGTGGCCTTTTTTCCAAGTTTAAAACATCTCATAAGATGTATAGCAATAACATACTGAATTTTCAAGTGTCTACGACAATTTTAAAGGCCTTTGCAAAAAAAGGTCTGGAAACCTTTGGAATGCACCACGTATGGAATTAAAATCAGATTAGATTTGTAAATCTCTCTCTCTCTCTCTCTCTCTCTCTCTCTCTCTCTCTTCAAAGGGAGGCAAAAGTCATACAACAATATTATCATGACATGGAAGTAAATATTACTACGGACTCGGTCTATTTTTCTATCATTCAATATATATATATATATAAGTGTGTGTGTGTGTGTGTGTGTGTGTGTGTGTGTGTGTGTGTGTGTGTGTGTGTGTGTGTGTTTGTATTCTTGTATGTACTCAAACCACCAGTCTACTTGATTGAAAAAAACTATGTCTTGACAACATGGAGTAAAAGACCCTCAGGCAGTCCTATGTTGTGCTCAATCCTGTTCAGCTAACTCCAGCGGCGACACTGATGTCAAGATGTATTGAAACATGTCTTCCCATTCAACCTTGTGCCGTGATCCGGGTGCAGATTTATAGCCTCGTGAAATTAACGGATGCGATATATATATATATATATATATATATATATATGTGTGTGTGTGTGTGTGTGTGTGTGTGTGTGTGTGTTTGAAAAAGACGTCGGTATGGCAAATAGGAGATTTGAGTATTTACCCTCGCCCCATTGATTTTTGTCTAAATCCAGGTATCAACCAAAGACATCCTAAAGCTAAAAAATATGAACTATCTTTCCTTAAGTTTACAATAAGCTCGCACATCCTTCATATATATATATATATTTTTATATATATATGAAGGATATGCGAGCTTATTGTAAACTTTAGGATATATATATATTGGTCTGATGGGTAGAGTATTCACTAACGGTCCGGAAGACTGGGTTCAATCCCAGTTCGGGTCATACCAAAGACTTTAAAAATGGTCATTGATACCTCCTTGCTTAACACTCAGCATTATAAGGTACGTATCAAGGGTAAAGTGGAGCAATCCTGGGGAAGGAGGAGCGCCCTCCCATACACCTCAGTGTAGTAGCTATTGAAAAGGGAGCTCTCCGGTCACCCTTGACTACCGTCGCTAACTTTACTTTTTTTTAATTATATTCTTATAGTTGGATACTATCGTAGAAAATGGACACGGTGAAACGATTTCAAATCTTGATAGAGGCAGTTTGTATTTTTTATTGTGTTAACACCAAGGACAATTTTTAAGCGGATTTTAACAAGTCTGAATTTAGTGTTTTCCTTCTCCTAGAGCAGTTGTCATACCTAGATTAAAGAACACTGTCTGCTTTACTATTGACCCGTAGCTGGAAGGCGAATCGTTGGATGCATAACTTTCCCAAGGGTATTAGGGCTATGTGAAGACCAAACGGCTTCGTCCAGGATTTGAACTCCGGTCACCGAGTCCATTTCCTACAATGATAACCATTACACTAAGAGCGCGTGTTTGCATATATATATATATATATATATATATATATTTGATTCGGTGAATCTCACCGGATGACTGACATTAGAAGTTGTAAGTTAAACTGCTTACTTCTAATTTTTTATTTTCATTCTCCACTTAGATATTTTGAACACTTTTTTGGGGGGTGGGGACTTTTTTCTTTTTACTGAATATACAGCAGTTAGCCGTTATACATTTTTAGGGTTAAAATTTCGATCTAATTTGATTTAATATATATTTTATAATGAAAATAACTATTATAATAGAACAATAATAAAAAAAAACCTGCCGAATAGTGGACTTTGTCGTTCCGGCGAGGTAAAACTTAAGAAAAGCGAAAAAAGAGATAAGTACCTCGACCTTGCTAGAGAACTAAAAAAAACTATAGACCATGAAGGTGACAGTGATTCCAATATAGAGCGTTGGGACTGGGACTGGAAGGCTTGGATATAAGAGGACGAGTGAAGACCATCCAGACTACAGCATTGTTGAGATCAGCCAGAATACTGAGAAGAGTCCTGGAGACTTGAAAAGATTTGCTGTCACTCAAGATATCGGGGAAAAAACAGCAGCTAACGCTGATGTGAAAAAACACCTCTCAAATGAGTCAAATGATAACAGAGAAAATAAGTATATATATATATATATATACTTATTTTCTCTAGCGAGGGAAGTAAAAGCTTTGCCACAAGCGTAATGCAAGGCTTTTCATATGAATCGAGTTCTCGGTAGCCGTTAAGCAGATATATGTAAACAAAAACAAATGTGATACATAAGCGTTTAAATTTCCTAAGCTTTCGCTAGTTTCTTCGTGGCTGAGGGGTAGAATCTTGGAATGGCGTTTGAGTTGACCGGGTTTCGATCCCAGCTTCGGGAATCTAGCCTGTCTGGTCACACGGAAGAGTTCTGACAGATCTGTCTGTGGATAACAATATATATATATATACTTATTTTCTCTTTGTCGAACAAACCTGTTATTATCACCTTGTAACCACCTCTCTCTATCTTGCAATCTACCGAAGATTCTATAGTTATTTACAAAGCTTAGCTGAGTTGTGACACGAAGGCTGAAGTATAAGCACGAAGTGGATTTCATGCTCACTTGATTATCTTGCTTCGTAACCTTTACACCATATAAGATGGCCAATGTTCCAATAAACATTAACCTGTTTTGCTTGTCTAAATTTCTAAGATGAAGCTTGATAGTTATTATTACTTAGAATATTGACCTATGACAGAAACATTATGATTATAACAATCAAGATGAGGTCAATAGTTCGAATTTTCTTAATAGTAATAATTAATCTGTTTTTATCTGATTTTCTCTAAAATTCTAATTGCTCGTTGAATTAATTTGCATATATATTGTATCTGTAAAACTACTTATGGCGGCCTTGGGTAGCGTAATGGTTAGCAAGCGAGACTAGCAAACCTGCAGGAGTGTGTTCGAGTCTCATTGGGTGCCCCATCCATATGGCCTTGTACTACATCTAAACAAAAATCTTAGTCAATTACTACTTATGGCAGCCTTTCGCTACTGAGACCAGGTAAATCCTTACTTGAGTGTTTTTTTTTTCTTTTGGTTTTTAGGCAGAAATTGTCAAATGTTTAAAAAGTGACAGAATTGATTTTCCACGAAGTACTAAGCACTATTTGTATCAAAGATATTGTTGAATTCTATTTTTAAAAATGGTCTCAAGATTTACGAGGTCTAAATTGCTCGGAACCACTGATTTAAGATCAGTTCATCTTCCTTTTAAAGAGAACCTTGTGAGTGAGAGAAAAGATATCAACTCAACGGACAATGTTATATTTGTGTCTGTCTCAAAAAAAGTCATCTGTCAATTTAGCCATATTCAGTGAATCTAAGTTTAGAAATACTATTAATGTTTTGTCGTATATTTTTTGCTGTTGGATTAAAGACAAGCCTTATTCATGACATGACTAACGTAGGAAAAACCTGAACAATTCTTTGCATATACTCTAGCGAGTGGTTATTATGTGAGTACGTGTGAATATGTGCATGTGTGTGTGTGTGTGTATGTGTGTGTGCGAGCGATCTTTGTACGGAAGCATGTATATTCCATATATAGCAAGACATTCACACACGCACACACACGTGCACACACACACACACACATATAGATAGATAGATAGATAGATAGATAGATAGATAACTTATCATTGTAGGAAATGTAATTTTTGACCTGAGCTCAAATCCTGGGCGAGGTTGTTTCTGTTTCACTTCACGCTAATGTCCTTGGAAAAGGCATGAACCTGTATCTTCTCCCCCACACAGTTGTGGCTAAATTGCAGAGCCGACTGGGGTCTTTAGTGTCAATAAGGCAGCCAGTCCTGAAGGAAAACAGTTAATTCAAACCAGCTTTCTTCCGCTTAAAATTAACTTTATGTCACATCCTGCCCGTAGCGGAGGTAGAGGGTGAATTAATATATGCATAAATTTAAATTCTTAGCAGTAAAAAAACGCTCTAAGAAAACACAAACTAAAAATTTTAGAAACAATAGCACGTAAATATTACCCTTTCAAATAATGAATCATAGTTAATAAACCCTGGAAGAAAGTCTACGAAATATACACAAAAACTTTAACTTAAAATTCGCTGTAAAGACAAAAAGAAATTATCTAAAAACACTATGTTTTTCATTAAACAAGAAATGAAAATAAGTAGACTATCAAATAGATACGAGGTGAATACGGTAGGTTTCCAGGCTTTTTTCGTATGGGCATTTAAAATTGTCGTAGACTCTTGAAAATTCACTATATTATTGTTATACATCTTATGAGATGACTGACAAATTTTTATGATTTCAGCTTCAAATGAACAGCAACAGCAGCAATTGCAATACAGCCGACTAAAGCCTGATTGTCACAGCTGGTGAATTTCAAAAATGCAATCTGGACGTGAGGACATTTTAGAAGAACGATATGCAATAAAATTCTGTTTTAAACTTCACTTGGAATACTTAAACTTGGAATACTTCAGACTGCTTTTGAAGCATCTTGCATGAATCGAGCATCAGTTTTTGAGTGGCATAAGAGATTCAAGGAAGGCAGGGAGTCTGTGAGGGATGATGAGAGGTGTAGGAGGAGTAAGGAAGTCAATACACCAGTGTTGATTGCCCAAAGGGTTAGTGTTAGGGTTAGGGTTACTATGTTGAGGTTTTATGGGAGTTCAGGAAGAGATTCCTTGGGAAGAGGCCAGCACTCTTCAAATCGGGTCAGTGGCATTTCCACGAGGACAATGCACCAGTCGTCAACTCCATCCTTGTCACAGACTATTTGACCAAGATGGGCATCAAGACAGTTCCCCAGCCTCACCATAGTCCAGACCTTGCTTCCTGTGACTTTTGCTTATTCCCTAAGCTCAGAGGCTGTTGTTATGAGACAAATGAGGAGATGAAAGAGACTGTGACGAAGGTCATTGACACGCTCACACAAGAGGACTTCCATGGGGCCTTCCAGAGGTTGTTGGAACAGTACAACAAGTGCATTGCAGCCGGAGGAGATTACTTCGAAAGGGACTAGAGTTTCATGTGTGTACTGTCAATAAAAGTGCCCATACGAAAAAGTCTGGAAACTTATCGTATGCACCTCGTATCTAATAGATATGCATTGTTTTTGTTATTTCACTCCTTGCTAGTTTTTAGAACAAGCATTCACTGGAGTCTGAGTGACAGAAAGTTCCCTCGGGTCTCCAGGACTCTTTTAAATATTCTAGTTGAGCTGTGATCAGTATGGTCTCGAATCTTCTTCTGATTTCCCATTCCTTTATGTCTCCGTTCCAAGCCTTTGGTTACCATTCCAAACGCCCTGCTTACATTTATGCTTATCGCCAACTTCACGTCCCAGATTTTTTTAGCTCTCTAGAAAGAATTAAGTAAATTCTTTGCTCTTCTTTTCATTTTTTTGCTCTAACGTTCACTGGAACATCAACTGCCTTTTTGACTTCTAGTTTGGTTTTTTGTTTGGTTTGATTTTGTGGTATATCAACCATTGTAGGTTATTTAAAGCTAAATCCTTTTTATACATATAAACAGCTTTATTTAAAATAATTCAGTTTCGCATAAGTACAGAGTTTAAATGTCAAAACTGTTCTATTTCTAACAACTCAGTTTGACATAACTACACAGTTTAAATGTCAAAAACAGTATTTTTTCAAACAATTCAGTTTAGCACAAGTACACAGTTTTAATGTCAAACACTTCTATTTGACCCATAGATAGGACCTTATCAGATGCTACTTATCCGGGCCAGAGTGGACCTGGGAGCGATGGCAATAAATGGGTACTCCTCATTCCCAAAGGCTCCAGCATTACTGAAGTCTCACCATCAGATTGCTTTGTGTCATATGCAGGACACTCGTTGGGAGAGTGTTAACTCTCTACAGAGAAGTAGTCAGTGTATTCTACAGCCCCTGCCGACTAGACTAATTAGACCTCTAAGTGGGATATCTCAAAATCCAAGAGAAGTTTTGCAGTCTCTTTTTCGAGGATGGGTTTTGGTTTTTGCTAATTCCATTTGCTGGTAAGGTCAAATTTTAATCTCTTGTGCAATTCCTAGTGGATCAACTTTTCCACCAAGTTGTGTCTAGCTTTGTATTCCTTTTGTGCCAGTTTTAAGCGTTTGTTTATCTTGTGATTAATAGCAGCAAAAATAATATCATTAGAACCAATTAAATCAAAGCTTAAATTGATAATACGCTGAAAAATAGCAAGTGTGGGTTATGTGGAGATGGGTATTTAATTATTGTTATCATTATTATTTACTCATTTGAAATTTTTTTCACACCAACGTAAGCTGATGGTTTCTCACTGGAGTGTGAGTGAGAACAAGTCTTCTCAAGTTTCAAGGACTCTTCTCAGTATTCTGAGTGTTCTTAATAAAGATGTACTTTATATGGTCTCTACTCGTCCTCTTATTTCCAAGTCCCCCATTCTCTGTACTAATCCTTTGGTGACTGTGTCGAGTGGACCAATTACGACTGGTATCACCGTCATTTTTATGTCCCATCGTTTTTTGTTGATTTTTTTCTCAAGCAAGGTCTAGGTACTTATCTCTCTTTTCGCTTGCTTTCAATTTTACTCTGTAATAGTTGTTATTGTTTTATTTCCACCGGCTCAAATTGGTGATTTTTCGCTTGTATCTGAGTGACTGAAAATCTCCAGAGTTCTCCAACACTTTTCAGAATATTCTAACCGATTTTAACAATGCTGTGTTCTGTATGGTGTCGATTCTTTCTTTTGATTTCGAATTTCTCCAGTCTCTACTCCAGAAGTTGGTGTATTGTTCCTAGTGAGTTTTTCACACTATAGTTAGCTGGTAGTTTTTCACTGGAGACTGAGAGACAGCAAGTCTTCTCGAATCTCCAAGACTCTTCTCAGTATTCTGGTCGATCTTAGTATTGCAGGAGTTAGGGTGATCTCGATTCTTTCTCTGATTTCCAATTCCTCCAGTTTTTTTCGAAGCCTTCTGGGACCGTTCCACACTTGCCACTTAGTATTGGTATCATCTTCTCACTCATGTTCCACGGTTTTTTCTGATTCTCTCAAATATTTTTCATTATTTTCGCTTTTTTTAATTTTTAGTTTGTTGTCCGCCTGGGCGGCAAAATGTTCTATTATCATAATTAGAGAGAGAAGAGGTAGGCAGAGAGAAAAAGAGAGAGAGAGAGGGGGGAAGAGAGAGGGAGAGGGAGAGAGATGAAAGTAGAAAGGAAAGGAAAGAAAAAGAAAGGAGAGGATAGATAGATAGATAGATAAAAAAGTCTTTTATTGCATCTGATAGTTGCATATTTCTCATGGGCGTCTTTGGCTTAATTTCGTGCCCACATTTACAAGGCAGGCAAATAGAAAGGCCTTCTCAACGTAGGAAACTGGTGTAGCACTATGTATTCATTATATCTCACAGTTTTCTTCTATTCGGACATGTGTTAAGCTTAGCGTCGTCAATATTCTTATTTTAACTGCTACTACAACTGACTGCTGCCAAGAAAAGACTCCCGTGTAGACACAACACAACTCTCTCTGTACTGCTTTTACATTATCCCACGTGTTCGCATCTAAGTGAGGATGATCACAGACTTAGCTCAGTGGTTAAAGCACCCGTCCAAGTTGTTAACAAAGAGAGTTTCTTGATTAAATCTTTTCAGAGGTATTTATTAAACTAAGATTGATATAGTAGGTTTGTAGATAAAGAAGTCGAGATCATTGGAATAAAGTGTTTTAAGTAGGAAAGGACTCCCAGTTTGTTTGGACAATCACCTTTCAAAATCTTGATATACTGACTGGACTCGAACACTGAGCACTTGAATTGAAAGATTATAGTAGTACCCCTAGGAATACTTACTCAAAAGCGTAATAAAGAGGAATACAAGAAAAAAAATCGCCAAAAAATAATATATAAGTTGAAAAATGATATAATTCACTTAATGAATAAACGATATTTTTTCTATTTAGTATATTTGGACATAGATTTAAATAAATCTTACTAAAAAAAGCAAAGACAAAGATTCCATTTTAGAAGCCGTAATTTCGTTTGTTTGCTTATTTGTTGTTCTAGTTGTTCGCTTTGCTTTTAGAGGTAGGAGTTGTTTGTTGTTGTTTTGGTTTGTTTTTTTTGGGTTTTTTTTTTTTTTTCATCTACTTAGATGTAAAACGGAATGGTATGTGTGCGGTAAATGAAACTGGTGACCTTAGTTCAAGATACGGCTAACGGAGTTTACGCACCCTTCATACAATTGATGGACAATAGTAGACAATATTAAACTTTCTAACCTGAATGGGAGGAGAAAGAACTAATCATGGAGAAGGAAAAATCTGAATTCAAAATCTTTGAGAAGACAATTAAAATCACGGTTGGGTGTAGCTGAATTATGAAAGAATTTGAGGAGAGTCATGATCGCCCAAGTCTTGCCAAGTATATGGTTCTTTCCATTCCATATAGAAAATACCGTGTGAGTTCATTTATATATACATATATATGTATATATATTGCGTCTGATCTTATCACTCGCTGTATTCTATTTGCCATTGTAATGTCTGCTACTGTTTATTGAATCAAAGTGGCATTATCGATTTATTGTAGTAAGTCTCTCTCTCTCTCTCTCTCTCTCTCTCTCTCTCTCTCTCTCTCTCTCTCTCTCTCTCTCCCTATATATATATATATCAGCTTGTTTATCTATCTATCTATCTATCTATTTCAACCAATTCATCTATCGGTTTCTCTATCTATCCACCTCAGCCTGTTCATTTGTCTATCTATCTATCTATCTATCTATATATATATATATATAAATATATATATATATATATATATATATATATATATATATATATCAAACAGTGGTAGATTGAATTATTTTATTTTAATCTGGTTGCCTATTAATGTTATTTTAATTGGATTATCTCTAAAATGATTTCTTTCTCGTTATCAATTTTATCGTAGGAAGGTTACGTCTTATTCATATATTTATATTTATGTATGCATATACATATGGACATATGTAGGGAGATGTATATGTATGTATTCATGTATATATTTATATGTATTTTTATATTTATATATATATATATATATATATAGTCATCCACAGATATATATATATATATATATATATATATATATATATATATATATATATATATATTATAAAGAGAAGATTAAGTATAAACGTAGGTAGAAAAATTCCGTCTAAATTTATCAATTCCGTAATCAATTTGGACCTTTGGTTATAATCTGAGGTTGTTTATTTTTATAACTGTTTATACTTCTAGATTGAATGCCGTATGGGTGCCATAGAATTAGCTTCACATGAGAAACCATCTTAAAAGCTACACTCTCTAGGAAGATCAGTCGAAAAGATAATTAATTTTTAAACATTTTAATAAGTATTTAAGATTATAAATATGTTTGAAGAGTAGTCATTCAGGCGTGATAGCTAAAGTTCTGGACAGCGAAATCGAAGTAAACAAGTTCGAACAGGCATCTTGGTATTAAGTTCACTTATGGAAGGTATTGAACCACTTTATCCCTTACCCCAGCCATAGGTTAGATAGTATTTGTGCAGTTCATCAAGATGATTGGCACTAAATAAGCCATGAAGTTTGATATGCCAGTAAACTAAAAAAACAAACTAAAATATGTTTTCTGAACCGTTTAATTTGTTATTGAGTCTTTTTAAAGTAAGGGTTTCACGATTATATATATATATATATATATGTGTGTGTGTGTGTGTGTGTGTGTGTATATTTATAAGTAAAGTTGGCGACCGTAGTCGTGGGCGACCACAAGGCTCCATTTTCAATAGTTACTACACCAAAGTGTAGGGGAGGGTGCTACTCCTTTCCCTCGATTACTCCACTTTACCCTTGATACGTACCTTATATTGCTGAGTGTTAAGCAAGGAGGTATCAAGTACCATTTTAAAAGTCTTTGGCATGACACGACCTGGGATTAAACCCCAGTCTCCCAAACCATTGGCGAACACTATATATATATATATATATATATATATATATATATATCAATCTACTAATGTATAAAGTGGTTTTAACGGACTTCCCCGCAACTGTATTTCTTTGGTAACGTTATGTGCAGTTAAACATAGAAAAAATCGAATGAGCTGTTTGTTAACAATATTGTAAACGGCGTCGGCCATGTGAGCCGTCTATTTGTTTCAGCTGTGAGTTCTATGGCCACATGTGCGACTAGTTTGCAGCACGTGGATATACGTGCTTAGAACTCCGCTTTCCATATGAGACTTAAATTATTTCTCTCTTTCTACACCGCTTTTCTTTCTACAACTTTTTTCGCTTACACACATTCTCCCACTTCTTTATCTCCCCCTCTCTCTCTCCCTCTCTCTCTCTCTCTCTCTCTATATATATATATATATATATATATATATATATATTGCATTTGTAAATAGATATCTCAGTATCTCTATATTTCTGTATATATAAATCAGTCAATATTGATCGACAGGTCGACAGGTAGAATTTAGCAATATTTTCAGATAGCTCTTTCTTCTTCTTCTTCTCCTTCTTCTTCTTCTTCTTCTTCTTCTTCTTCTTCTTCTTCTTCGTTTTCCTATCAACTCACACACACAAACACACACACACACACACACACACATATTTACATATAAAATAATCGGTCTAGAAACCAACTTTCTCTTTAGGAAAAATTACATTGTCATAATTTTTAATATATGATTTTTTTAAATACTATATCTTATAATTTTAGACAAAGATCGCTAGTATTAAACCAGTATAGTGATAGATAGATAGATAGATAGATAGATAGATAGATAGATTCAGAGAGAGAGAGAGAGAGAGAGATGAGCAGATTGAAATAGAATGATAGATATAAATAGAGAACCATATATATATATACATATATATATATATATATATATATATGTGTGTGTGTGTGTGTGTGTGTGTGTGTGTGTGTGTGTGTGTGTGTGTGTGTGTGTGTGTGTGTGTGTGTGTGTGTGTAATAGATAGATAGATAGATAGATAGATAGATAGATTCAGAGAGAGAGAGAGAGAGAGAGAGAGAGAGAGAGATGAGCAGATTGAAATAGAATGATAGATATAAATAGAGAACCATATATATATATATACATATATATATATATATATATATATATATATATGTGTGTGTGTGTGTGTGTGTGTGTGTGTGTGTAATAGATAGATAGATAGATAGATAGATAGATAGATTCAGAGAGAGAGAGAGAGAGAGAGAGAGAGAGAGATGAGCAGATTGAAATAGAATGATAGATATAAATAGAGAATTATATATATATATACATATATATATATATATATATATATATATATATATATATATATGTAATAGATAGATAGATAGATAGATAGATAGATAGATGTGTATGTAGATGAATACATTGATGAACAACGAAAGATAAGATGTTTAATGGGCATATAAAGTAGGTAAAGCTCTAGAAAAAAAAAATTGCGATAAAATCGACTTGAAATTTATGCAGAAAGAGAAATTAATGTCTAATAAATTATTTGGTGAGAATCAACAAAACAGATCGAACAGCGAGAAGGTTTTTCTTGTGCTAAGAAAAAAAGGAATCTTTTCTCATGGTCTACACGTTATAGGCAGAAATAATAAAATTACAGTTCGTGGAGGTGAATATTCTGACTCACTTGTATACAAAGGAACTTGTCCGTGAAAAGAGAAAGAAAAATACGAGGAAAAGCATTATTTCAATAACGCACCTGTGGCTACAAGGCAAGTTTTAATGCGTTAAGAATTTCTTATATATATATATATATATATATATATATATATATATATATATATATATATATATATATATATATATACACTCATACATACATATATATATGTGTGTGTGTGTGTGTGTGTGTGTGTGTGTGTGTGTGTGTGTGTATGTGTGTGTGTGTGTTTGTAAATAATTTTCACTTTCAAATGACAAAAGAATTACATTTAACAGAAGTACCTGCATATACATTGATATAAGTGTTGTTGTATATATATATCATTCTATCAATCTATCAATGTGATTTTGTTAGTCTCAATGTATACGTATGTACGTTTTATCCATCTATCAGTTTCAAACAATTCAAATTACATTTTTTTTCATCTACATGAACACATCATGTGCAAACATGTTTTGAATGAATGGCAAGCGTTAATGTTAATTGGGGATTAGATAGATAGATAGATAGATAGATAGATAGATATGAATAGACTCTGATAGATAGATAGATAGATAGATAGATAGATAGATAGATAGATAGATAGATATGAATAGACTTAGATAGATAGATAGATAGATAGATAGATAGATAGATAGATATGAATAAACTGAGATAGATTTTATCAAGCAGTTGGATAAATTGGTGATCGAATATAAACTGCTATAAATTGTGCTGACATAGAATTATTTTTTGTTCATATATATCAGCTAAAAACGACGAACGTAATCAGATTAATATAAGAGCCAACTGAGGATACGCTGAGGGAAGCTTAACCTAGTCTGGCACAAGCCAACGATTAGGGCTCCAGAATGAATCGCTGAAAATCCCACATTATTATCTTCTTTGCCTTCCACCACCCCACTTCCTGCTGAAATGACACGTTGCTGTATTCACACAGCGCGCCAGTAGGCGAACACACGCGCACACACCGAAGACAATGCCGAGACGTTGGGGTGGGGGGATAAGTCAGAAGCGTTCTTCTGCATCTTCGGCTTTTCACGGCAACGTGCACTTGTACGCAAACTGCACTGGAGACAGTCAGCTTACGAACCCGCAAATAAATTAACACTCATACGCGCACACACATACACGCGCACGCGCATGCGCACAAGCACACGCACGGCTACAAGCGAAGTAGATTTTGAGCGTTTTTCCAAGTCGGCGCCATTGAGGTGGCTTTAAGTCGAGCAGCCGATGCGAGGAAACTAAGCAAATGTGAAAACAGCATGAACACACGAACACAGACCGGCCGGTTACACACACGCCGATCGTAATGCCGGATTTGCAGAATGAGAAAGAGGTCTGGGGAGAGAAGCAGGGATTTTATAAGTATAAAATTGTCGTGGTATCGGAGGCGTAAAAACCCTAATTCATGATCAAATGTAGACATATCAAGTCCGTTGCCCAATCATGAAATGAATAATTCATTTTTTTTTCTCTTTTCTTAATTTTTTCTTCGATCTATTCTCTCTTCGTTTCATTTTTCGTATGCTTTCTTTGTTTCTTTCGCTATAATACCGGTTCTTTCTATCTTTCTTTCTTTCTTCACAGTATAAATCTTTTTTCTTTCTTTTGGCTTTCTTTCTCCACAAAGGCATTCATCTTTCTTTCTTTCCCCACAGTAATAACATTTCTTTCTTTCTTTCTTTCTTTCTTTCTTTCTTCACAGTATAAATCTTTCTTTCTTTCTTTCTTCACAATAGAAATCGCCTTTTTTGCTTTTGGCCTTCTTTCTCTTCAATGGTCTTCATCTTTCTTTCTTTCTTTCCCCACAATAATAATATTTCTTTCTTTCTTTCTTTCTTTCTTTCTTTATAATACAACTCATTTTTCTTTCGTTCTTTTTTCTTTCTTTCTTCACAGTATAAATCCCCTTTCTTTCTTTCTTTCTTTTTTCTTTCTTTCTTCACAGTATAAATCTTCTTTCTTTCTTTCTTTCTTTCTTTCTTCACAATAGAAATCTCCTTTCTTTCTTTTGGCTTTCTTTCTCCCCAATGGTATTCATCTTTCTTTCTTTGCTACAATAATGATATTTCTTTCTTTCTTTCTTTCTTTCTTTCTTTCTTTCATTAGACTTTCATAGATACAATAAAAGTTAGCCAAATAACGAAAAAAATCATCATGTTTTTTTTTCTTTCATTCTAGCTTAATTTCTCCTCGCTTTCTTCTTCTTCTTTCCATCCTTTATTCATCTATTTATTTATTTGTTTACGAGCTTCGTTCCAGATGTAATTATATATTTTTTATTTATAGACGGTATTCAACCCTAATAAAAAGCAAAATTTTCGAAGAAAGATTTTCTTGCCAATTTGAATTATCACATTTGGAAGACATGCGCAACACGCTCTTCCTGTAATCATTTGACTATTTCCAAATTAGTATACCGTTACATAAGTTGTCTAAATTTCTGAGACGAAGCTTGATGATTTTTATCATTAAGGGTTTTCGGACTATTGTCTTCATCTTTATTGTTATTTCCACAACGTTTCGGCCGATATGTCCTCTGGACTTCTTCAGATACTATTTACCAACCCCTCCGCTCGGGCAGGATATGACACAAGGTCAATTTTTAAGCGGAGTTTAACAGGTTTGAATTCAGAGTTTTCCTTCTCCTAGACTAGTTGCCTAACCAAGGCCGAAGAACCTAGTCTGTCCTACTATTTACCCATAGCTGGAGGGAGAATAATTGGATTCATACCTTTCCCAAGGGTATTAGTGCTATGTGAAATGCAATCAGTCTCGTCCGGGATTTGAACTCGTGTCACCGTGTCCATTTCCTACGACGATAACGACTACACCACGGGCACCTCTTCAGATGTTTGTCAAACTCGGGAACCTTCACTGAAGAATTCCAGAGGACATATCGGCCGAAACGCTGAGGAAATAACAATAAAGATGAAGACGATAGTCCGAAAACCCTTAATGATAAAACCGTTACGTAAGTTCTAAAACAATGCACACTTTTAAGGCTATGAAAGTGAGATGATACTTATAGGTATAAAAAATGGAATCGGCAAGCCGGTTGGTTGGTTGGTTGGTTATTTTGTTTTACGGTATATCAACTCTTTTCAGGTCATTTAACGCCGAATTAAATTTCAAACAATTCAGTTTTGTAGACGTATAGTTTTTTTTTTTTTTTTTTTTTTGTTTACAAACAGTTAAACGTCAAAACAATTAAATCTAGCATATGTACACAGTTTAGTTCTATTTAAAAACAGTTCTATTTCAAACAGTTTAGTTTAACATAAGTACGCTGTTTCAATGTCATAAAACATTTCCATTTCAAACAATTATTAAACATAAGTACACAGTTTAGTTCTATTTGACCCTTAGATAGGACCTATCAGGTGCTACCAATCTGGGCCATAGTGGACCTGGAAGTGATATCAATTCCCCAAAGCTCTGGCATTACTTGAACCTCACCACCAGATTGTTTAGTATCGTATCCAGGATACTTGTTGGAGTGGGTCTTACCTCACTGCTGAGAATCAGTCAGAATATTCTACTCCCCACCTGACTGGGCCACCAGGACACTTGCTGGAGGAGTGTTAAACCTCTACAGAGAAACAGTCGGTGAATTCTACAGCCCCAGCAGACTGAGCAACGGCAAACCGGCTTCAATTTCAACCCAGGTTGTTTATACCTACTCTGCATTGATTCCTTACGGAAAAGACAGGAATCCCTCTATTCTCCAACAAGCTACGAGCAACAAAAAAAAAAGGTTTTAAAAAAGTTAGCTGAGATGGACAACCAGTCTAGGAGAAGACTAGCAATGCGTTACTTGCAAAGGCATGGACAGCTATCGATAGGCTATCTGTCATATGGAAGTCAGACCTGACCAATAAAATAAATCGCAGTTTCGGTCGTGTCGATACTGCTATATGGATGCACTAAATGGATGCTAACAAAACAGATGGAGAAAAACCTTGACAGTAACTACACAAGAATGCAACGAGCAATAATTAAGAATTCCTGGAGGCAACACCCAACAAAGCAGCAGATGTACGGCCACAAACCACCTATCACGAAAACTATCAAAATTATACGAACCAGACATGCGGGATACTGCCGGAGAAGTAGGGTCGAGCTCATAAATAATGTACTCCTCTGGACCTTCACATGGACGAGCAAAGGTAGGACGACCATCTCGAACAGCAGCTTTGTGTAGATACGGGATGTGGCCCTGAAGACCCGATGGAAGCAATGGACGATAGGGAGAGGTGGCATAAGAGGGTCAGGGATATTCGTGCTGATGGCACGACATGATGACGATGATGATGCTTTCCTAGTTTGTATTGGAGGGTAGGGAAGAAAATTTTCAATTGAAACGAATCGTCAATAAAATAAGCATGCAAAATTAATTAGGGAGTTTGAGTTACAACAAAATTGTCTTTTATATAAATATGTTTACCATTCAATGAGTAACAGGTTACAAAAGATGTGGTATGGTTACGAATTTTTGAATGTAAAGTCTTGATAGTATTCTAAAAACTTACTTGTCTATCAGTCTTAAGGTTTTTCTTCGGCGATAAACCTCTTATACTAACCTCTTATACTATAATACTTAAAACCGTCTCTTCTACTAATACCTTTGTATTAGTGTGCCCCTGGCGCTATCGTCTCTACAACTGACCGCTTCTCTTGTCCACGGGATGTTTTTTCTAAAACTTCTCTTCCTTAATCTCTCTAGCTTTTTTCCCTCTTCCTTCTATAAATCTCTCTCGTTACTTCCTGTTCCTCAAATTGTTCGTTATTCTATAGGTTTTTGAACTGGGAGTTGGTGTCGGTCAGTCTGGTTTGATCAATTTTTTGAGTATGATTCTTTTCTTTGAATTCGTCCTTGGTAAAAATATACTACCTATATACCATTACAAAACTATATTGATACTTATTTCTTGTCGATACAAACCAGATAAAATTTGAACGATTGTCAAATTTTGTTTAAATTTCGCGGCTTTAAATTCTAAAAATACAATACATATCACAGCTTCTGAGAATCCACTCGCCTGATCGACTCTGTCTTGTAAAAACTTATTCGGGCGATTAAAGTTATTCTTCTAGTCGCCCGGCGGTCGATCAAAAATCGCAATGAAACGTGTCTCTTCAAATACAGGAAAAGGAAAACTGATTCTTTTTAGAACCCAAAAGTATGCCATGAAGATTTACAAGTTACTTAGAATGGCCTACAATAATATTGGTGAATTCTTTGGTCTCGTGCCTGGCGCCTGACGATCGTCAAAATTTCTGGTTAAAGAAAAGGGAGTTGCATTCCCAAAATATACCAGAATCATGAAAACAAGATCCGAAAAATGGAATTTAGAATAACCAGCCCTCCTCTCTCTCTCTCTCTCTCTCTCTTTCTCTCTCTCTCTCTCTCTCTCTCTCTCTCTCTCTCTCTCTCTCTCTCTCTTTGGACGTCCAGTCATTGTAAACATTCGTATAATTGACGCTTCCACAGTGGAGCCAAAATGTCTCTGTTGTCCAGATTGAAGACGCTTATAGATTTTTAAAAATTCATTAGGAAAAAATTATCCTTAACTCAACATCTATATTCGCTCCCCGCTTACGAAAAAGCATCGCTAAGCAGGGACGACCAGAGGAACGTCTGTTCTGGTCGCCGTCTCACGCCGAAGAGACTGGGTTTGGCCGCTCACCTGTTTTGCAAGCCGGAAATGAAGGTCCGGGCTGAATAGGATAAGTCATCCTGATTGGGTGAAATTCAGTGTTGAATTAAATTGCGCGCCAAACCAAAATACGAGATTTTCCTCTTCTCTACATGTGTTTCGACTGTTTTTCGAATTCCTATATGCGTATGAACATTTGTGAACGTTTTCCGTATCTGTAGGAATATGTCTATTTCACATATTCATATCTTGATCGTATATCTTTGGACGTGGATATGCTACTGGAGCAGAAGGGGAAACGTAAAGTTTAGAAAGAGGAAATGAGTGGTGAGTATCGTTAAGAGAAGAGGAGCTTATGGTAAGAATTACAGCAAGAGAGAGTGCTGGAATGAAAGCAAAACAGGTGCCCTGGTGAAAGCGTAAATAGTGATTAATAAGAAAGAAAGGAAAAAGAAAAAGAAAGAAAGAAAGAAAGAAAGAAAGAAAGAAAGAAAGAAAGAAAATTGAATATCAATAAACTTGATGCATCTTTAAACTATTTCAAAGATATGAGTAATGTCGACTAAATTGGAGGAGTGAATACTTCTGTTTTTGGAAATATATTTTTCTTTAATGTTATAGATATAATCTACGACGAGTTTACACAAAACTCTGATCAAAAAGAGACCATATTTAGAATGTGTTAAATTGTAACCGTAACAGTAAAACTGTATGGTTGCACCACTTCATCTCTACCAAAACGATTGCAGAAAAAGCTATTACTCAAAAATTCTACAATTTCCTCATTAAATCGCCAACCTGAGTGATTAGCAACCAGTATACATACCCCATTAGCAATATCTCATCTACTGAAGGCGACGTCAGCATACTCATAGGTAAACCATGTACTGCTATTTACGACTGTTAAGGAATTATGATATCTCTGATAAAATAAAACGAGAATTCTTCCATGCTGTAGCAATGTCCCTACTACTGTATGGTCGCACCACATGGACTTTAAAAATTGCTTAAAAAAAAAGCTAAATGGCAACAACACACGGATACTGCGTACTGTTCTGAAGAACTTTTGCAGGTAGCACCCTACCAAACAGAAGTTGTAGGGTAACTTATCACCCATCTCACAAACTATTCAAGCAAAATTAACACGATATACTTGGCAGATCGAGAGACCTAAGGACGAATACATAAGCTCTGTTCTCCGATGGACTCCTACGCATAGACACACCAGTGTTGGACGATCAGTAAAAACTTATATTCATCGACACTGTGCGGACATTGGTTGTCGTCTAGATGACTTACAGAGAACAAGAGTTGATAGGGACTGATGTCGAGAGAAAGTCAAAAGAGTTCATGCTTTCTATACAACTTCATGGTGATGCTTATCTGGGAAATATCCCCTTTTCTTCAATATATTAGATTAACTATCCAGTTATATATATATATATATATATCCCTCTCACTCTGTTCACACACACACACACATATATATATATGGGTGGGGATTTATTTGTTTGTATGTATGTAATGAACTGGAAATTATACTAAGTAAAATGAAATTTGTGAGTTGGCCAGGCTAAAAAAATTAATAAAATCCAGAACTGCTAACTCCCAGCTATGAGAAAATTGCGAGAAATTCTGAAATTTCAAATTTTAGTCACCCTCCCAAGTATGAATAATTTGTATGATTGACGAGGCTCTATAACATTGGTCGGTAACATGTAAAGGAGACAGTCAAATTAAGGAGACAGTCAGCTAGAGGAGACAGTCAACTAAAGGAGACAGACTGGCTGCATATTAAACTAAAGAAATATTCCCAACTTCTAGTACCAGCCCTATACAACCCAGTTGACTGGGGCTATCGAATATTCCGACAGCATCTCTGTAGAGGGTAAGACACACATACAACGAGTGTCCAGAATCTGATGGTGAGGCTCCAGTCCTGGAGCTTCAGGGAATGTGAAGTACCCCTTCATTGATATTCCTCCCAGATCCTATCTATGAGTCAAATTGAAATGTTTGACACTTAAACTGAGTGCAAACAAATGACTTACGCTAAATTGAATTGCTTAAAATAGAATTAGACCATTTAACTGTATATAAACAAATTAATGATGTTTAATTGAATTATAAGTGATACATAGCTATACTTGGAGCCATTTAACTGGGAGCAAACAAATGAGTAATCTTGAATAGAATTATTGAATTAAATAGCAATACTTGAAACTATTTAACTGTGTGTCTAAAATGATTTATTCGTATATCATAGCAATAGTTGGAACAATTTAACTTTGTGCGAACAAATGATACATAGTAAACAGAATTATTCATATTAGATTAAAATACTTGAAACCGTCTGTGTGCAATAAAAAATGAACTCAGTCTTGTTGTAAAATGTTATCAACAAAATGTGCTTATAATTAATATAATTTATACGCATGCATAAACTTAATTTGGCATTAAATAACCTACAATGGTTAATATGCCATAAAACCCAACCAAACCAATTCTATACTACTTAAAGAGGAGACAAACTGTACTTAATAGGCAGTCACCCGACCTCTATACTAAAAGCAGGATGTTACACAAGGTCAGATTTTTGAAGTGGAACAAAACTGGCTTAAATTCAAGGTTTTCCTTCTCCTGGACTGGTTGCCTAACTAAGATAAACGAAGCCAGTCTGCCCTACTATTTACTCATAGCCAGAGGAAGAACAGATTGATTCATGTCTTTCTCAAGGGCATTAGCCTGAAGTGAAAGGAATTTCGACTCGGGTCACCAATTCCATTCCTACTACGTAAAATCCATTGAATTTTGAAAGATCAATCAACCTCGACAATAAAATAAGTCGAAATGAAACTGGATATATGTATTTACCCAACCCCTCCACAACGAGCAGGATGTTACACAAGGTCAGTTTTTAAGCAGAGTTTAAAAGCTTTTGATTCAGAGTTCTTTCTCCTCGGCAAGGTCAGAAAAACTAGTCTGCCCTACTAATTAACCCAAAGGAGGAGGGAAAAAACTTGGATTAATACTTTTCACTAGGGTATAAGCGCTATGTCACCGGCTCATTGGCCTAGTGGGCAGGGTGTTCGCCAATGGTCCGAGAGACCTGGGTTCAATTCCAGGTCACATCATACCAAAGACTTTTTAATTGGTACATGATGCCTCCTTGCAATATAAGGTACGTATCAAGGGTAAAGTAGAGTAATCCAGGGAAAGGAGTAGCGCCCCCTACACCTCGGTTTAGTAGCTATTGGACATTGGTAAAATGGTTAGAATGTTCGCCAATGGCCCGGGAGACCTGGGTTCAATCCTAGGTCGCGTCATACCGAAGACTTTTTTAATTGGTACTTGCTTAACACTTAGCACAATAAGGTACGTATCAAGTGTAAAGTGGAGCAATCCAGGGAAAGGAGTAACGCCCTCTCCTACAACTCGGTGTAGTAGCAATTAAAAAGGGAGCCTTCTGGTCGCCCTCGACTATGGACGCCAACTTCACTTACTTATAAGCGCTATATGAAATACTAGCATGATTTGCACTTAGGTCGCCGTGTCCATTTCTTACGGCAATAGCTGTTACAGCACGAATCCTAGTGGAAATTGAGAGTTTAAAAATATACAAATAAAAAAAAAAGTATGAGAAATTAAATTGTTTAAGGATTGTGTTTCGGCTAATGATGCTTTGAAAATGATCCTTTCAAACTATGTTTTTTAGCTTCTCTCAAAGCGCCATCTATAATATGGAAGTAAATACAAGCAAAGATCTGTAGGACAAAGACATCGTGGTTGACATTAGAGGGATTTACAAAGAATAGGAAAAGTTTTTGTTCACTTCTATCAAATTCTCAATACCGATGTGACAAGACTTGATATCATTTATTGAAGATTCAGGAGAATCCCTGAACCTATTTTCAGTTTTTTTTTTCGTATCCTGGTTGTTTAGGTAAAACTTATTCAAAGAGGTTCCTCCTTAACAACTGCATGTACGTGTTTCAAGCTGTTTGGAATTCGCAAGAAAGGATATTTACAAAATAAAAAAAAATCATATACGAGTAGAAAACTTAAAGTTCATATATACGCTTATATGCAAATATGAATGCGTGCGTGTGTGTGTTGGTGTATGTCCATGCATGTGTGTCGTTAGAGTGAGTGGCCATAGCTAAATATGTACGTATGTGGAAACGATGTATCCACAGACACAAAAACACATAAACGCACTCAGAGATATAAACAAATTTAATTACAGGTTTATATCATATTTTATGAATAAGATAAGCGTGTATGGGAGAGTAAATAATTTACATATATATATATATATATATATACATATATATATATATGTGTGTGCATGTGTGTGTGTGTGTGGGAGTGAAGCTTTCATATATATATATATATATATATATATATACGTGTGTTAGGATTTCCAGCCAAAATCTGGTTTTCAAAAAGATATCCAGTTTTCAAAAATGTTCCCTGGAAACATTATATATATTCTCTGTGCGGACAGTCAATGAAATCAAGCGGACCTGCAAGGAGAGATGGACGATAAGGGTGGGTGGCAAGAGAGAGTCAGACAACACAGCATGATCCCCATGACTTCAAGATGATGTTGATGATGATTATACTCACATATGTCCATATGATTCTATATATGTGTATGTAAATCTGTGAATACATGAATATATATATATATATATATATATATATATATATATAAACAAAGATGGCGACCCGAAGGCTCCCTTTTCAATAGCTACTACACCGAGTTGTAGGAGACCTGGGTTCAATTCCAAGTCGAGTCATACCAAAGACACTAAAAATGGTACTTGATGCAGGGTTGCTTAACACTCAGAATTATAAGGTAAGGATCAAGGGTAAAGTGGAGTAATCCAGGGAAATGAGTAGCGCCCTCCCATACACCTTGATGTTGTAGCTACCGAAAAGGGAGTCTTTGGGTCACCCTCGACTACTGATGCCAATAACAATATGTAAATGTATTAAAACTTCAAATATTCTTTTTTTGTTTGTATATATGCGTGTGTGTGTGTGTGTGTGTCTTAATGTATGATTTTGGATCATTCTTCCTTTTGGATGTATGTATTTGACCGTGTGTGTGCGCGTGTGTGAGTGGTTTCTCTGTATTTGTGTGTGTACTTTTCCCTCTGCAGTGAGGAAAGGGTTAACCCAAGATTCGAATCCATGAGTGCGTAGGTGTATTTTTTGGTATGCGCGTGTGTTGAGGTGGGGTCGTTCAAGAAATACATAGAATAAGAGAGAATTGATGCGTGTAACTAAAAAGGACAGGATCTGTTGATTATTAATTATAGTTTGTTTATCGCTGGGTTGTGGGGGGAGAAGTCGATGCGCGTTCCTTACCCATCTCGAGAGGTAGAAGGGAGAGAAATGATTGAGTAAGACAGGCAGAGAGAGGAGAGAAGCACGATAGATAATAGGGAATATCTTATGACCAAAGGGTCAGTCGATACGAACGAAATAATGGATTAAATGAAAAGCCAACCCTTACAAGTTCATTTGGAAACAAGACGGACACAAAGAAGAAGAAGAAGAAAGGGCTGTGATAGTAGTAGTAGTAGTAGTAGTAGTTGTTAGTAGTAGTAGTAGTAGTAGTAGAAGAAGAAGACCAATAACAACAACAATAACAAAAACAAGAAAAACAAAAAGAATAAGATCGAGAAGAAGAAGAAGAAGAAGAAGAAGAAGAAGAAGAAGAAGAAGAAGAAATGGCTGTAGTAGTAGCAGTAGTAGTCGTAGTAGTAGAATAACAATAACAACAACAATAACAAAAACAAAAAGAAGAAAAAACAAAAAGAACGACAAGAAGAAGAAGAAGAAGAAGAAGAAGAAGAAGAAGAAGAAGAAGAACAACAACAACAACAACAACAACAACAACGAGAAGTGATGTGAGTTGAGGATGAGATTGTTGTAGTTTATGTGCAAGTCTGACCTTAAGAAAGGCGACTGAGGACAAAATTCGGAAAAGGTTACCAAGAAAATAAGAAAAGACATCCCCACACCATACCATACACACGAACATAAATTAAAAGATAAAAAGTACAGAGTAAGAAATATAAACAAGGCCTCTTAAATTACAACGATGATAATGATGTGACTATGATAAATTCTTTCGTAAAAGAAAAAAAAAAAGGAAAGAAGAATATGGGAATGGTGAGTGAGAGGTGACAAAAGACATTTAAGGTGTGGTTCGCGTGTGCAGAGGCCGGTAGTTAGGTTGTGTAGAGGGTTGAGTAGTATGTGGGTGGGGGATAAGGGAGTCGCTAATGATGATTAGAATTTTTATTGAGTACAGTGAAAAACATATTGATTTAGTGATACATAGGAACACAAGATCTTAGTGAGATAGACAGATAGATGTGAAAGGACGACTATAGATAGATAGAAAGATGTAAATAGTCATAGATAGATAGATAGAGAGATAGGAATAGTCCTAGATAGATAGATTAAGAGAGAAAGAGAGAGAGAGAGAGAGATAAAAGCACAACTACTGACAGATAAATGTGAAAGGAATGCCATAGATTGATAGATTTATTTGAAAGGACTGCCGCAGATAGATAGATAGATAGATAGATAGATATGAAAGGACTACCATAGATGGATAGATAGATAAATTGGAAAGTCTCAGATAGACAGATTGATAAAAAGAGGGAGAGAGAGAAAGAGAGAGAGAGAGATAAAAGGACAAACATAGATAGATAGATAGATAGATAGATAGATGTGAAAGGACAGACGTTGATAGGTAGATAGAAAAGGACTACTATAGATTGATACATAGAGAGAGAGAGAGAGAGAGAGAGAGTGAGAGAAAGAGAGAGAGAGAGATTGAAACAGTCTCGGATAGAGAGACAGATAGATAGATAGATAGATAGAGAAGGAAGAACTAGCATAGATAGATAGATAGATGTGAAAGGAATGCCGTTGATAGATTAATAGAAAAGGACTACAACAGATAGATAGATAGATAGATAGATAGATATCGGGTTATCAATCCATTTGAATGAAGATTCGAATAGAGAAATTGCAACTCAACCAAAGAATGGTCAACATGTAATAATAGAATTGTACACAAAACAGGAATATATTTTATTCTGTCGTCCGAATTTAAAGTTTTAAGTCCGATATTGTTTCAAACTTACTGAGTTTTAAACAAACGCCCCACGCCAGCAAGATCAGACAGCAAATACTGAAGCAAGGCAAGAAACAAGGCTTTGATCACAGACATAGTGTTAGATTAGTTGTTTAAATTATGCAGTAGACATAATACGAAGAAGGAGAAGAGCGTTTGTTTAGACATGTTCGAAGGTCGCAAGATATGTTGCCTGGAAACTAAGGTGACGTTTCCCCGAGAAAGTTTGATAGTCAAGTTGTTATTGAAATAGCCGGGTTTTTCTATATTATTCACGTGTAATTGCTTTTTCGCTCTGGCTTGCCACGTGGTGTTTTCATTGTTTTACTGACATTGACACGTGTGAGTATATATATATATATATATATATATATATATATATATATATATATATATATATATGTAAAAAATAAATGGAAAAGTGTACAGAAACACAGACAACGGATTCAAATTAATATTTCGTCTTTATCTCATCAAAGACTTCTTCAGAATGTTGAAATAAAGACGAAATATTAATTCGTTGTCTATCTTTCGGTCTATCCACTTATCCATTTACATTTTCACATCTTGTCCGATTTTTCCAAGCTACTATATACACACACACACAAACATATATATATATATATATATATATATATATATATATATATTGCCACTGCTGGCAATGAAAATAGTATGGAGGACTATTACGAGCGATGGGAGAAAGGACGAAAAGAAAGAAAGAGGAAGTCTGGGAAATCCGTGCTGTCAGCTCGACTTGATAATGATGATATATATATATATATATAAAACTCCTCCGCATTACAAGGTCAGTTTTAAGCGGAGTTTAATAGATTTGAATTAGGAAATTTCCATCTCCTACACCGGTTGCCATATGATATGTAAAGAACCCCTAATGCCCTATTATTTCTGAATAGCCGGAAGGAAAATAGCTGTATTCATACCTTTCCCAAGGGTAGTAGTGCTATGTTAAATTCAAACAGCCTCATCTAGTGTTGAACTCGATTCACCCTGTCTACTTCCCAGTACGATAACCACTGCAACACAAACGCTTCCATATATATATATATATATATATGATTTACTTGAAGAATTCGTTTCTATAAACGCTACACAATACAACGGTACAAATTCTCATTCTTACAAAGTAGTAATGTACACACAAAAGTTACATCACTTTTGTAAAACATCCTCCCTTGATGATGGCCCAATGTTAGACAGAAAGTACTTGGGAAATAACTAATTATGGAATGTTTATCAACCGATTCCCACCGAATACCAGAAGATCGATACTGTGATTTGAAAGGATTAACAAAAAAATATGTAGACAAAAAATATCTTTTTCAATCAAATATGTATCAATGAAGAAATGCTGCCAAAATACACACCCACGTGTGTGTGTGTGTGTGTAACCAAAAATAATTAATATTTTTGGCTCAGCTACTCATGGCAGTCTCAAAACCATAAGTTTCTCGTATTTTTTAATGCAATCTTCATTTAAAACGTTTCATCTGATATCTATTTTTAGAAGATGCATAATCTTCCATGTAGAGGTGAGAAAACATTTATTTATATGAGATTTCTTCTTGCTCTGCTGGACAAATTTCGAGCACTTTTTTGATTTATGAAAAAAACTTTTATATAGTGATTTGTATATTTCACTATATGTGTGTGTGTGTGTGTGTGTGTGTGTGTGAGTGTGTGTGTGTGTGTGTGTGTGTGTGTCTTTATGAAAGATATATATATATATATATATATATATATATATATACTCGCGTTTAAGTCGACCTTGTGTATAGGTCGATATTAATATTCATTTATATATGGAATCAATTTTCTAAGACAAGTGTTGCCCATAGCCTTTCCATAGTTTGAATTTCAACCTTACAAAAACAGGAAGAAGTCGATGTGAATTTTTACCCCCAAAATTTTATCTTCAATGTGCGATATATAAATGCGTGTATGTCAATAAGAGGGTGGGTAGGTTTGTGTGTGCATATGCGTGTGTAAGAAGACATTGAAAAGGTTCAGTGAACCTAAGACGTGAAATGGCCCCCTCCAAGAATATACACAGCTAAATGGCTTCTTAAAAAAAAAAGCAAAAATTCCGAAAAAGGTGAGATGCTTGAATTTTTAGAGATATTCTCAATGTCCGGCGAGACACGGGAGATGATTGCTAACTTGACTGATGAACAGATTGATCAATTACCTTAACCTTTAGGCTACAAACGACATGCACACACACACACACGCATATATA
>OY757909.1:118782173-118794673 GCA_963585895.1 Sepioteuthis lessoniana
GTCGTTTAGTTAGCGTCCATGTAGTGCATCCACATAGCAGTATCGAGATTACCACTGCTTGGAAAAAACTGCGTTTCATTCACCTATCTAGGAAGAATTTCAACAATAAAATAGAATAATCATTAAAAAAAAAATCATTACTCACGATTTTAACGTTGCCAGTGAGCTCGTATAGGACAGTTTTAATATCACCCTATTTATCCTGGAGATATGCTTGCATTGTTGTACACTATTGTGCATTGGACACTATGCACACACACACACACACACACACACACACACACACACACACACACACACACACACACATATTGGTAAAAAAGTAGTGTAGCTTGATCTCACTAATTTGATGACTTATCAAGGAGAAGGAAAACACTAAATTCTAAAATTCAGAAATGTCGTTCAGGAGAATCTCTAGCGCATTTGCACACCATTTTTCTATTATCAGCTTATCCAAGTGGGGGGGGGTTCTATACAGACATTCACCACTAGAAACAAATCACCTATATAGGTCATCTAACAGATCATATCTTTAAACTAACTGTTGGGCCTTTATACGTCAAAATCGACGGGAGAATCCATCATATATATATATATCACTAATACGGTGGATAGCCTGTCAGAATTGTAATGTACAGAAATCAGAAAAAATTTACAGAATTTGGAAGCTAATAAAAATGAAGTATATATATATATATGTGTGTGTGTGTGTGTGTGTGTGTGTGTGTGTGTGTGTGTGCAAAACAAGACTTTCCGTGAAATAATTTTTATGTATATTTAGCAAGATCCAATCGGCACAAAAACATGAATATAACAAACTAAAAGAAAAAAAGACTTTAAACAAAGTGAAACTGTTTCATTTCTGAAACAAGTTACGTACATCATATTTCTTGTTCAGCCTTTTGCAAATACATACTCACCTTATCACAAATTACTCATGAACTAGTACTGTCGACTTGGGCTGTAAAATACATCGACTGCATCTATACTATTGGGTAAGAACCCACTCAACAAGTTCCTAGATAGTTTGGTTTGGTTTGGTTTGGTTTTATGGCATATCAACCTTTGTAGGTTATTTAACGCCAAATCCATGTCTATGCAAATAATAAGTTCTATTTCAAAAATTCAATTTTGCATGAGTACACAGTTTAATTGTCAAAAACATTTCTATTTCAAACTATTCAGTTTATTCAAGTAGATATATATAACAAATAAGTTTAGTGTAAGTACAGTTTCAATGTCAAGAAACAGTTCCATTTCAAATAATTCAGTTTAGCATAAACACAGTTTAAATGTAAGAACGGTTTAATTGTCAAAAAACGTTTTTATTTTATGCTATTTAGTTTAATCAAATAATTCAGTTTAGCATAAGTATGCTGTTAGTTCTATTTAACCCATAGATAGGGCCCTATCGGATGCTACCACGCCGGGCCAGAGTGGACCTGGGAGCAATGGCAATGAAGGGGTACTCCGTATTCCCCAAAGCCCCAGCATTACTGGGACCTCACCATCAGACTGTTTAGTATCATATTAGGACACTCGTTGCGGTGGGGGGGGGGTCTTACCCCTCTGCAGTGGGCAGTCAGTGTATTCTATAGCCCCAGCCGACTGGACAAGAGTTCTTAGATAAACACCGAACAATCTGTTGGTGAGGCTCCAGGATGCTGGAGCTTTGCGAAATGCGGAGTTCCTCTTCATTGTCATAACTCCCAGGTCCACTTTAACCCGGAGTGGTAGCACCTGATAGGGCCCTATCTATGGGCTAAATAGAACTGTTTAACATTTAAACTGAGTGTAAACAAATGACTTTTGCTAAAATGAATTGGTTGAAATAAAACTGATCATTTAACTGTGTGTAAAGAAATATTTAATGGAATTGTTAGTGAAATATAACATTATATGGAGCCATTTAATTGTGTGCCAACTAATGAATGTTGCTGAATATGATAATTATTATCAAATAGAAATACCTGAAACCATTTATCTGTGTGCAAAACTCATACTTCACTATTCGTTAACCTCAGATAATACGAATACCAAATTTGCATCATTTAACTTGAAGCTTAAAATCAAGACAATATCTTAGCGAAAAATAAGCTCCATAAAACTTTCTGTCTGGATATGATCCTTGAACAGACACACACACAAAGGCAAAGCATTCCTGTGTATCGATATCTGCTCTGGTGTTAATGTCGCTTTTAAATTAGTTGTATATGCACATACTGACTTGAGTAACTGACCGAGTCGTCAGATTGAAAAATGAGTTATATTATTTCTTAAATAGAACTGCACAACTATATTCAATCAGACAGACACGACGAGACAAACAGGAATTTTTTAAAAAAATATCCACCAGAAATTGCAGCTTCAAAGTAAATCTATCATATACATCGACTTCAAGATTTTGGTTCAAAATTCTAGGTTAGACGTATACCTTCTATATTAGTCGACCCAAAACGTATTGCAAGGCCACTGGTTGGCTTAAATTTGACCACTATGCTTCAACAATAATATGAATTCACAATATATGGTACTATCATAAAATTGTGTAGATAAAACGCATACTTTAGTTGCCCAGTTAGCTACCTTGATGGTGTGACGTTCCGGCTAATGTTTATCGTCAGTGCCTCGGCTGTTGGAAGTGGTGGGTAATATAGTGTTAATATAATAATTTGTATAACTGTTTTATTATTTTCAGTTGGAAATGCTCGTGTCAGTCGACTGGATTTATTTTGGTTTGGTTTGGTTTGGTTTTATGGTATATCAACCATTGTAGGTTATTTAATGGCAAATCCAGTTTATGCATATAAGTAAGTAAAGTTGGCGACCATAGTCGAGGGTAACCCGAAGGCTCCCTTTTCGATAGCTACTACACCAAGGTGTAGGGGAGGGCGCTACTCCTTCCCTGGATTGCTCTACTTTACCCTTGATCCGTACCTTATAATGCTGAGTGTTAAGCAAGGAGGCATCAAGTACCATTTTTTGAGTCTTTGGTATGACTCGACCTGGGACTGAACCCAGGTCTCCCGGGCCATTGGCGAACACATCAAACAATTCAGTTTCGCAGAAGTATTCAGTTAAAACGTCAAAAGCAGTTCTATTTCAAACAATTTACTTTAACATAAGTTCACAGTTTAGCTCCCAGGTCCACTCTGACTCGGAGTGGTAGCACCAGATTGGGCCCTATCTATGGGTTAAATAGAACTAACAGCATACTTATGCTAAAATGAATTGTTTAAGTAAACTGAATAGCTTGAAATAGAAATGTTTTTCACAATTAAACCGTACTTACATTTAAACTGCGTGCTTATGCTTAACTGAATTATTTGAAATAGAATTGTTTTTCAATATCGAAACACTGTTTATACTTTACTGAATTGTTACATATAATTGCTTGAATAGTTTGAAATAGAAATGTTTTTGACAATTGAACTGTGTACTTATGCTAAACTGAATCGTTTTAAATAGAACAGATTATTTACATAAAAATGGATTTGGCGTTAAATAACCTACAAAGGTTGATATGCCATAAAACCCAACAAACAAACAAAAAAAACCATTTCTTATAAGACAAGAAAAATTAATTCAGATTGCTGTTTTCCATGCTGGTAAGAAGACCTATACAAATGTGAGAGGTCAAAAATCTTGGAGAGGCCCATAACTTTTAGAACTACCTTCCTACAAGGAGAGGGAGAAAGAGATTGATTAATAGATTGAGAGAGAGAGAGAGAGAGAGATACAACAACTAGGAATATTCATTTTAAATATTTTTTTCATTATTCTCAACTAGGTTCGACCTTTTGTCATAGTCAGGAAAAAAGATTTTACCAGGAAAATACATTTTATAGACTCGTAAATAGGACTTAAAGAGTTGGTGTACAACACTATATATATATATATATATGTGTGTGTGTGTGTGTGTGTGTGTGTTTATAAATTTTTGGTCCAACTCTAGTGGAGTATTAGTTTAAAACAGGAGTTGACAGTATTTTAATGTATAAACAATTAAAATCGACTAAAATAAAATCTAAAAAAAAGAACTTTCGCGCCTTTCATTCGATCCATTTTCAAAACGGAAAGTCCGTTATGACCGAACTAATGAGGGGGATTAAATCTTTAAAGAGGAGGAGGAGGAGGAGGAGGAGAAAAATATTTTCTCCAAATTAATCTGATATCCTGTTGGTGCCAATCTTCAGATCTTAAGACTTGTAAAAGATGTTTCCTTCGAATGATATTGCAATACTTGTGAAGATACATCTCTTTTATTTTCTGTCCTGTTAATGGAGCCTCAGGAAAGGCTCTATTTTTTGGCTAAATATGAATGTATAATCAATTAACCTTATATAACACCTATTACCCTAGCATTTACTTTGTACTGTTGATTGCTGGAATGGATTTTTGAACTTCTTTCGTCTGCTATCTTTCAATATTCTGTTTACTTCCAGATATAAAATGATTGACGATATAATTTGGCGCTGTGGCTTAGAGAGCTTTTCATTTCAGCAATCAATCAGCCTTTTCTTAGTGTCTGATTTTGTAGTTCTTTAAATGGCCCTGAGTAATGAGGTCTATGTTTTTCATCCTTGATTCTTATCGCAAAATAACCCGATTTTATACCGGATCAACACCTGCAAATCCAATACTTCCTTATTCGGTCGGATTATTTACCTGAGGTGGTTATTAACGGAACGACAAGTAATTAGGATTTTCCAGGCAACAGATGAAATATCAGCCATAAAAATTATTTTATAGAATGTGAGACAAAAACAATAAATTACTTGTTATTACTTAGAATATTCAGATTATTGACGTCATCTTTATTGTTATAATCACAACGTATTGGCCTATATGTCCTCCGGCCTTCTTTAGGTGTTTCATGTCTAACTCAAGAGTCCACACAGAATCTCCAACTGAACCCTTTATTTGAACTACAGGGGTAGAGTCTCTTCCAGTTTTGTGAACCATGAACGGGTACAAGTGTTCAGTTATAGTAAATATTCATGTTATTCTTACCTGTGGTTGGGATGGAACCTACAACCTCCAGATGATTTCACTTAAGCGTAATAAAAATAAATTAAAATTAATTAATGGAAGAATATAATGTGATTGATTTATTGATTTTAATGGCATGTCAACTCGTTAGAGGTAATTTTATGCCCAGAGGTTACGGAATTGTGTTTATTCTCCATTTATGTTTTCCTCTTTTGTGTGTTTCTTAAAATTTCCTGAAAGTTGTTTTTTTTTCATACGATTTCAAGTATTCTTATCTAATACAAATAATTTAAATACAGTTGTATGGTTTATAATTGTAATTATCAATGTAGAAATTGGAATCATCGAGCCGAGTTAAAATCCTGGACAAGGCTGTTTGCACCAATGTCTTTGGAAAAGGCATAAATCCATCTGTTCCCTCTCCAGCAAAGAGTAAATGGTATGTAGACTGAGTTATTTAACCAGACTGGGAGAATTAAAATTTTCATTTAAAATCAGCGTTACTCTGCTTAAAAACTAGCCTCTTATCACATCCTGCATGTAACGGAGGGGTTGGGAAAATACCACTTAATTCTTGTTAACGAAAATAGTAGCTAGAAACAATCTAATTGAGTATTAATTGGTATTTTCTTTCTACTAGACTGGTTAAATAACTCAATCTACATACCATTTACTCATTGCTGGAGAGGGAACAGGCCATCGTCAGGGGTGAGTATATTTCAAAAGTGATGTGACCTTTAAATGCACATAAATACTTTGTAAGACATTACTAGGGAACCGATTAATTATAGGAGGTTTATTAACCAATTCCCGCCGGATATCATAAAATCAATACGGCGACTCGAAATAATGAATCCAAAAATGTATAGACAAAGGATGACTATATTGTTTAATCAGACATGTACTAACGAAGAAATGCTTCCCAAACACATACGGATATATATATATATATATATATATATATATATATATATATATATATATATATATATATATATATATATATATATGTGTGTGTGTGTGAATAGTATATTCTATCTAAGCATTTGAAGATATTTCCAAATATATAGAAAATACTTCGATGTTTTTACTCAAAATTCGTCCTGGAGACCTGGGTTCAATCCCAGGTCGCGTCATACCAAAGACTTTTAAAATGGTACTTGATACCTCCTTCCTTAACACTCAGCAATAACACTCAGTACGTAAGTGGAGCAATCCAGGGAAAGGAGTAGCACCCTCCCCTACACCTCAGTGTAGTAGCTATTGAAAAGGGAGCCTTCTGGTCGCCCTCGACTACGGTCGCCAACTTTACTTTTTACTACGCATTTTTTATAGCAATTAAAAGTAAAGTTTTTCTAAAATAGTCATAAGCATATATTGTTAAACCTTTCAATCCAAAGAATCAGAACATTTCTGGAAACCATGATAGCATTTTGTCTTACTTTAGCACATAACTGAACGAGAAAGCCATTTTAAAGAATGCATCGCAATTTTGATGATAAATTTGCAAGCAAATTTTACCATTCATTTTAACATTTTACCATTGATTTTACCATTAATTTTTCGAAAACTGTCAACTTCAAAATACTGTCACTTTTCAACAAAAAAGATTCAATAAAATTCTATAAAATTCTATAAAACCAGTGTTAACCCCAACATTCGAGATCAAGAATATTCCCGGGTCCTATTACCCTAACAACCTCAAAAATAACTTATGTCTGACCACAATCCACTGAGTTAGGGTCCCGTAACACTTTAAAGATCTTCGGGTCATTGTGGCGATCAATTCTCTTTCATTGCATCTCTTAAACCAATAGTCGATGTTTACTTTGCGTTGCCAATCTCCTCTCCAAGAAACATGAGACAGGTTATACTGGGTTTCATTGTACCAGTTATGAGGAACTATCTCTGACCTGACTCAATAATACAAGAATATGCGCATGTCCTGTTACACAAAAATCTTCAAAAATAACCAATTTCTGGCCCTAGCCCACTCTGATTCGAGGAGTGAGCACCCTCTGCTCCCTTCCTTGGCAGTGATAACTGCTAACATGTGTTACGCCTTTAGTTGAATTTGACAGCGGCTAGCATAGTGATCGATAGAGAATTTAGATGGGGTAAAGCCATGTGTTTCTTTCTTCGTCAGCAAAAGCAAGATAGCAGCAAAATACGTAAGAATCCACCCCATCCTCAGCTCGACGAAATTCCATACCCCCGAGAAAGTACAGTATCACGTCATCTTTAGGCAAAGTGTATCATTTTTCAGCTTCGCTGCAATGCCTGTTGTGTATATTAATTCAAAACATTTGTTATTCTAAAGTAATATTATTATTATTATTATTATTATTATTATTATTATTATTATTAATAATAATAATAATAATCTAATCTCGGCCCGAAGATCAGACTTAGTGATAGTCAACAAAAAAAAAAGAACCTGCCAAAAAGTGGACTTTGCTATTCCGGTTAACCTCAAGGTAAACCTGAAGGAAAGCGAAAAGAGAGATAAGTATCGAGACTTTGCTAGAGAACTGAAAAAAAAAACCTAAGAAACTTGAAAGTGACGGTGATACCAATTGTAATTGGTGCACTCGGTACCGTCATTACAGGATCGTTAAAGGGACTGGAAGACTTGGAAATGAGAGAACGAGTGGAGACCATCCAAACTACAGAATTGTTGAGATCGGCCAGAATACTGAGAAGAGTCCTGGAGACTTGAGCACACTTGCTGTTGCTCAAACTCCGTAGAGAAATGTTAAGCTTACGCTTGTGTGAAAAACTCTCAAATGAATAAAATAATAATATTTGGCATAGTATTTAAGACAACGAGGAGAACCTTACTGTATGATAATATATTGGGTGTCTCAATGTACATGGGACCCATGAGACTGCTAAGAACTCTACTACAAATAATGTTGTATTCTTTTTTGTTTCAGATTTGAGAATAGTATACAATAAATCCTCAATCACAATCCCTTGGACCAGAGTGGAAAATATTTTGCATCACGACTTATTTGAAGACAAAATCATTCAAAACTGTCTCAAAATTGATGCAATCCATTAATATGATAATGATTTATTACTGAGACAAGAAACTAAAAAAAAAAGATTGCATGTCCAGGAAGCTGATATGACAACAATTTAAAAAATTAATTTGATGTCTCTAGCTCAAAGGACGCATTTTTTACAGGACGTGTTCCAAATGACCGCCATTGCGCTTGTCACAGTAATAAATCATCATATACAAGGATTGCATCTCTTTTGAGGCACGCTGTACGCTACATGTAGTTGAACCTTACTAATAAGCTATGGGTTCGATCCTCATTTGGTGCCATACCCCCCAAGTTTTCACCAAAATTAAACCAATATTACTAAATAACACTTGGATGTTGCAGAAAAGTTCAGTCTTTATTATAAACCTCAAACGTATTGCATTGCAGTTCAAAATACGCTAAATAGTATTTGGGGCAAGAAGAAACTATTTCAAATGCTTTGTGACCAATAGATATTATCCACAAATGGCAGAGATTAGGGCTCAATTCTGAAAATATTCAAATGATTGATTAATTGACTGATTTTAAGGCCAAGTCAACCTGTCATGAGTTAGTTTTTGCCTAGAGGTCAGTTTGGTTTCTTAGTTTAATGGTATATCAACCTTTGTAGGTTATTTAATGCCAAAGCTATTCTCCTAGAAGAACAGTAGTGGTACTATTTAACCCATTGCTGGGAGGATAAGGGGTTCATACCTTTCCCAAGGGGATTTGCCCGAAAGTGAACGTAATTGTGCGACTGGAGTCCGAACTCGTTTAGTATGATTCCACAGACCATCGTTTTAACCATTACACCACGAGGACACCCCCTAGAGGTTAGGGAATTGTGTTTATTGTACGTTCCTGTTTATACTTTTTTATAGTTGTTACTTAAGAGTTTTTACCTGCGAAGTTGTATGGTTTCATTTATTTCTATCTGATATCAATTTATACACAATTTGTTTCAAGTAATAATTTCTATTTAATAATAATCATTCGTTTGCACAAAATTATTTGGTATCAAGTAAATATTGAGATACAAACGGATCATCTAAACTTGACTCAACGACCTGACCAAATGGTTGTTAACAAAAAAGAGAACCTGCCGAATAATGGACTTTGCCATTCCGGCTGACCACTGTGTAAAACTGAAGGAAAGCGAAAAGAGAGATAAATATCTAGACCTTGCTAAGAGAATAGAAATCTTTGGAACATGAAGGTGACTACAACAGCAATTGTGGTTGGTGTACTTGGATTGGCTAAGGGATGGGAAGATTTGGAAATAAGACCAGTGGGGACCTTCCAGGCCACTGCATTATTAAGGTCGGCCAGGATACTGAGAAGAGTCCTGAAGACTTAAGGAGTTTGCTGTCGCTCAAACCCCAGTGAGAAACCTTCAGCTAACGCTGGAATGGTAAACGTTCAAAAGAGTCAAATAATAAAGATAATAATAATATTTAGGAAGAAATTATAACTTCAAGTAACTCTTCTTAAACTATTTACAGTTATACGACATCAGATATTTCTAATACAAATCATCATCATCATCATCATCATCATGTCGTGCTGGTAGCACGGATATCCCTGACCCTCTCTTGCCACTTTTCCCTATCGTTCATCACCTCAGGCAGGTCTTCTGGACAACATCCTGTATCCTCACATAGTTGCTGAATGTATGTTCATACTGGTCGTCCTGCTTTTGCATGGCCATGTGTGGGGGTCCATAAGAGTACATCACTTATGAGTTCGTCCCTGCTTTCTGGTACTCCTTGCTAATACTCCTATGCAAATAGGTTCAACTAATTATTTGTCTATTTATCTGAGATGAGGTATTATGTACTTTATTCGGATTATTGCCATCATTTTTGTCGCTATGTTTATCACAACGTTTCGGCCGTTGGATTCTCCGGCCTTCTTCAGGTGGTTGGAATGTTGAACTTCATCCTTTATTTCGCTTACAGGGATAGACTGTTCGGGTCACACGAGCCATATTTTAATGGATGTCAGTTATCTCCTGTTAATTTCCCCTCTGAAAGTTTTCCACTGCCTTCACCGGGTATTGAACTCACAGTCTTTTGGTATGTCACTGGATCTAACTAACGCCTTTATCCACTGTACTATGTGTCCTTGACGACATCTGTGTCATATTGCAATTTTGCTGTTTTCATTGCATGTTTTTTTTACCAGAGCTCATATTGCAACTTTGTTGTTATTATTACTTTTCACTGGCACTCCTTATTACTGGTTCCCATATTGTATTAATTTCTATGCTTGGTTGGCTCAGGAGATATTTGTGGCTTAGCTCAAATGTAAATAATGTTCAACTAATGATTTATAATTATTGATATTTTGGTACACAGTCATCGGGTTTCATGTAACTAATAATAATCTTTAGTAAACAATTATAGTTTCAAGTAACTATTCTTAATACAAATAATTAACATTTATATGACATCGAGTATTCCACTCAAATACTAATCTGTTTTAAACAGATTTATTTAACCCATAAACGGGACCCTTACAAATACAACCATCCTGGGTCTCAGTGGACCCGGCATTAATGACAATATAGGGATACTACATTGATCTCCTGACTAGGAACCAAACTATAACCAGAGCACACTTTTCTGTAGAGGGAGTCTTAGCCCCCTTAAGTGGATAAAGACAGCGTATTCTAAGCCCCTCCAACAAGGCGTGGAAATATTCTAAGAGTTGCGTACTGTTATCTTTATATATAATATATAATAATTTCAACTATGATACAGAGAAAATATTGGCTGTGTAATGATTATTACATATGTATAAATCAACCTTTGATTGTTGGTTACAAAATCATTAATGTATAGAATTGATTTTTGAATATAAGGGGTAACTCTATTATCTTCAAATTTCGCCACTTCAAAATTTAGCATTTCAAAATTATAAACAATTATATATGTTTAGTAGATTCTGATTCGAACAAAATTTCCAATCGATTAATCTTTTCTTTTACTATTTTTTTTCTTAAAATTTAGTTTTTGAAAATTCGACCAACACACGATATGTTCAGTCACTTCTGATTAAATTTAGATTGTCGACATCTTCATCGTTTTTTATAGGTTTTTATTAAGATTTACTTTTACAAAATTCGACCTATATAAAATAATGTATGTTAAGTAAATTCTAATTTAATTAAAATTTTCAACCTCTTGAGATTTTTATTAATTTTTGGAATTATTTGTCTCAAAAGGATCCAAGAGCTTTTAAGTTCATCTCTTGCGTTATTTATAATTAGTTATTGCATTGTTCTTTTTTTTAATTTTCTGCAGGTTCTTCTACCATACACACCTACACATGTACCTCTAGATAGATAGATAGATAGATAGATAGATAGATAGACAGATACGAGATGCATGCAATAAGTTTCCAGAATTTTTTCGTATGGACATTTAAAATTGTCGTAAACTCTTGAAAATTCAATGTATTATTGCTATACATCTTATAAGATGACTGACCAATTTTTATGATTTCAGGTTCAAATGAACAGCTACAGAAGCAATTGGAATACACCCTACTAAAACCTCAGTGTCACAGCTGGGGAATTTAAAAAACGCAATCTGGACGTGAGGACACTTTAGAAGAACGATATACAATAACATTCTGTTTTAAACTTGGAAAAAAATGCCACAGAAACATTTGGAATGTTTCAGACTGCTTTTGGACCATTTTGCATGAATCAAGCATCAGTTGATTTTGAGTGGCATAAGAGATTCAAGTAAGGCAGAGACTCTGTGAGGGATGATGAGAGGTGTGGGAGGAGTAAAGAAGTTAATACGCCAGAGTTGATTTGCCAAAGGGTTAAGGTTAAGGTTAGGGTTACTATGTTGAGGTTTTAAGGGAGTTCAGGAAGATATTCCTTGGGAAGAGGCCAACACTCTTCGAATCGGGTCAGAGGCATTTCCACCAGGACAATGCACCAGTCCACAACTCCATCCTTGTCACAGACTATTTAACTAAGATGGGCATCAAAACAGTTCCTCAGCCTCCCTATGACCCAGACCTTGCTCCCTGTGACTTTTGGTTATTCCCTAAGCTCAGAAGTTGTCGTTATGAGACAATTGAGGAAATGAAAAAGGCTGTGACGAAAGTCATTGACTCGCTCACACAAGAGGACTTCCATGGGGCCTTCCAGAAGTTGTTGGAACGGTACAACGAGTGCATTGCAGCCGGAGGAGATTACTTCGAAGAGGACTAAAGTTTCATAAAAGTGCCCATACGAAAAAAGTCTGGAAACTTATAGTATGCACCTCGTAGATGGATAAATAGATAATGAACAAAGTTTGCTGCATTTAGAAAAATATGAATAGATAGATAAAAACAGATAGATCGATAGATAGATAGATAATGAAAAAATTCTTCTGTATTTGCAAAGATATGAATAGACTGAGACAGATAGATAGATAGATAGATAGATAGATAGATAGATAGATAGATAGATAG
>OY757909.1:118809673-118819673 GCA_963585895.1 Sepioteuthis lessoniana
AAACTTGGGTATGAATCAGAGGTAAAGAAATGGGCCACCGATCAAAAAGTCTGGCATTTTGTTAGATATTCAAAAAAAAAAAAAAAAAAAAACAGCACCTCGAATAAATCTTTTTGCTTTTTAATCTTTTAATAAAATTCTTAATGATATACTTGAAGGAATTGCAGCGTAATTATCATAATCTTTTCTCAAAAGATCCTCGGAAATATTGAATCTAACACTAAAAATGCCGTATTTGAGGGCATTATCCCTTTTCCCTAATAAAAGACTTTAAACACATCCCTTATATACAAAGTTGACGTATCTGGTGGGCTAAGGTTTACCCTGATGCTGTTGACTACAACTTGTATTAAGTCTTACTTCATAATGTTATAATATTATTTACTCAAATATCGTTATCATTTACTCATTAGAGTTTTTCACTGGAGTCTGAGTGACAGCAAGTCTCCTCAAGTCTCCAGGACTCTTCTCAGTATTCTGGCCGTTCTCAATAATGTAGTAGTTGTGATGGTCTCCACTCGTCCGCCAACTTCCAAGTCCTCTAGTCCCTTTAGTAATCCTTTAGTTACTGTTCCAAAAGCACCAATTACAATTGGTATAATTGTAACCTGCATGTTCCATAGTTTTTTTTCAATTCCCTAGCAAGGTCGACGTACTTATCCTTCTTTTCACATTCTTTCAGTTTTATTCTGTGGTCAGCCGGGACAGCAAAGTCGACAATTTTGCAAGTTCCCTTTTTTGTTGATCATTATTAAGTCTGGTCTTTATTATTATTATTATTATTATTATTATTATTATTATTAGTCTGTCTTTCTGTTTTATGTCCACCTCTCTTGGTAACTTGCTTTCAATAGAATATTTTTGTTACAGATACGTTTTGGTTTTTGCTTACTGTTTTTATCGTTGACTCCGTATAGATTATTTCTACTTGTACGGGATTCTTTTACCCGTCTATTTTCGTAATTTACCAAAATATTTTTATATCTACTTGTAGCTCGTTTTTATCTATTCATTTTTTTATGAAAGTATATACTAAACAACCATTTGACACGTTGGGTTCCCATTGTAACGGCAGTTATCAATGATATTAATTATCATATTTACCAACCCCTCCGATCGGGCAGGGTATGACACAAGTTCAATTTTTAAGCGGAGTTTAACAGGTTTGAATTCAGAGTTTTCCTTCTCCTAGACTAGTTGCCTCACTAAGGCTGAAGAACCCAGTCTGCCCTACTAGGAAAGATGGCAGATTCTATCCTTTCATAGGTATATCCGATATATTGAGAAATTAAACTACGAAAAAATTATGTTCAGAGTATATGAGGATCTTCAATATTTTCATTCAGTTGTTTTTTTTTTGGTGGGGGGACAGGTCATTTTCTGATATTTTTTGCTGAGGTATTTGTTTACATAGTTTTCGTTTTTTTGTTTTGTTTTTTTTTTTTTTGTATTAGCATTTTCAGTGTAATTCTCAAATCAAAATCTCGCTTGGGTGTACTTTTTTGTCTAGTGGGTAGAGTGTTTGCCAATGGTCCGGGAGACTTAGGTTCAATCCCAGGTCGCGTCATAGTTTAAAAATTGTACTTGATGCCTCCTTGGTTAACACTCAGCAATCTAAGGTACGTATCGAGAGTAAAGTTGAGCAATTCAGGTGAAGGAGTAGCGCCCTCCACTACACCTCGCTGTAGTAGCTATTGAAAAGAGAGCCTTCTAGTCGTCCTCGACTACGGTCGCCAACTTTACTTTACTTTAAATATGCTTATATGCATCCATACCTACATACATTGATAAATGCGTACGTACATACATCATCATCATCTTGTCATGCCATCGGCAAGGGTATCCCTGACCCTTACTCGCCGCATCTTCCGGCAGGTCCTCCGGGGTACACCCCGTTTCCTCAATGAACTGATGTATGTCGGTTCGAGCTGGTCGTCCTGCTTTTGCTCGGCCATTTGAAGGGGTCCGTACATACATAAATGCATACAAACTCTCACTCTCTCTCTCTCTCTCTCACTCTCTCTCTCTCTCTCTCTCTCTCTTACAAACATATATACACACACACACACACACACACATATATATATATATATATATATATATATATATATATATATATAGAGAGAGAGAGAGAGAGAGTGGAAATTTTACTGATATGTACATTTTCTGCTCTACACCGCATTTTTTTCTCTTGTTGATTTCATTATTATAAGTATTTTACTCTTTTGAGAGTTTTTTTCACTCCAGGGTTAGCTGTTGGTTTCTCACTGAAGTCTGAGTGACAGCAAGTCTCAAATCGCCAGGACTCTTCTTAGTATTCTGGCCGATCTTAATAATGCTGTTGTTTGGATGATCTCCACTCGTCCTCTTATTTCCAAGTCCTCCAATCTCTTTATCGATCCTTTGTTGGCTGTACCGAGCGCACCAATTACAACTGATATCACCATCACTTTCATATTTCATAGTGTTTTCGGTTCTCTAGCAAGGTCGAGATACTTATTTTTCTTATTTCGCTTTCTTTCAGTTTTACCCTGTGGTCAGCCGGGACAGCAAAGTTAACTAGTCGGCAAGTTCTCGTTTCTATTTTATTTCATTTTATTTTTATTTTCATTTTATTTTATTTTTTGATGGCTATCACAAGGTCCGGTCGTTTGACCGAAATTAAATAATCCGTTTGTATCTCAAAATTAGAGTGAAGTTTGTGTGTTTCATTTAATAGGATGGATTCTGGGTTTGTATGGTCAAAATTAGCTTCATGTGCAATTCCCAGTGGATCACATTCTTCTTCTTCTTCTTCTTCTTCTTATTATTATTATTATTATTATTATTATTTACTCATTAGAGTTTTTCACATCAGTTTTAGCTGATGGTTTTTCACTGGAATTTGAGTGACAACAAGTCTCCTAGAATCTCCAGGACTCTTCTCAGTATTCTGGCCGTTCTCAATAATGGTGTAGTTTGGATGATCTCCACTCGTCCTCCAACTTGTAAGTCCTTCAGTTCCTCTAATAATCCTTAAGTTAATGTACCAAAAGCACCAATCATAATTTGTATAATTGTCGCCGCCATGTTCCATAATTTTCTCAATTCCCAAGCAAGGTCTAGGTACTTATTCTTCTTTTCCCACTCTTTCAGTTTTATTCTATGTTCAGCAGGGACAGCAAAGTCGACAATTTTGTAGATTCTCTTTTTTTGTTGTTGTTGATTACTATAAGGTCTGGTCTTCTGGGCGAGATTAGGTGATCCGTATGTATGTCGTGGTCCCATTATTATTATTATTATTATTATTCATTAGAGTTTTTCACATCAGCGTAAGCTGATGGTCTTTCACTGGAGATTGAGTGACAGCAAGCCCCCTCAAATCTCCAGGACTCTTTATTATTATTATTATTATTATTATTATACTCATTCGAGAGTTCTTCCCACAAGTGTTAGATGTTTTTCCACTGGAGTCTGAGTGACAGCAAGTCTCCTCAGGTCGCCAGGTCTCTTCTTGCTATTCTGGCCGATCCCAATAATTCTACTGTTGGGATAATCTCCAGTCATCCTCTTATTTCCAAATCCTCCTGTCCCTGTACTAATCATTATTATTATTTAAAAAAACATTTTCCTGTTCTCGCGGTAGCATTTTTTGTACAAGTTTCTTTTTTTCCGCAATACTGCAACTACATATTCAACGGCATTAAATGTTTACCAAATCAACATTATTTTTTCTCTCTTTGTATTTTCTGTTGAAATGGGGGATTTTATCCGTCTACGAGTCTTGTACGCCAGTAAATACGGTCAGGTAGAGGGATTGATTTTTGCTTGCATCACAAAGACAACATTAGTTTATTAGCTATTCGAAATATCTATTTAGAAATTCGGCCTTGACCATCGACTTTTACGACCACTATATGTCTGTAACATAATAACGATTCTCTATAATTAGTTCGTTCTGTGAACCTCTACGCAAAAAAAAGGACGAGTCAGAAACAAACAATAATTTCCAGAGGGAGTTTTCTAAATATGCAATGGGTGTTCCTGATAAAATATAAAAATGGACAGGGTTTGGTTAAATTGAATCTTTTGTTAATTTGCTGGTCTTTGAGACAGTATATATATATATATATATATATATATGTGTGTGTGTGTGTGTGTGTGTGTGTGTGTGTGTGTGTGTGTGTGTGTGTGTGTGTGTGTGATCAAAATAGAAAAGAAAGATTAATTTAAAAAAGCAATTGCAATATTGCTTGAAGCAATCAAAATGGAACGCCAACTTGGAAAGACTGCATATCTTGTCGGCGAGGTTTAGAAAATGCTGTGTCCCCACAGAGAAGTAAGAGCCTACTCCCCAAAATGGGATTTTTGTGTATGAAACTAAACTGCATTTGATGGTGAGGTCCCAGTTTTAGAGATCTGAGAAGTGTATAGTACCCCTTCATTGCTATTACTCCCAGGTCTACTCTAGTCCAGGTCTGTAATACTTCTTCGGTTCACATCAATGACGCAATTAGAGCTGTTTAAAAATCATTCGTATCTGAAAGGACCGTGTGAAAAAAATAACCCAGAAGAAAAATTACACTCTAAATGTAAAATAAGAACGTACGATGAACGCGATTCCCTAACCTCTTTGCAAAATCAACCCTAGACTTCAATCAATCGTGTATTGACTACTTAATACTTTTGAATGGTTGAAAAAGATGTGTCTGTTATTTGGAAATAAATAGACATTTCTTTGATTTCTGTTAGTTAGTTCCTGAGTTTTAGAAAACATCTTAACCATCCATAAAACATATGCTATTTTTTAACTGTGTCGCAGGACCGCGCGCGTGAACACACACACACACACACACACACACAAGACGCGCACAGATATCTATGAAGTGGGATAAAAAAAAATATCCGGTCTGATTTTTTTTTTAAATTTGATTTCTAAATTTAAACCAAGACGTTGTGCCAGCTGAAATACATAATATAATAAATCGATGATACATAAACTTCTTAACTGCTTGATATCGAACTTCACTATTTATTCGAAGATGAAAAAAAAATTAAGTCTGTCTCGAAACTTTTGGAAACGCAAGAATTGGCAAAACATAAAATTTCGTATATTCACCGAGCGCACAAAAGTTGCAGTGTATTAAACTTATTCGAAAAATAGGCTCTATATGCACAGAAATTTAGTATTCTAAGCCTTCTTTTTTTGAATGAGACATATTCGAAACAGATTTACGTACACACGCATATACATATATATATATATATATATATATATATATATATAAGTTGGCTGAGAGTGATCGAAAGCGACCCGAAGGCGAGTCGAAGGCGACCCGAAGGCGAGTCGAAGGCGACCCGAAGGCGAGTCGAAGGTGACCCGAAGGCTCCTTTTACAATAGCTATTACACGGAGTTGTTGGGGAGGGCACTACTCCATTCCCTGAATTGCTCCACTTACTCTTGATCCGTACCTTATAATACTGAGCATTAAGCAAGGAAGCATCAAGTACAATTTTTTTTGTGTCTTTGGTATGACTCAACCTATCTCCCTGGCATTAGTGAACACACAAACCATTATGGCAATGAGCCCTTATGTATATCATGATTCTAAAGATTAGATAGATAGATAGATAGATAGTTAGATAGATAAAGCATGATAGTATTGCGGAAATGATTATTGGTAATGATGTTTCAACCCCGATATAATAATTTAAAAACTGATTTGATTATTGGATAAATAATCGATATAATGCTTGATAGTATTTTAAATGTTTATCACTTGAAGAAAGAGCGTAGTGCAGATGTATTTCAGCATTTGATATATATGCACACACACACACACACACACACACACACACACACACACATATATATATATATATATATATATATATATATATATATATATATATATATATATATATTATTAATGATCGTAATTCACGGGTGAATATCATTCACATAGATCAGATATTATTCAGGGAAAATTTCGAATAAAATTCTGTCTGGCTGTGAGTTTATTGATCCACTTCGAATATATGACGAAGGAAATATGACGCTTTTATTTCTTTTCTTTTTTTTTTTTTGCGAGGGAAGTATGTATTTTTTTTCATCTGTGGTCGGTATTCGAGCACAGACTGATATTGCTTTCATTAGATATACTGTTTGTGTGGCATATCAACCTTTATGGGTTATTAAATACGAAAACCACCTTCATAGAAGAACGGTAGTAGTACTATTCAACCTATAACAGTAGTCATAAAAGGGTTCAATACTTTTCCTTAGAGCATCAGGACGAACGTAAACATAACAACGCGACAAGAATTCGAACTAACTTCGGTCACAGTCCAGCACTTTGGCCATTACACCGCAGAGGATTCACTGAATAGATAGATAGATAGATAGATAGATAGATAGATTGAAAGAAACAAACGAACTGGGCTCACCAATTAGCAAGCTCGGAAAAAAATGAACCGATTGAGATAGATAGATAGATAGATAGATAGATAGAAACAAACTGAATGAGCTCGTCAATTAGCAAGCTAGGAAAAAAGAAAAACATGGACAGACTGAGAAAGAAAGAAAGAAAGAAAGAAAGAAAGAAAGAAAGAAAGAAAGAAATGAACCCACTGAAAAAGATAGATAGATAGATAGATAGAAGGAGATGGACTGATTGAGTAAGCTAGAAGAAAGAAAGAAAGAAAGAAAGAAAGAAAGAAAGAAAGAAAGAAAGAAATGAACCGATTGAAAAAGATAGATAGATAGATTGATAGATAGATAGATAGATAGATAGAAGGAGATGGACTGATTGAGTAAGCTAGAAGAAAGAAAGAAAGAAAGAAAGAAAGAAAGAAAAATCATTCTAATTAAAAGAATAAGGAAAACAAACTTGGAACCAGCTGACCTATCGGGAAATGTGTAGATAGCATAAGGAATATAACCTAGTTTAGCATTTTATAATAAATAACATTTAATGATAATAAAACTCTTAATTCAAAGTTCATTTTCAAAACACAGCACATTCATAAGTCATATATATATATATATATATATATATATATATATATATATATATATATATATATATATATATATTAGAAAAATCCTTTTAACTATTATTATTTTTATTTCTACATTTTCTACACTGTCTTTTTCATTTTTTGGCCGGTCTTCTCGGTCGATGATACTAAACTGTGTAAGATCGAAATTAAAAACAGATCAGAGGTATTGGTCTATTAAAAATAGGTTCATGAAATGTGGAATATAGTTTAGTGATGATTTTTGTGCTTTTAGAATAAGTTAATGTCAAGTTAAATGAACCGGTTCACATCAGGTCACCGAAACTAACAAGTAACAAATCTTTTCAGTAATTTCTTCGTAATAGCAGTTACAATAATCAACTCGTGGGACAGAGGAAATAATGTTTAATAAACAAGTAGAGAATAGATAAAAAGTCATAAAAATCAAGGGTTTCGGAGTTTGCTTGTTTCATTTAAGAGTAAAACAGGTATATATATATATATATATATATATAATTGTTAGTGTATTCGCCTACGGCCAAGGAGATTAGGGTTCAATCCCAGGTCGAGTCATATCAAAGACTAAAAAAATGGTACTTGATGGTACTTTGCTTAACACTTAGAATTAAAACATACGGATTAAGAGTAAGTGGAGCAATCCAGGGAAAGGAGTAGCGTCTTCCCGTACATCTAGTTGTAGTAGCTATTGAAAATGAAAGCCTTCGGCTACCTTATATATATATATATATATATATATATATATATATATGTTTCGTTTAAGAGTAAAATATATGTGCATTTTATACATTCTATTTCAAAAAATACGTTCATGAAAATAATTAACGAAACGGAAATGAAGATTTTGAGAACAGACTTTTCCGGCATGCAACATCGAAAACGGGTTAATATAACCGAGGAAATTCCACTCCACATGCACACATATGCATAAACATATATACATGCACACACACGTACACGAACGTATGATCCAGCAATGGGTTTGGGTTAGATAGTATCACTGCTATTCATTTGCAAGAATAGTTTTGGCATTAAATACCCCACGAAGATTGATATGTTTTTAAACACAGAAACCAAACGAAACTAGCAAATGAAGCCCGATAGTCAACTTAGAAGACAAAGTGATGGAAAATAGATATATATTTATCTATTTTAGTTTTATTTTTATTCTGTAGGTATTCGTATATATATATATATATATATATATATATATATATATATATATATATATCAGTAATATCCGGCTAGCGTCCGAAGAGAGAGTGTGTGGATTATTCGCGTATAGAATATATGAGTATCTTAATGACAATTTAACCAGGTTTGAGTTTCCTTCTAATTGCACTATATATATATATATATATATATATATATATATATATATATAATGTTTTACGGGAAATTTGCTTGGCAATAGGCAGATAAGTTGATATACAAATAGAAAAAAAGCTTCTTGGATGTAATATATGTTTATTTTTGTTTAGTGCCCGTAGTGCATGCTCAAATCTTGATAAGAAGTTATTTTTAAATGTGGATTTTCTAGGTAAACCCTCCTAAAATATTGATCAAATATGATCTTTCAACACATTCTTCAGTCTTTGTCTTTTGGCTTTTATATATATATATATATATATATATATATATAATTTTTTTCTACGTTTTCATTAGATATTTTTTTGATGAAATTTCGTCGGATGATAGTCGTCAAATTATTTTTCTGGTTTTCTGTGATTTTAGTTTATTAAAAAAAATGCGTATTCCATCATAAGAGAACGATTCCGTTTTTGATTCTATGTATACTAATATTTGTCAACCTCTGACATTAATGCTGGTGATATAAAGGAAATTTATGATTATTTATTACAAAGTCAATGTGACTTCTCTTTCTTCAAAAATATATGAAGGGAAGTCTCCGTGGCGTCGTGGTTAACGCGCTGGACTTTGACTTCAATGTAACCGAGTTCGAACTCCAGTTACGCTATTACGTTCACTTTCGGACAAATATCCCTTGGGAAAAGTAAGTACTAAATAAAGTTGTTGACCGTAGTCGAGGACGACCATAAGGCTTCCTTTTCAAAAGCTACTACACCGAGGTGAAGTGGAGGGCGCTATTCATTTCCCAGGATTGTTCCACTTTACCCTTGATACGTACTTTATATTGCTGAATTTTATGCAAGGAGGTATCAAATACCATTTTAAAAGTCTTTGGTATGACGCGACGTGGGATTGAATCCAGGTCTCCAGGACCATTATCGAACACACTACCGACTAGTCCAATGAGCCAGTTGGGAAAGGTATGAACCCCATAATCCTCCCAGCTATGGGGTAAATAGTACTACTACTGTTCTTTTGCAGGGATAACTTCGGTATTGAATAACCCAAGAAGGTTAATATGCCATTAAACAAAGAAAGCACACGAGACGAACTAAAACATATTAAATGTATAATTGACTGTTAATTTACATATCCTTTATTATCAATGTAATTGATGTCGCTATAAACTCTCAGAATTCTAACAACTTCATCAAGAAAATGCCATGCTGAAGAGATTTTCATCCGAATTATAAAAAAGAAAAGCAAATTAGAAATAGATTTAAAAAAAAAAAAAAGGAAGGTAAATTAACCGGATTATTTTGGTACTGATTCGGTCAAGTCAGATATTTCGGAGATTTTGCCCTTTGAAACTATTTCAGTTTTTGGAGGTTTGTTAAGATTCAATCATTTGGAAAAGGTGTGATGTCTTGCATCCGGCCGGACACACGGATACAAATTTGACTCTGAAAGAACGGCTTTATTTCAACGGAGACTTGTCTGGAATAAGTCACAAAACTTAAAAGAGAGACAGACAAAGAGAAAACAGAAAAGGAACACGAAAGAAACTAACATATGTCTCTATGCACGTGTATATGAGTAATATTATGGCTTTTTTGTGATAGACACACAAGAAGCAAATAGATAGATAGATAGATAGATAGATAGATAGAT
>OY757909.1:118824673-118829673 GCA_963585895.1 Sepioteuthis lessoniana
CTGGAGCCTCTCCATCAGATGCAATTAAATATCATTCTTAAGAAACCCCTTTTCCCAAGGAGAAGGGTGTTAACCTTTTCGAGGGGGGGGTCTACCCTTTTACTGGAGGTACCGTCAAAATATTCTAAGCACTGACAACAGAACATAATTACTTCTAGATTACATAATAATATCTGATATGATTGAGTTCTTTTCTTGTTCATCCATTGTGACAAGACAGTAATAAGACCTTTGTCAAAATGTCTGGTGATGGGGTAGAAGCTTAAGATACGTATATACAAGCTCTCCCAAGGGATAGTAAAATTGAAAGAACACGGCTTTAGCCTGAATCGGAACGTATTCGCTGTTTCTGGTTTGTGTTCTGTTATCTATCACGTTCTCTGACGTTTGTTTTGCCTTATATTTTATATTTAAATACTTCCTCGGATCAGATTTAGGTATTTACACGGATCGATCTTTTCGGGAAACAATGGTTGGACAATATTAAATAATGATAAATAAAGTTCTTACTTACCTGTACCATTCTAGTCCCATGTAATAATGCCTATCAAAGAAATGTGGCTCCGGACCGGGTGCACGGACATCAGGGTGTAAACGTAAGAATTCCAGTACAGCTCGGGTGCCTCCTTTTTTTACGCCGATTATAAGTGCTTGAGGCATTTTGCGAGTGGCGTTAGTCGATAATTTTCGTTGCTGACGCAGGACGTCAGCTACGGCCGATAGTGACGACAAAGCAGACGACGACGACGACGACGAAGAAGAAGAAGAAGAAGAAGAAGAAGAAGAAGAAGAAGAAGAAGAAGAATGGGAAAAGGGGGAGGGGTCGAGGGTTTCAGAAGAGGACTTTGAAGAAGAAGGTGACATATATTCAGAAGGCATCTCTACTACATTAAAATCATAATTCAATTCATCCATTGAATCATCTTCATAATAATTGCTGTCTTTCTCCGAGGCACTGTCCAAATGGGCATTGCCGCTCCCACCATTGCGTAACGTCAACCCTGTGTCGTTCATGGAGACATTGGCAGCCGTGATTTTACGCGACACGTTGTCAGTGGGAATACTTTTACGGCTTACTGTCCCACTGTAATCGGACGCAGTCAAATTCCTAACAGTATCAACGTCGCTAAAACTGCTCCTTTTTACGTCTCCAACGCTATTCCTCTTTACGTCGCTGAGGTTGTTTTTACTTCCATCTGTATGACTCTTTCGATCCACGATTAAAACAGTAGCGTTTCTATTGCTCCTTCCGTAAAAACGAGAGTTGGTTTTGTTGTCATAGCTATTTTTTCCGTTCACGTCGATAATTGTCGACGCTGTTGACGTTATGGTCGCTGCTTGCCAACGTCGGTCAGCTTCGGCCTGGGCTAAACGCGGGTCCCACTTACGACGACCTCCAGCCGCCCGACGTCGTCTTCGCCTTCTCCGATGACGTCGGCGTCTGTTAGTGTTCTCCTTGCGGGCGTTACGCTTACGTCGAAGAGCTTTGCGACCACCAACATTGCGGACGTCACGTCGGTGACGTTGGTGGCCCAGGCGACGTTGGTGGTTGCGGTGGTGGTGACTGAGTCGGTTGTGTTGGCGTTTTTGTTGGCGTTTCCTATAGCGTTTGTATTGTCGTTGCAACTGCAATTGTAAACTCTGCATTTGTCGCAATTGTTGTCGGTAGGGGTCGCTTTGCACTTGGCTTTGTTTTTGTCGTAGATCTCCTTTGTCATAATGATTGTGTTGGGTTTTGTTTGCTTCGACTTGTGTTACTTTTTTGTCGTTTTTAGTCAGTGTTGTCGTTAATGTAGTTAAATTAGTCGTTCTTGCTTTTGTTGTGATTGTAGCCGGTGCTTGTGGGGGTTTCGAAGCAGACAACGTCGAGACAGATCTGCTGGGTCGGTGCGACTGACCAACTGACGGAACTGACATAGAAGAACTTTTTAAAGTTGGGTCTGAAATAGAGACCGTTTTCGAAGACAGTGTAGATGATATAGAAAATGATGACTGTATCGATGAAGATGATGACGGCAATGATGATAAGAAACGGGATGTTGATGACTGTGATGATGCTGATAATGGTAATCTTGTCTTTGGTACGGCTGACCAAGCGGATACAGCCAGTGACGACGACGACGACGACGACGATGATGATGATGGCACTAGCAGAATAGAGGATGCTTGTCGTGATGGTGTTAATTCTGAAGATGATTGCAATGCTGGCTGCGATGGTGTCGATGCTAAAGAAAAAAATGATAAAGATGGTGATATCGTGGTTCCAGTATCTGGCGTCGGTCGAGAAGGATTCTGACTGATTTTGTTCGGGTTCATGCCTGATAATCTTCTTGGATTAGTCTTTTTTCCACTTCCAGGAAATCCATCAGAACGAAGTGACCCATCCAAAGGACGAGGTACCGATGATGAACCGGTCTTGAATTCCACAATTCCACCAATTTTGAACGCCTGTCCCGAAAGGCTGTCCCCCCGTCTTTGTTCGCCGAGGAGATCATTGCTTAACTTTCCGACGGGCTCACGCTTACCTTCGTTTTTAATCTTCGTACCGTTATTCACAGTGATATTTGTGTTAACTCTTACGTGCCATTCTCTTTTTCTTGAGGTTTTTCTATCGCGGCTACGTTTAAGTCTTCCGGATTCACCCACAAACTCTTCAGTCTCGTTTTGGATACGAGACACGTATGGATTGCTTCTGAAATTTCGTCCCGGCCGTTCCTGTCCATGTTTGTCTTTTAGCGACGCTTCTTGCAATATTTTCCCATCAACACCACGAACAACATTATAAGCTATAGTTGTAAAACGAGCGGAGTTAACAGCGATTGGGTGACTTGTTTTTGTACCCAATACGGTATTAGCTCTACCAAGGACCCGATTCGGGCCAAGCCTGATTAGATAATTATTATCATTAGTATAATTATTACTATAATTGTATCTATTAATAGAAATAGTGCTCTTAATTCCAGACACCTTGTTACGGCGACGGCTCTTGTAATGTTGTCTTAAAATCGCCTCCTCGATTAGGGACGGACGATGTTTAAAATTGCTTTTCGTATTACGATTAGCATAGTCGCTATTATTTTTATGCGGGTATATATGAGCAGGAGCGTTGTTAAAACGGTGATTTGGGTTCGGGGCTTTTTTAACTGAGATTGATGCCGGTCCTGTAAGATTAAGGCCGGCTCTCAGCTGCACGGGCCATTGAGACGCGGAGGATTTTGAACCAAATCTGGTTTTAGCGCCATGGAAGTCAAACTCGGCGCTGTCCACCGACCGCCGGTGGTAGTCGTTCTTTTCCCCCTCTTGCAATGGTGACTGTACACTGAAAGATAAGCAACAACTAACCAGAAAGGCGTACGCGAAGAGCGTGGAGAAGCCTTGGTGACGTTTAACCAAAAACATTAGTCCCCTGCGAAGTATCTACATAGCCATCTGCTGGGACGGACCGTTGAAGTTAACAAGTATCATAAAAAACTTGATGCGAGACCAACAAGTCAACAGCAGTTACAGTAAGAGGTACAGGTTGCATGTATAGTGCGTGGAGCGAGAGGGAAAGAGAGATAAAAAGAGAGAGAAAGAGAGAGAGAGAGAAGAAGAAGAAGAAGAAGAAGAAGAAGAAGAAGAAGAAGAAGAGAGAGGGGGAGGGAGAGAGAGAGTATGAGAGAGGGAAAACAAAGAGGAAGAGTGGAAAAGAAAAAAGAATCGATATTGATAATGGAAAGGTCTAGAACCTCAGATAGATAGATAGATAGATAGATAGATAGATAGATAGATAGATAGATAAGACGTAGTAGTAAGATTGTTATCCTAACTATTACTACTGTAATGATTTCAATACTCACAGGTACCGCCCCTCGTGGCCTTATACCAGACAAAGTAAAAGTTAAGTTAGATGATCAAAAGAAAGATTCAAATATATGGAAGCACAATATTTATTTGAATGATTGAATAAATGATAATCTGACCAATGTCGATATCTTAAATGCCCTCAAATAAAACTAAGAGGGTATTTTAGTGAAGACTTAAAAGATAGAATTTTAGATATTGTATATGACCGTGTCTTAAATTAAACGCTTTATAAGTATTATTGACTAACAGTGAAAAAGCCCTTAAAAATAGATCTTCTTCATCATTAGCGGATATATTTGATTATATGGCAAATCAGTTAATACAATAACTGTGTTTAAATGTTTATAAATAAATTGCATGTATATTCACGCGTTTTTGTTTGTTTTGCTTTGTTTTTAAGACACACATGTACACACACATACACGCATATTTACCTACGTCCAGTTATTCGACAATAAAAACGTCGACACACGAATAGCTTCCGAAAAGGTCAACATATGATCACGTGGTTGTTTCACTAGGTAACTTTTACCTATATCCGACCCATAAAAATATCACATAGATTTGTCTGTGACAATAACTGTACTTAAATACCTCAGCGTGGTGTACACAAACGCAAGAACGCGTGTGTGTGCGTTCCGGCGTACGTAATGTCACGTGTTCGTAGTCAATGATGATAAACCTCTCCTTTTTAAAGAAATATCTCAAATCTCTAATATTTCATATACACCTGTTTTCTTTTCTTTACACCTCTGACTGATTTCTGCGTATAAAACATGCAGATGTAAGCATATATATATATATATATATATATATATATATATATATATATATATATATAGATAGATAGATAGATAGATAGATAAGTATATGAATTGTTTAATAATTATGAAGAAGATTCGTAAAGGCGTATGTCTCGAAAGAGAGTTAAGAGACACGTGGTTGTGTCTATCTTTAGATATGATTAACTAAGTTCTGTTGTTATATAAGTATTTCCGAGAAGATATTTTTCCTTTTCTTTATAATTGTTTCAGCAGGGTGTTGTCAATTTATCATCGAAATTTATTTAATAGATATTTTTCCAGTATATCCACAGGTGATTATATTTCTCAACAAAGAAATAACGATTTTTTTTCCTAATTTCTCCATAAAAT
>OY757909.1:118832173-118834673 GCA_963585895.1 Sepioteuthis lessoniana
TATTCCACTGTTGGTTAAGCATTTTAATTTTTTTTTCCAAATGTTGATTTCTCCGTTTACAAAAGGTCGATTACCCCAAAAACAAAGTCCTGTTGCAAGTTAGTTCTGGAATATATTCACGATCTCCCAGGAAAAATAGCTTTCTTTAAAATACTTGACATGTTCTCAATTTGGCTAATTGAGACTGAAGAACGGTAAAAAAGTTTCAAATGAAACATGTCTGTATTGATATACCCTTAATCCACAAGCAAAAAATATCAATTTGTATATAATGATTTTATTAATATTGATAAAAGGCGGATAGAAGGGAGAGAGGAAGGGGAGGGGAAGGAAAAAGAAAAGGGTGGAAAGTTCAATAAGTTCACAAGTATTGATCCATGAGTGTAGAAAGAAAGAAAGAAAGAAAGAAAAGAAAAGAAAAGAAAGAAAGAATGAAAGAAAGAAAAGCGTTTGTCAGTAGACTTTTTTGTCTTAGTTTTTATGTTGATTAAAATGTTTTTATAAGTATATATACATTGATATATATTTAAATGTACATCTATCAATTTCTCTCTGTCTCTCTTTCATATATGTATATATATATATATATATATATATATATATATATATATATATATATATATATATATATATTTCAACCTGTGTTCAGGGACAAAACTTCGAAGGTATAAAACCTACAAATGAAAGATTTAAACAATTTTTTCGTTAAAGCTCTTTTTGGCAAAAAAATGTGTCTTAAAACAAGTTTTAATTTTTTTAAAATCAGTCACACAAAAAAAATTCTCTTAAAAAAAGATATGGGGATTTGTTTCAACTCTCTCTCGAGAAAAAAAAAAAGAATGTCAAAATATAATTGATTATAAAAAATATTAAATTAAATTTAGATGTCGATTTTTTTTAAAGGTAGTAACTTAATCCTAACTATTTTACAGGTAATTTTTTTTTGTACGTGGTCATCTTGTATCGTAATAATAATTCAAATAGATTGTGATAGTGAATAATCTCAATTAGTCCGTCAATTTGAGCGTCTCCGTCAGGTTTTGGTTAGTGGTTATGTCGACTCTACAGAAAAAGACGGCCACAAGTAAGTCCGAAATAATTTACCGGTGATCTGACAGAACGTAGCAGCCTGGTACATGATCGGCCCACAAAATACCAATATGCCTTTCTCTAGATTGGAGTATACCGCATGTCTTATGTGAAGCCCGACTGCTACTGCTGCGGCTGCTGCTGTTAAAACTGCTGCTGCTGATGCTACTGCCTAGGCCCTGCCGCTGCTGCTGCTGTTTTTGCCTCAGTGTTTTCTTTATGGGGATGGTACTCTCATAGGCACAAATGTGTGTGTGTGTGTGTGTGTGTGTGTGTGTGTGTGTGTGTGTGTGTGTGTGTGTGTGTGTGTGTGAGTGTGTGTGTGTGCGCGCGCTCGGGCGCGCGCGCCTGCGCATGCACGAGCGCGCGAAAAGGAAAGAAAAAAAGAGAGAGAGAGAGAGAGAGAGAGAGAAACACACAGACTGACAGACAGACCGACAGACAGAGGTGGGACACCCCAACAGTGAGTTTGAGTGCAAGTCTCTAATCTGAAAGGAAGTTTAAAATTTGATGCTGATGTGCGACTGCACACATACATATACACGCATGCATTCATGAACACACATACACGTACATGCGGAAACACACACACACACACACACACACACACACACACACACACACACACACATTCAGAAAGATACGCACTTTCATTTCCTTTTAATTTGTCTCTCTCTCTTTTTCACTTTCGTAGTTTATATCTATCTATCTATCTATCAATCTATCAATCGCAGTTGATTATTATCCATTTCAGACTGCTAAAATCTATCTCTGTACATATCTATCCTTGTCTATTCGGATTCATTTAATGATTGCCTTTTGATTATCTCTCTATCCATCTCTGATCAGTTATTTTAGACTGTTTCAGTCTATCTCACCACACACACACACACACACACACACACACACACACATATATATATATATATATATATATATATATATATATATATATATATATACGTGTGTCTATTTATCTATAGCAGTTTATGTCAATGCAACTATCTATCTATTAATCTCTCTTTATATATAAATCACTATCCTTCCATCGCAGTCTTATTATATATATATATATATATATATATATATATATATATATATATATATATCCACACTGACTGATATATATATATATATATATATATATATATATATATCCCAGTCTGTTCATATCTATCTATCTATCTATCTATCTATCTATCTATCTACACTGACTGATATATATATATATATATATATATATATATATATATATATATATATCTCAGTCTGTTCATATCTATCTATCTATCTATCTATCTACACTGACTGATATATATATATATATATATATATATATATATATATATATATATATATATATATATATATATATATATTCCAGTCTGTTCATATCTATCTATCTATCTAT